>OY978225.1:5374379-5857806 GCA_963854785.1 Vaccinium vitis-idaea
GCAACTGCTTTTCCAAATTCCGGCAACTTTACATTTTTCGACAGGTATTCCGACTTAATCAGGTAACTCAGGCATCCCTTTTCTAGTAAAAATCAATTGGTGTTTGTGAGCCCCACGGGATGAGTGTAGTCTGGTTCTATATTTTGAATACTTTTTCTATTTGTTTTATTTTACAACCAGATTTGGTTCCAAATTATAGGTATACAACCTGTTTTCCAACTGCATTGGACTTGCTCGAACAAAAAACATTCACTTCGAATACCTAGACAAACTACAAAAAGAAAAAATGTTGGACACCGCCGTTTCACTAGTGGAATTGATTTAATTATATGCATCAAGCTTAATCATATACACATTATCACTGTCACTGCAAAAGAAATCCCGCAGCGTTGGAGACCATCGTTATCGCTGTCGCCAACATCATGTACTCTTTGTCGTTGTTGCCTTCTCCACAGTTGAAAAAAAAATTGGGGACCGCGGTCACCTATTGTGTGTGAGAGAAATAGTTATCATACATCTAAAATAATCTCTCTAAACACTTACACGATGTGGTTAATTCGGAGAGAGAAGACGTGTTGTTGGACACCGCCGTTTCAGTAACGTTATTGATTTAATTATATGCATCAAGATACGCATCAATCTTAATCATCGGAGAGAGAAGACGATGACAATACACTTTGTCTTCGTCATCGTCGCCGTCGCCGTAGGGAAGAATCGGGGTCCACAATCACCCATTGTGGGACTGAGAAATAGGCATCGTGTAACTAAACTTATCTCTAGAAGAAACATTTACACTACTTGTGTGGGGAGAGGGAAAGACAGAGAGAGCAAAGGTGGAGGCTTCCGGCCCCCCTATTTAGTCCCCCTTGTAGGCGACGGATCCAATGCACATAAACTCTCTCTCTCTCTCTCTCTCTCTCTCTCTCTCTTCTGAGAACTCCAGATAGAAGCTCAGAGAACTCGCTAAAGAAACGGAAAAGAAAGTAAATTTCCCATGTAATCGCATCTCCATAACAAACTCTCTCTCTCTCTCTCTCTCTCTCTCTCTCTCTCTCTCATCATCCCCTGTTTTCTCTTCATGTTCACTGAATTCAATTCCCACCAAATTTCTTCCTCTCCATGACGTCCAATTCAGATTCTTCCACCCTCAAAAAAGATCAAAAACAGAACGAATCCGAAGTTTCCTCAAAACTCAATTCAGATTTCCCAAATGGGTTTCGAATTACTGACTCAATTGAACCGGAGCTTGATCGTGAAGAAGCAGAGGAAGCCGAATCAACGGCTTCTTCTGGTTCTTCTAACCTGAAAAACCAGTCGATTTTCGCGGCAATTGAGGTTTCTGAAAACGACGATGGGTTCAAAACTCCAACTTCTTTGGAGCACAAGATCCCACCAGTTACCGAATGCCCACCGGCACCCAAAAAACCTCGAGAATCAAGAAAGAGAAAAGCTTCGCCGCCTCCGCGGGTTCGTCGGGGCCTGCGAATTGATTGCTTAGAAGAGTTTGAATCGATGTTTCCTCCGCCAATTCAAGAAGATCAAGGCCGCGAGATCAAGAGGTCTCGGAGTGGAAAATCAGAGTAAATTTTGTCTATTCAGAATTGGTAAGAAAATTCGTATCAGATTGAGTTTATTCAATTAACTCATGATCATGCTTCAGTTGGAAGTTTTTATGTCCTGTTTTTTTTTTTTTTTTTTCATTTACCATTCTCTTTTTTAATAATTCAGTCAGCTGGCGCGTACTTCAACAAATCTTCAATCATGGTATTAACGATCGGCCAAACTTCAAGTGGCTGAATTAACCGGAGGTTGAATCGATGTTTCCTCCGCCAATTCAAGAAGATTTAGACTGCAAGATCAAGAGGGCCCGAAGTGGAAAAAGAGAGTAAATTTGTTCCATATTTGTTTATTCAGAATTGTTTAGGAAATTCATGTCAAATTGTGTTTATTGAAAACTCATGATCATTTTGCTGTTAGGGATTTTTTTTGTGTCCTGGATTTTTTCCCCTATCCAATTCTTATTTTTTTAATAACTAGGTGTCGGAGCCATCTGGGTTGGTAATCGACCAGACAAACATAGCTGCAAGTTTTTTTTCTTTTCCCTTTCCTTTTGAAGTTTGTGTGTTTGTTTATGTGTATGTAAACATGGGTTTTTTTTTTCCCCCCCTTCTATTTCGGATTAGATTAGTGTAAGGGGCTAATGAGTTGTGTAATTTTTCGTCTTTCGTCATTTTTTTTAATATTTTAATGAAATTTTTTTTACTTTTTGAATAGAGATATGTAATACACATCCAAAAAGTAAAAAATAAATAAATAATTTGACAAAAAATCGTTGAAGACAAAAAAAAAAATACGGTAGCAAAACACTGAAAACATTGGAAGATAAATTTACTGGAAACCAAACAAAGCCATGATTTTTTTTTTGTAAAGTTAAAGGGGAGGAAAGATTTAGAGTGATAAGTAAAGACCAAGGAAAAGATGTAGAACTAGACTTCCAACTTTATTGCACACATCTTCTTTTGTGATCAAGGTGTTATTCAGTTGTGAAAAAGGGTAAGGAGTTCTCCAACTACCCAATGAAAATTGAACTTCTTTAAGGATTTTCTTTATGGTTAGTCATTTTATAATCTTTCCCTCCAGATAATACTTAACTATCGACACGAGACAGATATCGATAAGTTAAGACATTGTCGGTAAGAAACAAATACAAAATTCGTCGTTTACCGTAAATTCTAGTGATAACCTTAAACCGTTGGACTATCACGAGTTAGTTCTCTTTTTTGTATTTTTGTTTTTTTTGTTTTTATCTTATCGTTTAAGTAACATACATTTAAAATATCTACGGATACAAATACTAGTATTGAGTTCGGTATCTCTTCAGACTGGAGCTAGAGAGCACATGAAATTTCGAGCTCGATCCCATGACACAATTTTCGAGCACGGGTTTCACCCTCCCAAATCCGGACCCTAAAAAAGCTGAACTCTCCACCCTTCATTTCTATCAACTTTACAGCTAGAATTGTTTTTAAGCTAAGAAGAGCTTTTTGGAGGAAGAAGAAGTAGGTGGTGGTGGTTCTGTGTAGCCATATTTGGAAGTTGGAGCCTATGGGAGATCTGGCATCTTAGGTGTTTCATTAAATGATTGAACAGATAAGAAACCATCTCTATTTGGAGGATATTAATTTATTATGTTATCTAATAATGAGGGGTAAATTTGAGTAGGCTTTGCATATGATTTTTAAAGTGCATCGTTGTCACAATTAATATTTAGGGGTCCCCAAACTAATTAATCACTGTCCCCAGGGCTATGTTACTTCATTTTTTGGTCTGGTCCAGGGCTATGTTTTTATGTTTTTCTTTTAATCTGGTCCAGGGCTATGTTTGTGTAGGTTAATTTAGTTAGATGTCGTGAATGTCAAAAACTCAGTTCCCAAGAGATCATCCATTATGACTCCTCCTAGAGATGGCTAAAAACACCAAATAATCATTATACATACATGAGAGACGATGAGATTTTTATACAAAAATGATACATATACTCCCTGGGAGCCACTCCCAACCACATCCTCTCTCACATGGGGTGTGGGGCCCAGATGTGGGGACCACACCCCATGTGAGAGAGGGTGTGGCTGGGAGTGGCTCCCAGAGAGTGTATGTATCGCCGTTGATTTTTATATATGTCACGCGGAGTTTAATTTCAATAAATTACCCGTGTCAACACGACATGAGACTCTAAGTGGAAGAGATACTGATCACTTTCTATTTTAAAACGACCACTAGTGAGATTTTGAATACAACAATACTGCACACACAACAAATCCACACAACACTCTCACATAGGAGTGGGTCCCACGTTTGGGGCCACATAAAGAGTAGGTCCCACACGTGGGCCCCATGTGTGGGACCCACCCCTATGTGAGAGTGTTGTGTGGAATTTGTTGTATGTGTAGCTTTTCTGTTTTGAATGAGTTGCACACCGTACTTCCAATATTGTTCGCGTTGTTTTTTCAGTAACAGTCAATTATGTTAAATTTTATGGTGGAAATCAGGAAACGAACACAGTGAGTGTAACTTTAATAGTTGGTTAGTTTATTTGCTAGTCCTTTTGTATGTAGGCTCTAAGCGTAGGTACGGAATTTTGTTTGGTTTGTTTGAAGCATCAAAACAATATACTATGACCATTACACCTTTATTTGATCAAAATTGATCTTCAAATCGACCATATATGACATTAAAAATATTCTCAATGTTTTTTTTTTCTTTTTTTTTTTCCAAAAAAAATTAGTAACTACCCATTATGTCATATTCCTTTAGCTAATTCCCTCTCATCAACGCAACCCTTGAGATAAAATCTTGATTCCTCCCGCGTTTGGTGTGACCTAATATTTCGCGCGTGCGCTCTATATCCCTCTGTTTGAAGAGTGAGAAATAACTCTTCAAACTACAATATCATCTTATCTATTATTTACAATTTGTGAACTAGTTAAGTTTTTTGACAAAGTGAATTCCTTGAAGAATAAAATTATGATAAAAAAGTAAGATTTGAATAGTCCCTTGTAGTGCACTTGTTGTAAGTGAACTCTTCAACCTGCCCACATATGTCACCAAAGCTATATAAAATGTAGAATTTTAGAGCATCTTCAACCAAGCTCTAAAACTCTATTTTAGAGACCGGATGTGATATATAAAGGGAAAATTTTGTAAGGGCATCCTTATCAAGATACCTAAATTAACTGTTAACCAAATGTAGAGAGCCAAACCCCTCCAAACCCCCAAAAATCAGCCTCACCAAACAATTGATCAAATTTATTCTCGCTACAGTGGCTACTCAAATTTGGTGCAACACTGTTCACTCACCTAGGCACTGTTCACGTACTGTTCACGCATTGTTCACTTTTTTTTAAAATTACTTTTGAGGAGTAAGAGTAAAAAAAAAAAATAGTTTAATATAGTGAAGTTAAAATAGAGAGTCTGATTTTGTGAGTTTTTTAATAAGTGACTTGCTAAATTATAAAAGGTGTTTTTAGGGTTAAATTTGGTATTTTGTTCTTTTTTTTTTTTGCAGATGATAATGATGCTCTAATTGAATCCCTCTTTTGTTCAAGTTTTTTGTACTTTTTAGAGGGACCCACCATCCTTTTAGAGATTTAGAGACCAAAATGGAGGTGTGGGCTCAAAAGCAAATTTAGAGCATCTCCAACCAATCTTCAAACTTCCAAAATGAAGAATGGAAGAGGCATATTAAGAGGAGATTTTGTAATTTACGCCCTATTTTCCTCAAAAAGATGTACATTTTGAAGGGACCCATCCTTCTTTTTGTCACATCCATTCTTCAAATTTACTTTGATTTTTCAAATGTGAAAAACCAAAGTAAAGTTGAAGTGTCACATCCATTCTTCAAATTTATTTTGGTTCTTCATCTATCAAAGTAAATTTGAAGAACCAAATCTCTAAAAAAGAGAATGGGTCCGTTCAAAAAGTACAACTTTTGAGGAAAAAAGGGTACTCCTATAAATTACAAAATCTCCCCTTAAGGGCAACCTTATCAGACACACCCAAAAAAATACCAAATTTAACCTCAAAAACACATTTTATAATTTATGAAGTCACTTTTCAAAAAACTCACAAAATCAAACTCTTTATTCTAAATTCACTATATTAAACTATTTTTTCTTTCTACTCCTACTCCCCAAAAGTAATAATAAAAAAAGTGAATATTGCGTGAACAGTACATGAACAGTGAAAAATTAAAAAATCTGCAAATTGGTGAGGCATTTGGTGAGGCTGATTTTTTGAGATTTTTTGGGAGTTTGCTCTCTACTTTAACTTAAAAGTTAATTTGTGAAGCCACATATTGATGCTCTAATATGTTACATCCATTCTTCATTTTGGATGACCAAATCTCTAAAAAGTACAATGGGTCCCTCCATAAAGTGCAAAAAATTGAAGAAACGAGGAGGTAAATTACAAAATCTTCCTTAGATATGTCACATCCGATCTCTAAAATAGAGTTTTAGAGCTTAATTAAAGATGCTCTTACTACCTCCTTCGGAGATGCTCTAGTCTTAAAATCCTAATTTATTTTCCTATTCGAGTTTATGCATTTTATGGTAATTGAGAGGTCATAGGACCTAAGATAAGTACTGGCAACACTGGAAAAGCCAAAAGTCTGCTCGATACTGTATTTTGGACAGAATCATGATTTGCATGAAGCTGAAAGATCAATCTCGCAATCGCCGCCCACTGTCAGTCACCACTGCCGCTGCTACGGAAAATCCACATACGTTGCTCTGATGTCGTCATATGATAGAGCTCAAGATCCACCACAAATTGGTGGTGGTCAATCAAAAAATAAAGAGAAGAGGGGACATCTTAGTTCTCACTTGAAAAAAGAGAGACCGGGTCTAATTCAAATCCACAAATACAAATCCAAAAAAAAAAAAAAAAGACCAATTGAAAAGATTGTCAACAATGTGTGGCACGAAAATGCTTCGGAGGACTACGTGACAGCTTTCCATAATCACTCCAATAGAGAGAGACTTGTAATAAGGTGTGGAAAAGTTTTCCCGAAAAAAGTCCGTAAAAGAGAAATCAACAATTCAGCTTCACATGTTATTGAATCTGAAGGTTGATTTCTCTTTTCTAGACCTTTTCTGGAAACTTTTACGCACAAGTTTTAAAATCCCATTTACTTTGGTAACATGTAGGGATGTGAGGAAACGTAATTGACACAACCCTTTGACCGTTTCTTTCCCAACCAAATAAAGAAAACCATAACGGCAATCACCCTTGTTTTTCTCTCTTCCATTCTCTCTCTCTCTCTCTCTCTCTCTCTCTCTCCTCAACAAGGGAAAAAAAAACCCAGCTCACTAAAAGATCTGATCCAATTTGTCAACTACATTCTCCCTGTTTTGATTAAATCCGTCAATCTCCGTTCACCAATGTACCGAACTGTACCAAGATCAAGAAAAGGGCTCAACAATGGACCAGAATCAAGAAAAAGGACCAACAATGGAAAGAAGAAAGACGATGACAATGAATTGGGAAGGTCTGGGAGATCACGACGACGACGATGACCAATTCTTCGAAACCTTCGACCGATTGTCCTCTGCTGTATCCCACGACTTGGCATCATCCGGCTCTGATGACGACGATGAATTTGTCGACCCTCGAATGTCGTTTGCTTCGGCCATCTCGGCAGCACCCTTCGACGACCCTCGAATGTCGTTTGCAGCACCCTCCGTCGATGATGACTTTCGCGGAGTCGACGCACCTCGAGCCTCCACATCCATGTTCGTTGATTACAACATGTGGACGGCAGAACCCGGTTCGATCAAGGAACGTCGCAAAAGGCTGCTTCAAGGAATGGGGTTATCTAGCACCAAGAACCTTCTTAGCATTGCCAGCACAAAAATCATCCATTCAGCTTCTCGGAAAGTGCAAACCAATGAACCGGTGACGAATACGTCAGCAGTTGAATCGTCCCCGTCCGAAGAGCCGAAAAACGAGCCAGAGCCGAAAAACGAGCCTTCACCTTCGATGCAGGTACTGCTTGTCCGGTCGCGATCAGATGGAGACATAGAAACATTTTCGGCTTACACCAAGAAAAGGAAAGAGGAACTTATTGGAACAATATCAAAACAGCGTCTCACTAGAACCTCATCAATGCTACAAACCCAACATTCTGGTATCTGTCAATACCCCAATACTGTCCGAGTATCACCGAAAACAACCCGAAACAGATCTGCCATGCCTGATAGTGGTGCTTTGTCGTCTATCTTATCGAACAGTAAGTTTAGCGCGTTTTTCTTGATAAAAAATTTAGACACCGGGAAGGAATTCATCGTGAAAGAGTTCAACGAGGATGGAATGTGGAACCGGTTAAGCGAAGTTCAAACTGGGAAACAACTCACCATGGAGGAATTTGAAAAATCAGTCGGGTATTCTCCGGTTGTGAAGGAGCTACTGCGTAGGGAAAACGTGTCGAGAAATCTAGATGATGCGAGGAAAGTTAATACAAATTCGTACCTAAGCAAGAGCTTTAGATACAGCAAGAGGAGGGGGGTCGCCCTGTTGAAGAACATAAAGGGGGTAGCGACTTCAGTGAGCGGATTAGTCACGGACAAAGAAAGGGAGCAGCAGCAAGCAACAGAAAACCAAAAAACTAAGAAGAACTCAACCTCGAAATGGATAAAAGTTCGTCAACACGGGAAACCCATTAAGGAATTTACTGCTTTGCATTTGTGTCAAGAAATCCAGGCTCATGAGGGATCCATTTGGACAATGAGATTTAGCCCGGATGCTCATTACCTAGCGAGTGCAGGAGAAGACAGGGTAATTCACGTGTGGGAAGTCCAAGAATGTGAAGTTATGTCAGGATCCGCGAGATTTTCGGACGAATTGAGTTCTGCCAATTCCACTCCACTTCATCCATTGGCAGGGATTTCAGTGGACCAACCTCCACTTGGAGAGGTTTCGTCGTTGCCATCGGAGAAAAGGAAAGAAAGGCCTCCTCTTGCAGAACTATCGCCAATGCCATCAGAGAGGAGGAAAAAGGGGAAAGGATCTAACAAGAAGAAGGGCAACTTAATACCTGATTATGTCCATGTGCCGGAAACTGTGTTCTCGCTCTCGGAAAAACCAGTGTGCTCTTTTACAGGTCACCAGGACGATGTTTTGGACCTATCTTGGTCGAGATCAAAGGTTAGTTTCTCATACTATAAGTAGACAAAAATAAATTCTGTATAAAACGTTTTAAGAACTTGGCCTTTCATTGAGGCTGAGTTTCCCATTTTTTTCTAAAAGTCCTAAAAGGGCTAAATACGGATTTACTACTTTTAGCACTTTTAGCAAAAAAGGGAAACCGAGTGTTAAAAAGGAGTCGTCGTTTTCGTCCTTTCCCCATCAAAGCTATGCTGGAAGGGCTCTTCAAATCCGATAGATTCTCGCATGTGGGGAAGGGTATGAGATACGTGTATTGTGTCTGATATGCCGTATGCGTAATGCTATTTGCCCAAAAACATGAAATTGCAATCAAATAACCTATTACTATGCATAAAATTCAAGAATATCCATCAAATGCTCCATAACACATCCCAAACACCATGTTCTTTTACATAAAAAATGATACTTGTACAACCATTTCATCTCCAGCCATTTCCAACCCCCTCACATACATGTGGGCCTACGTGTTTGTGAGGGGGTTGTAAATGGTTGGATATGAAATGGTTGTACATGTAGACTCATTCATTTTACATAATGAAATCAAAGAATTATCCTAGCCTACTATAAATATTTCACATGTCAACTGGAATTAGTCGATGCTAAATAAAATGACATGAACCCGCACTAGACACTTGACCCGAGTCCATGGAAGATAGCGTCGAATTCAAATTTACCTAAGAAACAACTTTGGCTTTTGAGAGTGAACGACTTGATATATAGACTGTAATTCAATCGTTCAAAATTTCACGGATTGCAGAAGAAACAACTTTGACTTTTGAGAGTGAACAACTTCATATAGAGACTGTAATTCAATCATGCAAATTTTCATGGATTGCAGCTATTGCTTTCAGCTTCAATGGACAAGACTGTTAGGCTATGGGACATGGAAACCAAGAGCTGTCTAAAGTTGTTCGCACACAATGATTATGGTACAATGCGAAAACACACTAGTATTATTGCTGAATCACAAGCTGCTATAATTTGTTGTAATTTTCCTAACTAATATATTGGTTGTGCAGTAACATGTATACAATTCAACCCAATGGATGATGACTATTTCATAAGTGGATCACTTGATGCAAAGGTTCGAATTTGGAGCATACCAGATCGGCAACTCGTCGACTATACTGACCTCCACGAAATGGTTACTGCTGCCTGTTATTCCCCTGATGGGCAGGTAGCCTCTCTTACTTGTCTGCCCATTTCTCCCCTGCTACCCCATTTTAATCAGTTTTGTAATCGAGCGTCCTGTTTTGTCCAAAACACATTACAGTCATCATAATTTTTAACTTTTTATATCCCACTCGTTGAGACAAGCCAATAATACACAAAAAGTTGATGAAAAACTAACGAGAAGAAAAATCAAATAAAGACGAAAAAATAAGTCAAGTTACTTATTAGGCCAAAAAATAAGTTTACATTATTCCCACCGGTTCATCTTTCTCCTTCTCCTGCAATACCTAGTCTACGACTCTAATACGGTACCACCATTGTTTTATTGACCTCTCTGAAACCATCAGACTCAGATTTGGTGATTCCGCCCATCTGAAGTACAGATGGATTTCAACTTAAAAAGACCTAAATAATCCACCAGTTGTCAAGTACTTCATGGACTTCCTGGAATCACATGTTTGATAGTTCTGAGAAGAACATTCTCTTCATTACGCCGTTATGTTTACAGTTTTCAGAACACTTGAAAAATCATATCCTTATCTATCTGAATCAGCCAGCGATACGTATTTGATCCAAAGGAAATGGGCATTTCAACATTAGACAATATGTTTTACCTGTTAACTTGCAAGTACAAACATGTGGCTTGGGAATCTATATTCACTAACATCCTATGTTTTCCATCATTCAAGGGTGCTTTAATTGGTGCACATACGGGGAGTTGTCGTTTATACAGCACAGCAGGTATGTGTTACTCAGCAAATTCTAGTATTACTTCTATAATGTTTTCAATGCTTTGCTTTCTTCCATATGTTTCCTAACAATCGTGGTTCAAACTTGGACTTCTGATATTTAAAAATCTAATCACATTACAAACATTACCAATTTATTGATGCCAATTGTGTTGGTGCTTTCAGATTGCACGCTAGAACAAAAAGATCAGATTGAGATTCGACACAGGAAAAAGCCTCAAGCAAAAAAAATAACTGGCTTTGAGGTAATCTTCTCTATTCATCCTATAATTTCATCTTCACGCGAGCGAGCACTTTTCCCACAAACTTACATTGCATATGAACAGTTTTCCCCAGCCAATCCATCAGAAGTGCTCGTTACTTCTGCAGATTCTCGGATTAGAATCATCGATGGTCCAGATGTCGTTCACAAGTTCAGAGGTACTTGCTGGGAAAATATTTTTCTTAATGCCAACTCAAATTGTGTTTTTCACATGACAGATGCAATGTTCCGTGATAGGTTTCCGAAACACTAGCAGCCAAATTTCGGCATCTTTCAGTGCGGAGGGAAAATATGTTGTATGTGCAAGCGAGGACTCTCAAGTATATATATGGAAGCGAGAAGAGCCAAGAAATGCAAGTGCAGGGAAAAGCAAAGGGACGATCACCACACGCTCTTATGAGCACTTCCAGTGTAGAGATGTGTCGGTAGCAATTCCGTGGCCTGGCAGCATAAGAAATGAGCCACCAATTGTTGAAATACAGTCAAAGAGGCACTCAAAACGATCGGTTCCACTCCCACCCTCCACTAGTGGATCTCCAACCAAAGAAGAAAACACGGCAGGGACAAACAGTAAAAGACAGTTGCCGCCTCTTCCCAAGAAGAACAGTATTTTGGAGAGATCTAGAAGTTGCCAAGATGAAGATCTAGCTCAAGTTTCGCGTACAGACTCTGGGATTGGAGAGTCCTTCACTTCAGGTTCTTCGTCAATCAGATACGGAGACTCGCCTTCAATTTCCGCTTCTGGGAGTTCTCATTCTCAGTCTTGGTCTTCCTCTTGGTCCTTGTTTGATGGAAATAGCCACGGGGGCCACACAATCCAAGCAACAGCATGGGGAGTGGTGATTGTGACAGCGGGACTGGGAGGTGAGATCCGAGCTTATCAAAATCTTGGGTTGCCAGTTAAGGTCGGCCGCCAGACCAACCTCTTCAGAGACCTCACATAAAAGGTTTTGACCAGTGGAAGGTACTCGTTTTTCTTCGCTAAGATTTCGTCCTTTTGGAAACCAACAGTCCGAATTGTGTGAAGAAAATAATCGCTCTTATGGACGAGAGTTGAGCCTCATGCAGTGGCATGGAATACCAGAGGCTGCTTCAGTTTATGCAGGTCTACATCGTAAATTAGACTCTCCCATCTATTTGAGCAATCCATAGTTGATTACTCACTATGTATTTTCACTTCAAAGGTAGAAGTGAATGAGCATTTGCAGCTAAACATTTTACGGCGATCTTACAAACCATCAAATGCAATTGTAGCTGAAGATCAGTTCAAGAAATTTGTCACAAAGTAGTGCAAGTGTTTAGGTTCTTGGAATACTATTGAAGGAAAAACGACCCTGCCAACTTGAGCCAGCTAATCAATTGCTACTATTTCGGTTGTGCACTCCATGTTTGATACTATTCTTTCAAGACCCTTTTCATGCTAATTCCATTTATATGTACACTTAATGGAAAACCAACTGATTTAGTTGCGCGCACTTACTTTTTTAGTGCTTACAATTTTCATTATTTATATTCAACTTCCATGGATCATAAAAATCAAAGCGAAAATCTGAAAATACGAGAGAAACAACTGATAATACCAATATACCATATAATCTGCATAAGAGTAGATGGAGACTTGGGCAAATCACATGACGTTAAATTTTAAACCATCACTGCCATTGAAAAAAAGATTTTTGTTTTCCATCTCACCTAGTTTGGCACTACAGTTGCCTGAGCTTGGCCTAGGTGACATAGTGCTTCATGTGAAAGACGTTTGGGCAAGATACCCATATATAAAAATTAAACAAAATACTCACACAAAGATATCCGTGAACTGATCAGTACAGATGCTTACTAAATTCAAGCAATTATCTTAAAAGAAAATAGCCAATCCATCTAAGCATAATGTGTGTACGTTGACACGTGGGAATAAGGTTTGGTAACTTACAAAATGGCCAACCAATAGGCAGTTTGTCCTCAATGTTAAGAACAGAGAAACAATCACCCATCCCCATGGATACCTTTCCCTCCAGTCCTATCCTACAAATAGCAACAGATTGAGGAACGAGCATTATTCCTGGGGGGAAAAACACTTAATCAATTGAGTGCAACTCAAATGTATGCAAAGACAAGATAGGAAGTACCATACCTTATTTGGACAGCTTTTGCTTTGAAATGTTAGTGATGATAAGAGCTGCCATCACATAACCCAGGCATTGGTCTAAAAAATATATTGACCCAATCCCATTCGGGATCTGGTACCCTCCATTTCCATCAGGTCTCCCATTCCTAAAAAACGAAACTGAATTTTTTGAAGAACCTACCTGAAGAAAGGATGGGAAAGGGATGAATTAGCATGAGTCCAGAGAAGCAGTCAATTTACAAGCAACTAAATGAGTAAAGGAAAATAGAATGTATAAAAAGGAGTTAGCTTTTGTTGGTTGTTGTGAATGAACGACTGCCCCGTCCCCGTTAAGATAAGACACTTCTAGTAACTAGTTTTTTTATATCTACTCTTTAAACTTGCCTTTTTATGTTACAAACCATCAAAGTAAGATTGTAACATTAATTCATAAATTAATAAGAATCAACATAATCACTAAAAGTCTGTGATCTTAGTACATAATGAATTGAGCTACTTTCCCTAAGAGAATAAAACAACTGTGTAGCATGTGTAACAGATACCTGCAACAAAGAATACTCAGTTATACAATATCACGGGTCATAATATGTGCATACAACAAATTAGATGGGGAAGATCCGTCGAGGACCTCTCAATTTTGCCCACACCCTTCAAATGACGTGCAAAGTCAAAGAAAAACCAAATCACATTCTCAAAATACATATCGCTCCCGATGGCCACACCCCAAGAAAGGAAGAAACTTCCTTTACTTAACAGCTGCTAATAACTTATACTTTTTCTCATCATTGAATATCTTCACCTTCTACTCTATATCCCCTCCTCCCCCAATTTCAATGCACTCCTTTGTAATTTAAATGCCAAGAAGCAAGTTATAAATACTGGTAAACTGGATTTGCCAATATCCCAAATGTTCTTACAACCTAATATACCAATAAATATCACTGTTGCTTTTATAAGGAATGCAGAATTATATGATTACACATACACGCACACACAGGGAGGGAGAGAGAAGTATTTCATAAAATGAGTATTTGAATCCTTACAAATTATGGATATGTTTTTTGGTGGAAAAAAAAACAGCGGTACAAATTATGGATATGGACTTATTAAACTCTGCGAAGCAAGAATTTTGAACTAGCAAGGGAAAGAAAGAGGTTAACACCTGGGGGTGCCAAGGACAAATTCCAGGCTTAGCGAAGCCTATTCAAAAAAGCAAGCAAGGACAGACACAGGATTTAACACTGGGTGGGGAAACATCTTTTTTTTTTACTCATATGAATATTAAAAAAGAAGTACCAAATTAATTTTATTGCAGAATTTCCAATCAACCTATACTGTTACATAAATACAGACATACAAGATGCATACTATCTCATACCATAAAATGTCAAACCCAGTGCTAAATATTCTATACATACATATAATCTTAGGAGGATGATTATCGAACTTTTCAAAGAATTCTTACATGAGAGGGTGTAAAATTTTCATTAACGATGTTGAGTGCAAGAACTTATACAACTTCTCTAACTTTCTCAAGCAAAAAAAAAGTATTCCCTCCGTCCCAAATTTGTTGTCCATTTACGCATGCGTGCCATTTTTCAATCGCTTATATCTTTCAATCTATAATATTTTTTACAACTTTGAAAACATTGTTTAAAAGAACTCCTCAAAACCATTGAATGAGATCTATATTGAATATATATTAACATTATACATGAGATAGATAATATTAACAATATTTTCTTAGGTGTCTATATATAATGGCATAATGCAAGTGTACAAGAAATTTGGGATGGAGAGAGAATCAAGGTATAGAATTTTTGAAACTTGGTAGGGCGGTCGCCGGCCAGTTTGACGAGCAAATTTTGCATGTTGGATTACAACTTGGAGTTAGCTAAACAGCAAATGAACATGTGATTTCCATTGCCTCGCACATTAATAAACCAGGCCAGGGTATATCAACAATAACTTATAGCACATCTAGGTATGCGATTAATCAACAGATCGAATGATTCTCAATTTAAATCCTAGCAAAATCCCGTATAGGAAATTCAAGCAGCGATTCAGAATGGCAGCAGAGAGAGAGAGGGAGCAGAATAACTTACAAGTTGATTTAACCCACCACTTGAGCTGTGACGAACAACAGTGAATTGAGAAGAAACGAAAGATTTAACTACCAAGAAAAGAAACCACGCGAAAAATTAAATTAATCCTAAAAGCGTGTTTTGCAAACCACGTTTTCTGAAATCGTGTTTCCAAACCACGCTTTCATCCTGGGATAAAAATGAGGCAGAGATGGCCGCAAGTCCATCCCGTCCATCGAACATTTCAGGAGTAATCAACCGGAAAAGCTGTCCTTTGCATGGTCCGAAAAAGCTGTGAAGGATTAGCGGGAGGTCTTTTAGGATTAAATCCACCGCATTCACCACATTTGAGGTTCTGAGGAGTGCTCAACAGGGCTGGCCGGAGTTCGTCGAAATTTGAGAGCCGTTCGTGGCTACTGACAGTGTTACTGTGGTCGCCGAGGTGAAAGGGGTCCGATGAGGGGCTGGGAAAGATGGCACTGGATTTGATTTGTCAAATTGAGAGCTTGACTCCTCGTGGGAGTGCGTGCAGTGCGTGCATTTTATGCGTGCATTTTACAGGCAAAAAATAACATATTTATGAAAACTTTTTTGAAAAAAAAATTACACCAAATTTTTCTTCTCAATGAGATCTTTAAATTGGTGTAAAGTTTGTTAAAAAAAAATTAATGCTTGAAAATTATTTACACGCACTCTCACTAAGGGCAAGCAAATTAGGACGGAGCGTTTTGAAGACGTGTTTTGCAAACAAGCTTTTAGGATTAATTTAATTTATTGGTTAATCCGTCTTAACCAACGCAGAAAGCGTGTTTCTCAAACACGTTTTTAAGAAAAGCGTGATTCCTAAAAACGTTTTCGCGTAGTTTTGGAATAAAGTTGAAAAATGCACGTTTTAATTAATAAAATTATAAAAAAAATGCAAAACAATTAATCAGCCCCAAAACAGCTGTTAATATACTAACACCCCTTCCAGTTTCTAATAATTCTAGAGACGCCTACTATGTTTTAGATAATTGTGAAAACCCTCCTTCTGTTCGTAGCAAAACTCTCGTGGAATTCAAAAATATTTCAGCAAGTCGACACAAGGCACCAGGGACGGAATCAGGAATTTTCACTACGCAAAGGTGAATTTTTTCCCAAAATAATTTGTAGGGGCGAGCCTATAGAATTCATAGGATTTTTTTTTTCTATATAAAACTAAAGGTTTTTATTTTTCTCCATGCATGGGCAGTCACCCCTAGTAACCCCTCCCAGACTCCATCCTGCAAGGCGTCTTGTTCTTTCAAGCATAATAAGATTGGGTTCAATTTTAACTAACACTTCTTACCTTTCCAAAAAAAATCCCAAAATAAGATGGAGAAGTTTTCCACTATAGTATTTTGGTTGTTTTTTATATGAGTCCATTGTCAAAAACCAATTATTGTATCCAAGACTCCAAGTAGTTCTTTCCGTAAGGGCATGTAGGAGCCAAAATACCTAGCAAAAAAAGTTGGAATTCTATTTTACCTAGTCAATGTTTGCATTCACACGGCACACGCTAACAATCCTCTCCATTCTCCTCTGTACTCATCTGTGTTGCGTTTGTGGGGGGTCAGAGGCAAAGATGAAGGTGTAGAAGACGACAATTAAGAGAGAGAGAGAGGAGTAAAAAGCAATAAACAAATCACTTCCTAGTGAACAGTTCCTCGCGCCCTATGGCGAGGTACTGTAGTTTTGAGACAAAATACCGAGTCTCAACCTAATTTGCTGTGCTTGATTTTTTTGGATTTTGCTCTCTAAAATTGCCTATACATAGGCTATTGAACTTGCTAATACAATTTTTTTTTTTACGATTTCTTCCTTCCATTTTTTCATAAGATCTCCAGGCCAATTTACATACATCTCAATTACTTTTGGGAACTTATTTGACTGTCTCTTAGCAGACACCCATAAAATTAGTAATGGACCCAAGAATAATTTTAGCATTTAGGACATTTAAAACCCAAAACTTATGGTGAAAATTTTCTACTTCCACTAAGCCAATCTTCTGGTTATTTATTTCATTTGGAAGCAAAGCTATACTTTGGCTTCGAGACCAAAATTCTCTTCTCCAATGGTAAGCCATTTTGCTAGCCAAAATATGGCTTGGCTATTTCTTTGGCCAAATTTGGCTATAAAATGGAGAACTTTTGCCAAATTTTGATGTGGCTAAATAAAATTGTAGCAAGTCAAAAAACAACTTTGACTCTTAAAAATGAATTGGGCATTTGCATCATCCAAGCCATCTATTGCAGAGATAAACTTAAATAATACTCCGCTAGAACCGTTTGAACAGTGGGTGCACGAGAACCCCGCCACATTTTATTTTCCTATATAAAGCTTTCAAACGGGGACCGAAATTCACCTAAAATTCAAACCCAAAACGCCATTCCTTTCCAGAGATGGAGATCACGAGCCAAGCCGAGTGTTTGAGCCCTCTCGCCACCATCGAAGACATCAGAAACCGCCTCGTTCGACCTCCGTCTCTTCACTCTCAGTCACCAACCAAGTCAACCAGAGCTCGGTACTCAAAATTCTCTGCTTATCTGAACCAAATTCGTCTAAAATTCAATCTAAATGCATACAAAGGATGCGTCTTTCGAAACTTCCAAAACTGATTACATTCGCGATGATAGCGAGGATTGTTGAAAGATTATGAGATTCGGTGTGTGAATATGCTTTTAATTTTTGCAGGGAGGAGGATACCTCGAGCAGCAGCTGCTATACGACGCCATTTGACGTGAACTCGATCGAGTTTCAGAGAAAGAGAGAGTCCAACGTGAGAAAGTTCATGACGAACAGGAGGCTTGAAGATTACTTGGATCCGACTCTACTCTCTGCAGCTCGAGCTACGATCGGCGGGAACCGGAAGAGAGGAGGAGAGAGGAAATCGAAGGAGTTGGGATTTGAGTGGCCGGTTGATGAATTGAAGGTGTGGAAGCAGGATTTGATCGGAAGCGAGGAAGGAATAGTAATGAAGTGGAGGAGCGATGATGAAAAAGCTGTTGATCTTGGAGATGATCATGTTGATGTGGTTAGAGGCGGTGGAGATGACGACGATGATGACGGAGGGTGTTGTAGTCCGTTTCAGTCGTTTGAGAGAACGGCGTTGAAGCGGTTTAAGGGAGGGTGAAGGATAAGCAGGAGAAATTTGTCGGTGCCGAGCGGGCACGACCACGGCCCCGTGGTGCGGAGCGCGCATCTCAGCAATCTAAAAGCGTATTTCTCTCACTATCTCCTCTTTCCCTCTTTAAAGTTTGGCTCGTCGAAGACATTTTTGGATAACCGAAATGCACGCTTGGGTACTATGTGGGCGCCAGTGCGGTGCGCGCTCCGCATTGAAATATTTCTTGATAAGCAGGTAGAGTGAAGGATAAGCAGGGAGAGTGAAGAACCAAAATACTAACAATAGTGGTTTTTAGAAATTGCACAACCCTCCCCTGCTTCCTCCAATAATATGGAAATTTTCTCACTGCCGTCTGCCGTTACTTAACCCAATATCACGGCAGAGGTTCTCTACTAGTACTATATTTTTACTTTTTTGTATAGTAATAATGAAAAGTGATAGTAAAAGTAAAATCGAATCTTGCTATGATTTGGTTTCTGATAATTTGAAGTGGTGACGAGCTTTTCATTGGACGTGTTAAATTGTGTTTTGAAGGGCGCGTGTAATCAAGTCTATGAAATACTTACAATCCTTTGCTGTGAGTCAGAAAAGGGATGAAGGCATTTTAAAGTTCGACGACCACGAACAATGTCTTTAAAAGGGAAATACAGTGAGTATCAAGTAATAGGGAAAAAAAAGGGTATTAATATTCTTGACAAATTAAATATTTATCAATCTATGTACTTGTTTGAGGCATTGTCATTAAATTTAACATAATTTGGGACCAAATAATAGATAATGTTGCATGTAGAGTTGTAGTCCAATGATAACGAAAGAACGCGTTCTGAACACAATTTAATTGAATTATGCTTCTCTAACCTGCCAACCAAGCCGACCTCTCCTAGAAGTAGTGTTCTTAAAGAAGTTTTATATAGAGTTCATCAAATAAATGGGTTTAGCCAAGTACAGAACATATCAATTCAATGTGGCATTAAGAACACTACTTCTAGGAGACGACATTGTACTCGCATGTGTTAGCCGGCGGTTTCAAATTGTGCCGACGCCATCCTCAATCCATAAGTTAGTGTAAAATGAATAGCTTTATTGCATTGTCAAAAAACACTGTAATCGATAATATGAGGGAGTTCGTATAACTTCGAAAAACTTGAAAGGTCATAATTTAACATTTATTGTTTCATAAACTAGACAAGGACCATATTTGAATATCAAAAATGATACAGACACACTCACTCGGACACACTCTGCCACACCCCCTCTCACATGTAGGGTGGGTCCCCTCACATGTGAGAGGGGGTGTGGTAGAGTCTGTCCGAGTGAGTATGTATGTATCATTAATTGTTCTTTGAATATTGGTCCCATCTCCTAAAACTCATAAATACGGATTTCGAGGCGGGTCATTTTCTTCACATACATCAACTATTTTTAAAAAAATTAGCACTTTTAAGAGTTTTAAAACTTTTAGCTAAAAACAAGAAACTCACTTCAACGTTTTTCGTCGATCTAAATTGACCATCTAAATTGATGGTCAGTTACCACAGTGAGGGTTTTAAATGTATAATTTGTCAAAACAGTGAAGTAGCCTGCAATTTCAATAATTATGGAGAGAATTCCGTAATAAAAATTGGTTTTCCTCATCCAATACGACACCGTGTTTCTGTAACCTTCAATTTGAATTCTGCAGAACAGTTTTCCGCGCTTGCCCCCCACTATGCTTTTTGCAGCTGTAGATCTTCAAGCTCACGAGCAGAATCGAAGAAGAAGGAGAGAGAGAGAGAGAGAGAGAGAGAGAGAGAGAGAGAGAGAGAGAGAGAGAGAGAGAGAGAGAGAGCTTATTAAGCTTTACCATATTTCTCAAGCCAATTCAAACCCTAGTTTCTCTCTCCTCTCTCTCTCTCTCAGAACCAAATGACATCCCCAATCACCTACCCCGTCGACGACAAAGACCTCGACGACGACGCCCTCTGGGCCGTCATCGACTCCGCCGCCGCCGCCTCTCTCTCCTCCTCCACCACCGCCAAATCTCGCAAACCCCTCTCTCTCAAACACAACCACTCTCCCATCCCCTTCTCCCTCCCTAAAAATCCATCTCCGTCTCCGCCCCCTTCCAAATTCCCCAAAACCACTCGACACAACCTCTACTCTCCACCAAATCACAGTTTCCGAGCCCTAACCGATGGCGAGGTATGATAGGATTATTATTTAGTTGCCTTATTCAATTTTGGTAGAACTAGATGCCGTATGGCTGATTGCCTAAAGGCTTTGGACGTTAGATCCCTCGAAGTGATCAATTCTTTCAGCATTCTGTATTTGTTGTTTAATTTTCGAAATTGATCCCATCAAGGTGGTGGAGGAGCCATGGGCACACCAGCGGCCGCAGAAGAGGGCTAGGTCTTGCGTTTCGGAGCTGAGCGAGACGAGTGAAAGTCCTCTCGTTATGGTGAAGCACGTGCAGCGGATGCCGACTTATTCGTCACCCGAGAGCATGAGGTTTTCGGTTGCCAGTGGCTCGGAGTGTTCGCCATTGAGCTATGGAGGGAGTGAGGAGAAGGAGAACACGAGGCATAGCTTGTCTGGTCAGTTTCCGTCAGTTTCGCTTTTCAAAGAGTACCAGAATGCAGCCATGGCGGTGAGTTTCTTTTATTCTGTTTTGATATTTGGTATATGTTTTTCCTTCTGATCAATGTACTTTAGGTAATCTTAGATGTATTTATAAGAAATGAAAGGCTGTTAAACCCTGCATAATCCTTCTGATCAATGTACTTTAGGTAATCTTAGATGTATTTATAAGAAATGAAAGGCTGTTAAACCCTGCATAATTATGATTGAAGGAAGCTAGTCCTTGAGGCATACCTTGTCTGGTCTGTTTTGATAATTATGATTGAAGACTACTGAAGACTAGCAGCTGGAATTCATCAACTAATTTGAGTGCTAATAACAAATTCTGAAGTAGCTGTTTTTTTTAAAATGATAGGAAGTAATGTATATGCATGTGGATCTTTAAATTTTCGACAATATACCCACAGCTTTATGAGTTAAAAATTGCACTGGCACATCATTCAGGTGCTGATTTTGTGTATGCATTACCAAAAGGAATTGCATTTCAAATTTACACTGTGTTAGCACAGGCACATCTTATGGATCCTATAGGTATCCCTATTGCAATTCCCCTAAGGACCTCAATTGTATTTGTATTCGGTGATTCAAAGTGAACAAATTCCCTCCTTATCTTTGTATTGGCTGATAAGGTATATTTTCCCAACAATCCAAGTAATAAACGCAATGATACAATTTAGAGTCGGCACTCGGCAGTCTCTCTTGGAGTCTGACTCTCATTTTGTAATGTCTAAAACAAACTTTTGTCGGTTTTTTAGTAACTGCATGGAGTTGTTTAGGTTTCTCTGCAGTTGAAATTTTGAACATATGTGATTTCACCCATCCTTCATCTGAACATATGATGTGGTTGTGTCATTAAAATGGACAGATTCTAGAGAAAAGCGATTACACTATGATTTCTGGGAGCCCTTTTATAAAAAAGACAGGTAAAAATAGTAATTATATTCTCTTGCTCCTTTATCATGTATGTTTTTTGTATAATGGCCTGCATAGGTTCTTTACAGGTTGGAGGAAGATATCGTTCTATTTCAATCTCTCTTTTGAAATTAAAGACAAGAGCATTGAGTTTGATGACAACCGGAATGTTCTCCGCGCTGAATTTGTGGTTCGAGCATACATGCAGTAGGGTCCTCACTTCCATGATTGAGCATTGCATTAGCAATTCGCTTTCAAAGATTTTATTTTGTGCCTAATCCTAACATATAATTTGTACTTCTTCCAAGGGGTGGTAGGTTCTCGGATGGGTGGGGCTCTTGTGAACGGCGTGAGAAGAGATTCTTAAAACCAAATCATGATATTCCAAGCACAGCTGAAACTAGGGCAAAAAATAAAGCATGTCAGGTTCGTAGGTCATTTTTACCTGCTGGTTTCTTCCAAAATTTGACATGCGATGTGCTCAGTTGAGTTAAGATTATTCGTCGATAATAGCATATTGTTGGAACATGTTGTATGTTTGCGTCTATATATACTTATGTGTGTGTGTGTGTGTCTGTATTCGAGCTTAGTGTGACAGACTCGCAATTTGTCCTTGCCTGCATACATCTTTTGTTCTCTTTTGTTTAGAAACATATTTTGAACTTGATGAGAAGAGAATCTGAAACGTATAGTGATTTGAATTACTTGAATATTCCTACCTCCCGTGAATGGGTATTGGCCTTGTTCTTTTGTAATGAATCTCCGTTACGAAGATTACTGTGGCTATTGAAAGTTTTGTAGACACTAGGAATTCAAAAGTAGTTGAGTGAATAACAGTTTTATGACCTTAGTTTTGGCAATGATGGCCTTTTCGTTTAGCTGCTTAGTTCTTTAAGGCCTGATTCATGTCATGTAAGTCGAGTTTTTTGGGCCATTTTGAGTTTTTGACTGGGTTACCAAGAGCCTTTGTTTTTGCAGCTTACCACAAAGTCTTCCAGTTTAATAAGTTGAGCATCGTGGATATGACATTGGGGTCTGGTAATGTAACTTGTTAAAGAAAGAATAATAAAATATGATCCGAATGGTACAGTATACAACAAACTAACACTCTTGAACATAGTTGTAAATCAAAGATAAAATCTTTTGACATAAAGTCGATACGAGAAGATCCATGTAGCCAGCCCCAGGAAGTTGAAAAATAATTAAGCCTTTGATTTTAGTTAAGTTGTGATGAAATGTGAATGTTGAAATGAGTGATTTTCTATTTCTCAAGGGGAGTATGTGACATTGTGCTATATATAAGGCAATGTATGGATAGACGACATTTAATTCGAACGATTTAATGATGTTTCTCACAGTCTAAACTGTGTCCTCACAGAATTTCCTCTTCCTTTTGTGGAGTGATTTGCTCATTCTTACTAGCGGCTTAAATTTCAATTTTGTCGCTCTTATTTTGCCCTTGGTTGTGCCCCTCAATTATCAAAGCTGCAGTCTTTCCTCAGTCTTTTCTTTTTTGTTTGCTCTACTATTTCATTCTGTTGGAAATTTTACGAAATTTCGGATGAATGAAACCGGGGAGTTTCGGAGGGTCTAACGAAGCAACCGAACGGTCTACTCCAGGTTCGATGAATCTGGATGGAGTATTATTTTCCAGCAGTTACGAGTTGTTAATACCCCTCATGAAATGAGGTTAATGGCACGTATTCAATTCGGGAGTTACAGAATCCATTCCAATTCATTGTGGCAGTTTCTATATTGATTGATCGGCTTTAGATACATGTATCCAGAAATGGTTCTACACAAGAAATTCGTGTGTCACCTTGAGGTTCCTGAAATTGGTCTTTGAGAGAGAGAGGCAAACGCCAGTTCGCCAAGGCTACCAACGAAGGTGTTCCGGCGGTGTGCGGTTCTAGCTGTTTTATCCTGGGATGAAGACGCCGGTATATCCTACAACACCCACGGTAGGCGGTGAATCTTTGTTAAGCTTGTTGGAAAAATACGGCAACAAGAGAATTTCAAAGAACAATTTCATTGATAATCAAACTGAAATTACAAATTACAAGAACAGAATACGAAACGAGACACAAACCGAGCCGAGTTCTGTGATACCACAGTCTCCTTAACAAAGATACGCTGCCTACCGTGGGTGTTGTAGGATACACCAGCGTCTTCGTCCTAGGATAAAACGGCTAGAATCGCTCACCGCTGGAACACCTCCATTGGTAGCCTTGGCAAACTGATTTGAGTCTGCCCCTCTCTCTCAAAGACGAATTTCAGGAACCCTCAAGGTGATACACGAATTTCTTGTGTAGAACCAATTCCGAATACATGTATATAAAGCCAATCAATCAATATAGAAACTGCCACAATGAATTCTGCAACTCCTGAATTGAATACGTGCCATTAACCTTAATTCATGAGGGGTATTAACAACTCGTAACCACTGGAAAATAAGTACTCTGTCTCCGTCCAGATTCATCGAACCCGGAATAGACCATTCGGTTGCCTCATCAGACCCTCTGAGACTCCCCGGTTTCATTCATCCGAAATTTCGTAAAATTTCCAACACATTCCGACCCCCGAATTATCTGTTCCTAATCCCCCAAGTCCCTCTTACTAGTTGATATTCCTTTTGTTGCACACCAAGTCTTCAGAAGTTGTCCACAAGGTCACTTCCCTAGAGTGAAACTGTTCGATTATGAGAGGTTGACTCGTTTCCATAGTAGATTGTCTACCAAGTACATTGTCTATCTTTTATCCCTATGAAATACCAGTCGAAGTTGGATAACTCTACTGTGGTGACAATACTGGAGAGGAGGTTGACTCGTTTTTATATAGTTTACACACTTTTGTATTGCCTCTTCCTACGGCCGTACATTTCATAATACTAAATACTCTAGCTTATTTTATTAGCTACTCCTATTTCAAATCCACTTATGAAGAAACAGAGTTAACTTCGTAGGAGTAACTTGGTGTATGTTGGAGTATTTTTTTTTTCCCAGTCAGAATGGGATGCTGCTAGGTACCGACCACCATGGTACAGAAATTATACAAATCAGCGAACCGTTAAATAATTTTCCGAGTGTCCTTGCAAAAACTTGAAGTTTGGAACAAGCACTGATGCATATTCGATTGAGCTGATTTCTTGCAAGGATACTTGAAAAATTATTTTAAAATTATTGAATGTTTTGGATTATTCGTGCAGGACCCAAAAGTGAGCCCCACACTCTGATTTGTACAGTTTCGTTACCATGGGTTCGGTACCCATATCTTTATCGATCAGAATGCCTTGTGGAATGTTTCTATAATCCTGTCCGCCAAACACTTGTACTTATCTATCTGTCTTGATTCTTTTGAATCTTGTGATAGTCTTCCAAATCTCACTAATTGATTCCTTTCTGCTTCTTATTTTATTTTCAGTGTTTGGAGACATGCATGTGCCTGTTTCTTACCTCATGTCGCATCTTTTTCTTATTCCTATTCCCATCACCTTATTCTCTTTAGGCCCACTATTTCTGCTTTGAGATCTTTATTTATTGCTGCTTTCTGAAATTGGCAGCATCAATTTTATGAACTTAGGGGTTTGCTTCCTCTTATGTTTTTAGGCTCGAAACTGTGCTACCAATTCTTTTAGGGTCAGTCCATACGAAGCTTTGCTCTGGCTTTAATTGAGCTCCCCGTAAATTAGCAGTTGGATTGAACCCAGGATTAGTCGAGGTGCGCGTAAGCCGGCATGAACACCGAGTTCTTGAAAAATTTCATGTTCTTAATCAACTAGGAACCGTTATCTCCTTTTGTGATGTGCTTTTTCTTTTTCATGTGCCCATTATTTTTGTACCTTAAAAATCTCCAACTTTTCCTCAACTAAGATATACAATATTATCTGTGCAGGATCTGTTAGGAATTGGAGAGTATCGACCTGGTGCAAGCCATGCTCAGCAATAACAGAAACTAATCCTTCAAAATCCTTGAGGACCCAAAATGCTACTGTATTCTGGTCCAGTAATATTCTGAGACCTGAATAATGGGGCCCACAAAAGATCTCCATCATTTTATGATTACTGTAATCCCACTATGAACTTTCAGATTAAATCAATCAAATAGCAAGCAAGAAAGAAGAGGGAGAGTCCAACCCCTGTGCCTTTAGGACCCATTATTGCTACTATTCTTTAGACTTGTATGCTTTACAAGGGGAGGAAATGACATTTGTATCCACAGGAAATGTTCAAATGCCAAAAAGGATTAGTCTAACCTACTAGAGAGGTTAAGTATCTTATCTACTTTTTATTCAAAAGTCAAGTTACCGATTTGCCTTGTTCAGCTACGGTTGAACGTACGAGCTAGGTCATTAGTTCCTCTTCTTGTTTTCATAAATTTTGAAGAGCATTGGTCTTGATCGCTATCATTGAAATTCACCTCGACACAACCACCGTGCAACAATAGGATGCCGAGTGAGAAAACTTGTTGCAAGTTATCGGTTTGCCATGTTTTAGCTACGGACTACGGTTGACCATACGAGCTCGGTCATTCGTTACTTTAAATATTTTCACAAGTTTTGAACGGAGATGGCCTCCAATATCATTGAAATTTACCTCCAAACCAAAACCCTAACAACCAGATTCCGAGTGAGAACTTGTGTTGCAAGCTACCGATTTGCCAAGATGTATAAGGTTGATAATGTAGCTAAATTACTTGAGTTTGAACTTGTGTCGACTTGTTAAAAACTCGTTCAAGATTAGTTTCTTACATAAACCAAACTAAGTTTGAACATTGTTTGAAACTCATTAAGTTTCGAAAAAAAGCTTGAACGATCAATTGTTCAGCTTGTCCAGCTTATGATAGAAAAAAAATACAAGCTATTTGAAATCGGTTCGGCTAAAACTTGTTTGATATCTCGGCTCTCCTTGTAAATTAGTCGAGCTTGAACAAATTTCCAAAGCTCATTCAAAATTTTCCAACCAAACTCTAAATAATTCACGGCTCTGCTTATTCTGCTAGTTTATCAAAGAGGATTCAATCTCTTCAATTCTTGACCTCGTAAGCTGGAGTAAGGTGTTTATGAAGGGAGAACATTCTTTGCATCAACGATGTAAACCAAAGTTTCCTCTAAATCTATTACATTGCGTCATATGTCCAAACAGTAGTTCCAAAAGCTAGAACATGAACACATGACACAATGCAATCGATTTAGAAGAAACTCTGGTTTACACCGCCGGTGTAAATATTGTTTTCTCGTTTATGAATTGTACACTAGACAAAGTTTAGTAAATAGGAATAGGTTGTGTATATTACTGGTGTATGTCTCTGCTGGTCATAGATTATTTAGATACTGTTAGCAGGCATGAATTCACACTACTACTGGTCCAATTCTATTTTCCACCAGCTACAATCGTCAATGGTGTTTACTTGTGAATAGTGGATTGACCACTTTTGGTGGTTAGCACACCATTTGATTCTGCCAGTCATACACAGAATGAGGTGAAGGTTGGACTTGGACCGAGTTGCAACAGAGGTTGTGGGACCAAAAAGTAAAGGGTAACCCTCCAAAGACAGGGCGAAAATGTTTAGCAGGACTACCTTTTTCCTTTTCCTTTTTCCAGATCAGTCCTTTAAATGGACTACGAGCTCCAGGGCGACGTGCGAAAATGGCTTCCATGTCCCTAAACTAGTCGGTGATTTAGGCTGAGTTTCCACAATTGACTATACGGTATTTTCGGTATTTTGCACTTACATTTTTACTATTCAATCAATTATAGTCATATGTCCAAACTAAATGGTATTTTTAGTGGAAACAAATTCTTACGTGCATTCAATAAATTTTGTCTTGAATTACTTGCTCCGTTAAAACTGTAACTTTCATATAGGAGTAGATGTATCTCGCTTTGCACTGCTTCATTTGGTGTCGCCATTAATTCATATTCCACGAAGCTTTCATCGAGCATTCGAGTACAAACGAACGATTCTGATTATATCATGGAACTGAGGATGGGTATGGTATGAGTAAGATCCAGGAAAACTTTTTCCAAAAACGTCCATGAAGGAGAAATTGACGGCTCAGATTCACATTTTGGATATGGTACTGATGCACAACTTTTGGTTGCACAATAGCTATTTTGGTCATTTTGAGGAAAAAGGTTCCCTCGGCCCCTGCTCATAGCATATTTTAGCTCCAGCCCAGTTGATTTTGGGCCTTACACACTCCACGCTCACTCAAGGATCGATTCCAGGCTCCTCCCTCATTCCTTAGTGTAGAGTAGTTTGTCCTAAAATTAATATGAAAAAAAAAAAAAAGTGATGCTCCAAAAATTTCTATCTCTGCATGCAGGGGTACACCTCGGGTGCATGCAAGAACCCGAGTCCCCGCAAATCTCCCAGTCATCCCATAATTCATATTATATTTTTTAGTAAAGAAAGATCCCTTCAAAGTTGTATTCCACAAACTGACTAACTTATTGAATAAAATTGGGTTGATGTATAGTGAGAGAATAACATGTCTCGTAAAGTTCAATAAGCCAGTTTTGAGAATAAGTCAGTTTTTGTAAAAAAGGTTCTTTGTATATAAGGATATTTTATTATTAATTCAGGAATACATGTGATTTGATCCCACCACATTAAGAATCTTGTATTCGCCATTGACTGCATGTATCCGCAAGTTCCATGGCAAAGGGGATCCTTAGTGCACTACCTAAAAAGAGTATCCTAAAGTGTCCTACCTAGTTAGCTAAGAAAAACTCAAAAAAAATCCTCTCTAGTGCATAAAAATTGATTCCCTAAAATCCTAGGTGTCACCTCTCACTCCCTAAAGTGCCCCAAGTCACTACCTAAATTTGGGGAGAGACTTAAGGAGAGAGAGAGAGAGAGAGAGAGAGAGAGAGAATGATTTTAACCAGAGAGAGAAAAGAAAGACTTAAAGTTATTGAATATATATATATATATATATATATATATAGAGTCCCGATCTAATCCGGGATTCCCGGATCCGGGACTCCACCTTCCCGATATTTTTTTGAAAATCCGAGCCGCCCAATGTGTTCAAAAGATGTTTTCAAGGGTCCACGCGGGAAATCTTCAAAAAAAAATACCGGGAAGGGCTTGATCCGAGCAGTTTTTCGCAAAATTGTAAATATACAGTTTCTGAGGAAAACTGCTTGGATCAAGCCCTTCCCGGTATTTTTTTTTTTTTGAAGATTTCCCGCGTAGACCTTTGAAAACACCTTTTGAACACATTGGACGGCTCGGATTTCCCAAAAATAATTTTTAAAAGCATCAAAACACCAAAAAACCTCCCATCCGGGATCCTTGATTGGATAATTGCCGTATATATATATATATAGAATAAATTTCCGGTCCAAACTCCCGGACCCTCTTAAGTTACGGACCTCCACTTTTCGGTTATTGCATTTTTATGAAAACTGCTCCGATCAAGCCCTTCCAGGTATTTTTTTTTTGCCAAATCTTCGCGTTGGACCTTAAAATCACGTTTCAAACACATTTAACAGTTCGGATCGTCGAAATTTGGTCCGAAAAGTGAAGTCCAGACGGTGGGTCGGATTTAGTGGTTTGGATAGGAAGGGGACTCTATATATATACCTCAAGCTTCTAATCCGGGATTCCCAGATTAGAGGTTTTGGGGTGTTTTTTTGTGTTGCCAATTGTTTAGGGGAAATCCGATCCGTCCAATGTGTTCAGAAGGTGTTTTCCAAAGTCCACGTGAGAAATCTTCTAAAAAAATACCGGGAAGGGCTTGATCCAAGCAGTTTTGGCAAAAACCAAAACTGTATATACAGTTTTGGCGAAAACTGCTTGGATCAAGCCCTTCCCGGTATTTTTTTAGAAGATTTTCCGCGTGGACCCTTGAAAACACCTTCTGAACACATTGGACGGCTCAGATCGTCAAAAAAATGATCGGATCATGGGGTCCGGAGTCCCGGATCCCGGAGGAGAAGCACCCCCTATATATATATATATAGTCCACTAAAGTACATTCTTTATTAGCTAGCTAACTAAGTTTTTAACACATAAAATATGGCCCCACGTATGTTTAGGTGTACACTTTGATAAACATTTTTTAGGTAGTGCACTAGAGATGCTCTAAGTGTATGGCCCTCGCGTAAAACTGTGGTCGTGAAAGGAGGTTCGATTCCCTTTGCCAACCCAATTGTTACCTCCAAGACTTCGAAATTAGTCGAGATGCGTACAAGCAGACCTGAACATCCGGATATCATATAAAAAAAAGAGGTAGCACTGAATAATTAGTACTCATCTCACACGAAACCCTCTGCAAATTTTGTTATTCCAATCCATTCTCTCTAGTCACTCCAACCTCTGCCTCTGCGTACAAAAAACCAGCAAATTTATTGCACGGTTACCCCATTCGCTCTCCCTCCCTCTCTCTCTCTCTCTCTCTCTCTCTCTAGAAGTTTGTTGGACAGCATGTAAAATCGGTACTATTTTGGAACTTTCTCTCTCCCTGTCCAGTTAAGTGACCGCACCCGATTCTACGTGTAAAATCCAAATCAATCGTTCATTTCCAGTTACTTGGGTATATTGAGCTGCTATGGCTCAACAGGTACTCTCTCTCTCTCTCTAGGCATTTCTTGGGATCTTTTCTCTCTCCTTCTAAAATGGGTTTGCTCGCATTTTCCTCTAAGGGGAGTGATATTTTTGATACACTTGGACGATAAATTGTCAAATCTACTGATGTATATGAGGAAGATTATTTGATGATTTGACAATTTGTAGTCAAAGAATACCGGAAAATACCTTGGAAATTAAACTTCTCTCTGAACTTGAAACTGTGTTTTCCCATTCTTACTTTGTGTTGGCGTTTTTGAATACCTCAAATATTAAAAGAGACAAGGTTTTTGTAACATGATTTTGGGGAGATTTGGCTAAAACCCAAATACGTCCGAGTCCGAACCACATAAAATTCTTGGTGTGTTCTCGTGGTTTGATTTATCGGCTCAATTTTTTCTTTTTCTTTTTCTTTTTTTGGGTAAAGTCAACCGACACGTACCTTGATTGCTCTCTCTGTGGGTGAGTGAATAATTGAATATGAGTCATGAATGAATGAATGAATGAAATTAGCAGGAAGATGGGTGGCCTCTGGGATTGCTGCAACCAATGAATGCAAGAGTTATTGGGTTGGGGAGAAACCATGACAGAAATGGATCCATTTCCTTCAGCACTTTGATCACCGGTTCTCCCCCCTCCTCCTCCACCGATTCTACTTCCGATCTTGATTCACAGGTTAGCTTTTTACTTTTTCAGCTTTTTTTAGTTGATGTATCTGACAAGAAAGAATAACCTCTGTCTCGTAAAATATGAAAAACCAAAAAACGTAAAATATGAAAAGCCAAAAAACCATTTAGTGGAATGGGCAGCACTTTTTTGTTTTTATTCTTTTTTTCTTTTTTCCTTTGCTTTTGTTTCTTTTTCTTTTTCTTCCCCCATTTGCTTATCCCCTCCTGGATTTCATTAGAGCCCATTGAAGCCCCTAAACTGAAGATTTTTTTTTCTTCATAAGCAGTATCAGATAGAAAGTAAGTAGGTAATCACACCTAATAATTTTTCATCATTTATGTGACCAATGACCATAATTGTTCCTTAATTTTCCCCCCAAATTTCGGGTGAGTAATGAATGCATGGGGAAAAAAATAGTAAATAAATAAGTGGAAAATGGAGATAATTGGACACTGTTTTTCTTTTTCTTTTTCTTTTTCTTTCTTTCTGCTGTTAATTAGACACTGTTTTTGAGTAAGTTGGAATCTATTCACTGTACACGAAGCGTTTCGGCATAAAGTTGAAGCCCACTTTACTCTTTCCACGTTGTTTTCATGATGGTGTTTGACTCTCCTCCCCATGTATATATATGTTCATAAAAAAATGTTAATATAAGTATCCCGAAAGTGTCCAGGAAGAATGAACGACTCATATTCACGTTGAATGACTCAGCTTCATGTTGACATGAACCTGAGTCATTCATTCCCCTTTCGTGGACACTTTCGGGAATACTTTTCAATTTTAATGTATCCTACTTATCCTCGTATGTTTATAGCATGTCTATATAGTTATTTCATTTTCTCATGATTTTTGGTTCATAAAATATCTTGTAATATTCCATCTTAATTCATCTTTATTTGCTGCTGTTTTGAAGAAAAAGAAAAATATGAGGAAAATGTAGAGGAAAATTCATTGTTCTTGATTCTTCTTTTTTTATCCTCTCTGTTTCCTCACAAATCAACACGATTCCTTTCTTTTATTTACCATAGGTTCCAAACAAAACCTCAATTTACATGTAATGTGAGGTTTTTCCTCCTAAAATAACTAGCTGCAATCAAGCATGCAATTGAGATCTCCATTTCTCTGTCATGGGATGAGAGATTCATATTTCACTTCCAAACACCCTTATCTTGTTTGGAACTAGGTGTGATATTTGGATAAAAAAAAATTCTTTTTTCTTGTGCTAAGGGTAGAAAGGTGATGAGGAGCCCACAAACGTATTTACCTCCTTGGTCGAGTTTGATCATAAGGACTTCAAACCCGCGATGGATCTCGAAAGAATCAGTCACCTATAGGTTTTTAAGCCACCAAGGCCGAGCTTTGTTGGGCTCGAGCTCGCTGGTTTTGTAAACGAGCCAAAAATCAAGCTCGAGCTCGGCGAGCCGAGCTCAGGTAATTTACTTAACGAGCTTCTTTAAATGAGCCGAACTTTACCGAGCTCGTTTTCTAAACCAGCCTACACGGTTTGGTTCACAAGACTACTACTGCAAAACATTCAACCTTTAAGCGTGCGAGAAAGAGAGAACACTCTAGTCGAGTTACTCCATTTTCTATGCCATTTTCTTCACTAATGTGTTTCACGTACAAATGTGGTCTGTTTCAGTCCACCGGTTCTTTCTTCCGCGACAGGAGCATCACTCTGGGGAGCCTCATGGGTGTTTCAAGCATCCTAGAGCTCTCTAGAAGATCGATGAGGGGTAGACCATCGGAGAACCCAAAGGAAAAAAAGAATTTCAAATCAAAGCCATGGCTATTCTCACTCTGTTCAAAGCTGAACACCGATGCTGTTAGCATGAGTAATGGTACTCCATCCCTTGGTCACTTTCTTGAGTCAGAAAGGAGAGCCGCCACAACATACCGGAGGAACCCCGGCCCACTCTCCTACGGGCCCGATGATTTTTCTCAAGGTAATGAAACATACGTAATAGTACATATACATATATAGAACCTTCATTGGGAACAATGTAAATTGTTTGCATACACTTGCACTCATTGGAAATCAAATAGGTTATGATTGGTAGTTGAAATTGTTACAATGTGACTGACGCATAATGAAGCACAGATACTTCTAGAAGAGACTCGAATACTGATACTAATCAGATGTTTACGGGTACCCACGTGGTACTTGCTAAACGTACGCATAGTTTAAACGATGAATTTCTTCGTTCTTCAAGTATTAGATACTTTTTGGCACTTTTGCAACAAAAAAAAAAATTTGAAATCCATATCATGACATTTCTTACAAAGACTTTAAATTGTCGGTACAAAAATGATATTTTAGACGAATGTTGATCCAGGGATCTTGTAGTGTGGAGCTGCATTACAACCCTGTAGTGTGGCATCCTGGCCGTTGATCTCGGTAATCAATGGCTCGGATTTCATCTTGGTAATGGATGGCTCAGATCATGCAAATGCCGAGATGAAATCAGGACCAGTGATTGCGCGATCAATGGTTCGGATGCCGCACTACAAGATCCCCAATTCCGTCTTGAAACTAGAAACCAGTAGCCGAGTCCTTGTACCGTAGGCTCCATAGCCAATACCTAAAGGTCAGTATCCTGCGTCAGATAACCATAATCCGTCATCAACTCAAGCATTCTTGAACTTCCATGCAAAAGTTATGAGCATGAATTATCTGACAAATATATCCTAGCCATACTTTACCCTTTTTAGGTTTATTTTGTCATCATATGCATAGTTTCGTATTTAGGCTTTGTATCTGCCTCATAATTGTGTATGGGTTTTCTGAATGTGTTGCCTGTTTCAGATCCGAACACACTGTTCGTCAGCGGCCATGTCGTTCCTGCTCAGTCGAGTTCATGGTTGGATTCACATGGTGAAAAAAGATCAAAAAGAGACCTATTTGAGAATGGCAATGGGTATGGAGCTCCTCTGTTACTCTCATGCTTATGTGGGCAGCTTATTGAATGATCACTTCTCACCAAAAACAGTTTCTTCTTTCATTGGGAAATCATGTTCGGGATCAGCTACTCTCTATACCGTATCCCTCGAAATACCCCTCCAAACTCTCATTTTGTGGGTCCATTATAAACTCAAACCTATAATCCTTATTGTTCATCTTGTAAAACCCACAAAATATATCAAAAAAATCAATTTAATTGGACGTCGGCAGACACTAAATGAATTGTAATTTATTCATGTACCCATTGATGGTATGAGATTAAATTTGATTTTTCACAGACCAGTTCTTTTTCGGAAGCCATACGAGATAAACTGTTCGGATTATGGTTGTGGGTTCGGGATGCACCCAGAAAACGAGATTTTGGAGGATACAGAGGGGAGAGGGGATATGGTGTAAAAAAAAGCTGAGTTGAGATGAATACAGAATTGGATTCCAGAAATAGAACACAGTTATTGGGTTGCTGATTGTTTATTTGAGATTTCATTGTGGTGGGTTGGTTTCAAAGCAACCTTACCAAGAAAGAATTGCATTCATCTGTGTTTGGTATTAAATTAGTCTTTCCAAGGTCAAATTTACAGTAAATTTTAGTACTATCAAAGGGTTTGTATTTCAAAAGATTCTTTGCTGTCTTTAATTCCTTTTGACCTTTTTCTGTTTGTTGGTTTAGAAGAAACTGGGGGTTATGTAATTAAATTGGATTGTGTATCCCTAGGAATTCAGGTCTACTGCTCTTCATGTGTCCCTATTTTCTCTCCCTTAAAATTTTAGGAGGAAGTCTAATTTACTCCTCGTGATTCGGGCCGGGTACGGATTACTATGTTCTACCTTCATCAGTGGCACTGCACTATTGCACTATAAGGTCGTACTGCGGTATCCGAGCTGTTGATCTGGATAATTAATGGTTTGAATTTTATTTCGGCAATAGACGACTCAAATTTGCAAGGGTCGTGATGAAATCAGAACCATCGATTGCGTGATGCATTACTGGGTTTTGAATTCATGTGATTTGTGGATTAAAGCATAATTTTCACGACATTGTGTGAGGTGTTGGATTCAAGTCGAAAGAGCTAACAGCGATACGCCCTACGTAGAACTCTTTAACATGTTATTCGACCTCACATTCTATCTTGACCCAAATTAAGGAAGAAAAGAGAGAAACAAAACTACTTTGATATGAAGCTGTTACAACTGAGATGACCTAAATAGAACTCTTAACATGTTATTTGACTCGTAACAATTGATTGCGCTATAATCTCGGCAATTAATGATTTGAATTTCATTTCGACAATGGACGACTCACGTTCAATCTGACGCAAAGGAAGAAAAGAGAAAACAAAACTACTCGTATGAAGCTGTGCACAGGGCACGGCATGAACAAACTCCAAGGGCGTGTTTGGTTTTCATTATTTATTTACCTATTTTGTCTGAATTTTTTGTTCTTAACAAACTATATTACTATTTTGATCACAGTTTTAGTTATTCTGTTCGTCTCGACTACAAAAAATGAAAAAAAAAAAATTGTTGAAGTAATCTTAACTCTCTTAGCATGAACTTAACATTGCGGCTCTCTCAACATATCACTCATCAAACACCAAATATCTAAAATTTTCTAAGTTTTATAAACTTTTACATGCACCCGCAAATATCTCAAATGCTATAGTCGTTCGGGATCCGTACTGGGCCCTGCAGTGCCTTCCGTGCGTGATTCCCTGCATGAGTAACATCCTCCAACTATAAATCTACCACAATAAGTGATTTGGTAATTAGGGTACACAATCAAAGTGACAAAAAATATATATATTTATTGTAACTGTTTTTTTGAAGAGTCCGATGGAGTGCATTATAAAAGCCAATTATTCAAATTATAAAGTAAGATTGCGAAGTATACATTTTATAACAAAATTTGAAAGTATATGCTGGCTATGCTTAACGAAGTGAAAACAAAAATTATATCACATTCAGGCAGTAGGGCCCTCAATTCTAAAATGAAGCAAATTGCACCAAGTAGACCCAAAGATATGATAGGGTATAAGAAGAGTTTCCCCGAAAAATGTCCAGGAAAGATAAATGAACCATTATTTCTCTTTCCTAGACGTTTTCGGGAAAAAATTTCTTGTATCCTAACATTTTTTAGTAGACCCAACCTAACCGAAACCCATAAGAACTTCTCATTAACTCATGTAGTTCTTACAATGCTTTCAAAATGCATTACAATATAATGAGAAAAATGGAAGGAGTTCCAGATACATGGTGAAATCCAAAACTGCACAAATTTTAAGGCTTATCAACCTCATCATCACACTCAGCCGAGAATTTGCCTGAACTGCGACCACCCAACTTCCCAAACGAACCCAACGCAGACAACCCTTTGAAGCTGCTGCTGCCTTCGCTTGTACTCTGAGATTTTCTTGATGTCCTTAGCTTTGATGGACTTGATTCCAACTGCACGTTATTCTTGGTCTTGACCTCGGCAACAAGTAGTTCAGTTATTTTGCTACGGCAAAAGGGACAAACCGGGGCCTTTGGAGCAGGTGTAGTGGGATTGGGCTTGTTGTGACAACAAAGAGCGAGCGTGCAATTAGCACACATTTGGTGACCACATGTTTGAACCACAATTGTGCAGATTTGATCAAAGCAGATGCAGCAAAGCTCAACATCGCTAGCCTGTTTGGAAAGTTATTCTCTGATTAAGAAAACCAGTTGCAGATTTAAAGAAAAGAAGAAGGCTTTCTTTCTTCCATCTTAATTGGCTTCAGTCTACTTGAACTCAATCATTTGTTTCTTTCTCTTCTCCATAGAACTAGTGCTTGGCAGCATACATCATAATTCACCCGCATCTTCTATTCCGGATGCATGGCAAGCTGAATTCTATTGTAGTGCGAAGTGAGTTTCCACTAAATTTTTTGTCATCAGTCTAATTAGCCAAGTTGTTTCTCTTGGGACCACTGGGGGTTATGCCCGGTTGTTACCTCCAGGGCCCCCGAATTAGTCGAGGTGCGCGCAAGCTGGCCCGGACATCCAGTTATCAAAAAAAAAAAAAGACAAGTTGTTTCCACTAAATGGTATTTCAGTTGATGTATGTGACAAGAATAACTTACCTTGAAATTTGTGAAAACATGGCTTTAGTAAATTTAGACAATAGTGGAAACTTAGCCGTAATATGTATTGTCAAATGCGCAAGGGACTTTTACAGCAAATTAAACGAGGCATGCAAAATATAACTTTTTTCCCCGTAAAAAAGATATAGATCCTCGTTCTACCTCCGCAACATATGTCGTCAACATAGCGAAGCGCATCCATGTCCCGTGCCTAAATTTTAAATAGATATCCAGGTTCCTAAGATGAAGGCTAGACAGACACTCACAATCCATACTTGCTCGTATCCAAGTCCATGTACATACCTTCAGAGATATGCTATAATCAACGCAAGGACCATAAGCGTTTGGGTTGGAAAGAAGTGAGAACAAGTTTAGAGGAATCGTGTTTTATTACCTCAATATCGTCATCAGCTCCAGCTTCAGAATGCAAAGGCGATGGAAGTGAGTAGACGGTCTCCTTCAAGATGGCCTTTTCCCTTTCCTTGTTTGCCTCCATTAGAGCCCTCTCTAACAATGCTTTAGCCTCTGGGTTAAGCTCAGCGATGAACTTCAATGGTGATGGCCAGATGAGAGGCCCGGGAGCTGATGGGTTCAATAATGCTGCACATGCCCCGTGCTTGTGCTTCAGAGCAACCAAGTAAGGTATCCTCCTGCCAACGTATCATTCAGCTCAGCAAACTACAACTGGAGTAATAGAAGTGTCAAAAATAGCAAAAAACCGTTAAAATGTACTCCTGTTCAGCTGCAACCATGCCAAGAATTAAATGAAATTTAGAAATTAAGGCATGACAACAAACATATATGCAAAAATGCAAAGTGCCCAACTACTTGAGTGCACCGACAAATTCATTGGTGTCGCAATATCTTCAGATAAATGGTACTTTGCCATAGCATCTATCCAAATTCTTCTATGCCTTTTTTCAATCCCCAACAATCTCGTTAGCAACCAACTGAAGAAATTTTGCATCCAACACAAAAGCTTAAGTTATTAGGTGGAAGGTTTCCAATGAGATATTAACTCAAAACCAAATCCATACCCATGCAATGTGAGATTCTCTAACGCTTATAAATCTAGAATTTTGTCACAATTGATCATGGAAGACACTAACATTGACAATACTAAGGCGCTTTGAACATGTGCTCTAACATCCAACCCCACTTTGAGTACAATAAAACACAAGGTGTGAGGGAGGTCAAAAGTCAAAAATATTTTCAGCGTCAAAGAGCTTTTAAATCAACCATCTTATTCGATCTCGAGTTCTCCATAATATAATAATAATTTACAAAACTAATCAAATAATTTGTAATAAGATTACCCAGATGAATCTCTTTGATGTCGATCAGCCCCCCAAGCAAGCAATTCCCGCACACAATCCAGAGAACCCGAACGAGCAGCTAAATGAAGTGGCGTAATTCCAGGGAAACTGCAATGTAGAACTCTAATCAAAATGACTGGCAAGATTAACATTGCTACTACACAGGAAAGGCCTGGATTAAAAGAGACATTTACCCCTGTCCCTCAGTAGATGCACAAGCTAGTGCCCCACTGTCTAACAGAACATGAACACACTCTGGCTGTCCTTGTCGGGCTGCCAAGTGCAGCGGGCTTGCTCCACTTTTATCTCTTATATTGACAAACCTTGCAAATCCCCTACCATTACCCCCAAAACAAAGCAAACAAAATAGCCAAAATTTTAGCAAAATTGGATGATAATCTGTCAAATCAACACTAAGGTATTAATTCAGTTTGAGAGAAAGAGAGAGAGAGAGAGAGGTCACCAGGAATTGGCGACAGGGGAGGAATGGGCAGCAGAAAGAATAGCTTGAAGGCAATCTGGATGACCATACAAAGCAGCATAATGCAAACAGGTTCTTCCATGAAACGAATCAAACATCAAAATCTAATGAATATCACCAAAACCAATGATCAATTCCTCCTCTACAGTAAAATCGAGAAACTACAAAAGAAAAGGTTAACATAGCCAATCGAAAGAACGAACTAGCACAATAAACCTACATTTGCCCCTGCTTCAATTAGCCTTTCCACGCATGAAGTCTTCCCATTCATTGCAGCCAACATCAACGGGGACTAAACCAATCACAAAGCCAGACACATTAGTTCACATAATTAACACACAAAATAAGCTCAACAGCTCCATTTGGATAGATGTTAATTTCAACGATAGTCTGAGAGGTTGAGTATAGGTGGCTTTTGAAACTAGAGGAGAAGGATTAGAGGTATCTTATTGGGATCATTATCCGACTACAGTTCATAACATTAAGGATTTCAAAAACTCCAAAAACTCAATGCTGAAGTCCATCTGTAAACAAGCAAATCTAACTTTGGAATCCACACCAAAGTCTAAATTTGCTACTCTCATTGAAGAATGATAAAGTCCTTCATTTCAATTCAACATCAATCCAAACAGAGCCTAAACATTTCCAATCAAAATTCAGCAAATAACACAAAATTTTACTTAAACCCAAACACAACCGCGTACCTGTTTATGGCGATTCAAGACATCAGGATTGACAGACCGATCCAAAAGCATTGAAAGAACCTACCCCTCATAGAAACCAAGGACCAATCCAAAACCCATCAAATACTAACCCCAATAAAACAATTCCCATTAACCTGAACCATGAAAATACTCCAAAAATACATAAAACCCAGCAAAACCCATCAAATAATAATCCCAATAAAACACTGACCACTGACAAAATCTCCAACTTGTACCATGAAAACATCAAGAATACTCTAAAAATACAGAAAACCCACCTGGATCTGACCATTTGCAGCGACAACGTGGAGGGCGGAGAGCCTCCCACGACCAGTTGTCCGATCCACCACACTTGGCTCATCATCAACCATGGCTTCTACTGACTCAATCTCCCCTTTCTGGGCAGCACTGAACAGTGGGTGTTCATTGGATTCTGTGCAACTCAGTCCCTGACCCATTCCCCCCAAGTTTAAGCTGACTACATCAGGGGAGGCGGCCAAGTTTTTCCACACGCGCCACCTTACACGGTGGCTGTGGTGGGTGACGATGGGGTATGAAGGTGGAAAATATTCCCAAAAGTAAATTTAAGCTGGTGGGACTACCATAATGGAGTGGCCTCGGAGTTTGAACCTTTGCCCGCTGTGATTTCGGGCAGATGACCGTACGCGGTTGGTGGACAGCAGTAGTAATTTTCGGGCAAGATTTATGCGCATGGAAGAGTTCGAATCATCTCTGGCTACCATTTTGGACTTGGTCAGATGATTTAAATCTAAGCCGTTCATCTGGATAATTAATGAATTAGATTTCATATTGATGTCAAATACTCACTAATTTGACCATTAATTGACGTAAGATATTTGTACTTCCAAATCATATTGTGGAAATAAGAGATCAAGATTTGAATTGATCAAGGGTCAAATACGAAAGATTATCCATTTCCCTAGTCATTTTAGGGATTGTTTCTCGAATAATGCTAGGGACACACCACCAACCACACAAACCTCTGTGGCACTGCATGATTGGTAATAGGAGAAGAAACACTCTGAAACTACTTTGCAACCACCAATCATGCAGTGTCACGTAGGCTTGTGTGGTTGATGGTGTGGTGGAACAAAAATAATACTGACACACCCTTTCAGCATCACTCTACCACATCCTCACTCACATGTGGGTGTGGGGACCACATGTGAGTGAGGGTGTGTCTGTATCATTATTCGTGGTGGAATGGTGTGTATTATTGTTATTTCTCATTTGCTGAAATCTACAATTTGTTAAAATCAATCCTTGATGGTAGTAAGTGGGCTAAAATCAACCTTTGATTTTAACAAATGGGTTGATTTTAGCAATGGTTGATTTTAGCAAATTGTTGATTTTAGCCTGGTTTCCCATAAGATTTCACGGAAAATCCCATAAAACCAACTTCTTGATTTTATGGGACTCCTTATTTTACCATGTTGACTTATGACAAACCTAGCCTTAGCAAATGGGAAACAACCACTCAATAGGACATAAGGGGTGTTCCATTAACAAAAAATAGTTTTTCCCCAAAACCAAGTTAAGTCATTCTCTGACAATATATTACATAAAAAATCGTGAAAATCAATTTATTCTAAAAACACTCTTAACGGAAGTTGAAGTCGATGTTTCACATGGATTATTTGTACTTGTTTAAAGCAATTTCCAGAGGCATATACTCATATTTAGAAGGAATCACTTGTTTAGTTATTTCTTATATTTACTTTTGATTTATACTGTTAAAAAAATTAATAATAAGTTCCAATCTTAGTGATGTAGTCTGTCTTTTCAACATATATAGATGTGTTTGGAAAATACGTAAATATAATATAATACGTAAATATTATATTTAGATTGATGATGTAATTCAAAAAAGTAAACGATTTTTATAAGCAAAATGTCCACGAAATGCTGAAAAAGATCGTCCTTTCATTTTGAGGACCGGAGGTGATCCTTTACATGCGAAAGAAAAATAAACCATTGATGACTCGGAGCTGGTAGATTTATCAAAAGACTATAATTTTTCCTTTTTCTATCCATCAAAGAAAAGGTGTTGTATTTTATAAATTTACCTTTTATTTTTTTATTTTGTTAAAAGTCGAAAAACAATGGCTGAAAGCCTGCAACTGATTTAGATAGATGAACATTTATTCAAAAAACTTGTAAAAATTGGAATTATATATGCGGGGTTTTGGGTCTATTTGACTATTTTTCAATTCTACTGTTTTCATATAATTCGAAGGATGACTGTATTTCCTAAAATCTTTCAACGTCCATTGATCATCGCCTCTCTTTTTTCTTTTTCCTTTTCCTTCCGACATCCTCCTATTTTTCACAGCTAGATTCCTAGTACCTTGAGTGTTTTCTCTTTCGGTCAATTATTTACAACTTAAAGCAATTGCAAAAGTGAGATAAAGAGAAAACAAAAACAAAAGTGTTATTCTCTTCTTCTTCTTCTTTTTTTACTTGATTGATCGATATCGGTATCTTGTGTTTCCGTTCGTTGGTCTGATCATACTCCTCAGAACTCTCATTTTGTGGGTTTTTTTTTTAATTCGCAACATGATCTGAGTTGTTCATCTCGCGGAACATTAACAATAAAAGTTATTTAACATTAATTTGACTAGACATCGACAAATGCATGAATAATTTACATTTTTTTACAAACATGATATATAGACCGTATCATTTGTCTGTTTTGAATTGTTTTAGTCTTAAATGATTTTTAAGCTTTTGGTTATACTTTTATTTTCTAAATTTCTCTTGTCAAGAACAATAAGTAATTCAAAAAAAAAAATTGAATCAAAACTAATAAAAAGTAACTAAAAATAAATTAGTTAGGCCATACCCCTATTATGATACTCTACGAGCATCTCTAACCCAATACTCCAGTTGATAGTATCAAATTAAGATTTTTTATTCATAAAGTGATTATAAATGAAATTACTGTCCATGTTGTTGTCCATGTTGTTGGGAAACGAATCCCAGAACCCAGTAATTACGCGTACAGCTTAAACAACAAAAATAAACACAAACCCTACAAGGCGGAATTAGGGTTTACCTCTCATCCGTACACACGAACGCTGGTCGACTTGTTTATTTTATAACTTGACAGACCTAATTACTGTATGCAACAAGTTTTGCTCGACAGTACCTCATGATCTTCTGCCATATTCCCTTATATCTCGATCATGTAGCCAAGTGTGGACTTCTACATGATCTCTTTGTTCTCTCACTCACAGCCTCTATTCTAATTTTCTGAATGACTGTTGTGTGACCTAGAGAACATAACGATATATTTATAGGGCTAGAGCAGGGACCTGAGGAGAAATAAATCTGGGCTCCTTGTGTAAATAAGAAAACCTAATCCCACCGGGATTCTATTCTTATTTCACAAATTATAATTCACACCACTAAAGAATTATAATTGCACTCCCATCTTTATCTCGATTATATTTCGAGCTCCACGTTATTAAATACTTATTAATCTCCCCACATTAAGATTATAGATACCCGTTGATTAAATGTCAATTACTAACAATCTCCCACTAATCAACATCTTATAAAACACCTTAAGACTAACCACTTAACTTATTCGATATGTCGGATACAAATATCCACCTGCAGGGTTTGACATAACCGAAACTTATAAGTTTACTCAAGGGGGGTATCATCAATCTCTAACGAGACGTGGATTCTATCAATAATTAATATCCATATATTTCATGCATATAATGTCGTGACCCAACTCACCAAGACTATTGACCGTGAAAAAAGATCTCACTTTATAATGAATCAAAGTCAACAACATTAAATGTATATATGTATTAATTATATTCGGATTAAGAGCATAAGTATTCTTAATAACTATAAGGTTCTAATTTTCTTAAAATGTCAGTACTAAGACAATTACCTTAAAGCGGTCTTGTTCAATACACATAAAATGTACTAGCACAATGAGTTGGAACTAGAACCGTTCCCTGTAGTCAAGACAAACCTACTAAAACATTGTACTACAATCCTACTGATGGTGTGTCAAATTCCACATAAGATTGTGAACCAAAACTTATATTTCACAAGAACCGATGATCCAATCTTCTGTGTGTAAGCCGTACTCTACACACTGGATCATCTACTATGTAGAATAAAAGACACATGCACAACATACAATTATATCATGCAAACATTGCCCATAATAGATTCTCATCAAAAAAGGGATAAAACTGATTAATAATTAACTAATTAAATATTAATCCATTACATAAAAGCATGGCTTTTAGTATAAGTTTCTAACAATCTCCCACTTAGACTCAAAATCATGCTGCCACGCATCTCACTTCCATTCCCTTTACGTGACTATCAAAAGTCTTGGCATGTAAGCCATTTGTAAAAGGATTTGCTAGGTTGTTTGCTGATGCAATCTTGGTCACAGCTACATCACCTTTCTATACGATCGCTCGAATCAGGTGATGCTTACACTCGATGTGTTTTCCCTTCTTATGAATCTTTGGCTCCTTCGAGTTAGCAACTGCACTACTATTGTCACAATAGATTGAAATTGCTGACTGTATCGAAAGTACCACTTCTAGATCCATCAAGAAGTTCTTGAGCCAAACGACTTCTTAGCTACTTCAAAAACTGCCACATACTCGGCCTCCATGGTGGAATCTACAATACACGATCACTAGATACTCCACCAACTCATGGTTCTACCTCCTAGGGAAAACACATATCTCGATGTTGACTATCTGGAACTCTTATATAACATAAAGTCTTAATCTGCGTACCCACAATGCACTAGACTGTCTGACTGGTACACCAACGTATAATCCTTAGTTCTTTTCAGATACTTGAGTATACATTTTATATCAGTCCAATCTTCTTGTCCAGGGTTAGACTGAAATCTGCTAACCATGCCGACAACAAAGCAAATATCAAGTCTAGTTCACAGCATAGCATACATGAGGCTTCCTATTGCTGAAGCATTAGGAACTCCCTTCATTTTCTCCATCTTCTCAGATGTCTTAAGACACTGATCCTTGGATAGATTGACTCCGTGTCTGAAAGGAAGCAATCCTTTCTTGGAATCCTGCATGCTAAAACGGGCAAGGATCGCATCGATATAGGAAGCTTGAGAAGCCCAACATCCTTTGCTTGATCTCACAAAAATTTAATCCCAAGGATGTGACCGGCTACTCCTAAATCCTTCATATCGAACTGGCTGGATAACCACAACTATACCAAAGATAACACTCCGACATCGTTTCCGATGAACAAGATATCATCCACATAAAGCAATACAAACACCACCACATTTCCATTGCGCTTCTTGTACACACACGACTTATCCAGACATTGATCAAAACCAACAGATTTGATTACTTGATCAAAACGGATGTTCCAAGACCTAGATGCGCGCTTAAGTCCACAAATGGACTTTTTAAGCTAGCACAACATGTGCTCTTGATCTTTTGTCAAAGTTCTGCATCTTTATCTTGTAGTGCCTCTTTGTAGTTAAAGGGATAGGCATGTTGTTCATCAGGGATCAAATCACAAGATTCTCCCAACAACGTATACCAATTGGGTGAAACAATAACCCTCCCACTACGACAAGGTATTGGTGTGTTAACAACAATTTCATGTGATGTAGCCTCTTATACTATTGGTATTGAAGAAGTCTGTGCCGATCTATTTTCTCTCAATTCTTCTAGAACAATCTTACTACTGGGCTTGTGATCTATGACATAGCATTCCTCTAAGTATCAAGCATTGGTGCTAACAATGACCTTATGATCCTTAGGACTATAAAATAGAGCAACTTTCGTTCCTCTAGGGTACCCCACCAAAACAAACAAACATTTTTCCTTGATTCCAATTTATCTGCTTTCCCTTTCAGCACATGTGCTGGACTACCCCAATTCTGAACATGCCATAGACTAGTTTTGCTCCCAGTCCACAGTTCTGTGGGTGCAGTTGGTACTAGCTTAAATGGTACCAAGTTAAGAATGTACGCTATTGTTTCTAGTGCATGTCCCCAAAAACGAATTTAGTAAATTTGAATAAGTCATCACTAATCTCACCATATCCATAAGAGTCATTTCCTTCTTTCTGCTACACCATTATGTTGTGGCATACCTAGCGTAGACAACTGGGATGTAATCCCTTCTGCTGCCACTAGTTCCTAAATTCTTCCAAGAGGTATTCGCCACCACGATGAGTTTGCAGTGTCTTGATACATTTATCTAGATGCTTTCCCGTTTCCGGTCTATGCTCCTTGAATTTCTCAAAGCATTCGGACTTACGGTGTATCAAATAAATGTAACCATGTCTTGAGTAATCATCAATAAAAGTATTGAAATACTCAAAACCACCTCTACCCCGGATGTTCATAGGTACACACAGATCAAAGTGAACCAATTTCAACGTTTCATTGGCTCTCCCTTTTCCTAAAAAAGGGCATCTTGGTCATTTTACCTTCCAAATAGGATTCCTAGACCGGAAGTGCCTCCACTTCTAATGAACCCAAAGATCCATTTCTAACCAGTCTAGAAATTCTATTTAGATTAATATGACCTAGGCGTAAGTGCCAAAGATACGTTTGGTTCAACTTATCAGGCTCATTTCTCTTATATGACAATCTATTAGTGTTGTTCAATTCATTTAGTTGCATTGTAGGAACGATATCAGTAATAATGTAGAGATTGTCATCTAATTAACCAAAATAGATAAAATGTTTATTTAACTTAATAACCACAGAGTTATTAAAAATAAACCAAATATCCATTTACAACCAAATTAGAAATCGAAACTAAGTTTCTCCTAATTCAATGATCATAAAGACAATCTCTTGAAAATTAAACGCCTACTGCAACTACTGCTACTTTTGTAGCACTTCCCATATGTAGATAAATCTCTTCATCACTAAGTCTCCTGGTTTTCTGGAACCTTTGCAATGAATTGCAAACATGATTAGTGGCACCCGTATCTACACACCAGGTACTGGTAGATAACACCGATAAACATGATACAACTACTAGTGAAAAAAAAAATTCCTTGATTATTCAATTTATTGAGATAATACGGATAACCTTCTTCTAGTGTTCTTTCTACTTATAGTGAAAACACTTGCCATTAGGCTTTTTCACTCTACCTCCAAGCTCATAAACTGTCTGAGGAACCGTGGCTTGTTGTTGAACCTTTTCCTGCTTCTTGTTGCCTTCGGCTAAGAAGTAGAAACCTCTTCAACTACACTCACAGTTGTCTATTTATTAACCAAAAGACTCATGGCTAATTTAACTCTCTTTTAGAAGTTTCGTCAAATAATAATGCATTTTGTTCATATTATAATTCAGGCGGAACTGCTGAAAAAACTTGGTAAGCAACTGGAGCACAATATCAACCTGGGTTTCCCCATTGATTTCAGCTCCTGGGATTTCTAGTTCATTCAGAAGACCTATTATCTTCAGAACATAATCCCCTTTTTAGGGTTCCTTCACCAATGGTTATATTCCCCAAATCCCACATTGCAACTTGCCTAGCCGCACCCCAAACCTTTATTTTAGGTTATGCATCATGTAATAGGCAGTTACCAAAAACTGATGCTGATGTTGCAATACATTCGACATAGAAGCTAAAATGTAACACCGCGCCATCTCATCAGTTGTAACCCAATCCTTATATACCGGATTTCAGGTTCTGTTGCAATTTCAGTGGGTTTGATAGAGCACACCTCAGAGAACACAAATTTGGTCCCCTAAGCAGTCAACACAATATCCATATCCTTTTCTAGTCAATATAATTAAGACCAGTAAATTTGTTTGAAAAAGTCATCAAGTGGATTGAAAGAGACCATTTTTTTTTAATCTGAGAATCACATAACAACAATTATGAAGGGCAATTAAAACTTTTTGTATTTCTATTAAATTGGTTCCCTCAACCAATCTATTAAAAGAAAAACATTAGCAACCCTACACACCGTGAAGAGTATGCCTCGATGGGTAGGTCCACTACTCTTTATCATTCGTGTAGATAGGCACAACCTTTTAATTTTACTATCTAGACACTAAACCGTGCCCAATAAAATTAAATAGCTTATTTGCTTCGGTCCTATAAATAAAAGTAGTGACTCAGATGGAGAGGATACTTGTTATTTATAGCTAAGTGTATACCATTACCTAACTTCAAGATCCATTGTTCCGTAATGAACTACCCCAGATGGAGGAGTAACCCACACAACAATTATCTTGGAGCTATCCTCTAAGGAAGTAAGTACCGATGATGCCATAATTAATTTTGTCCGATGGGGAGGAAGGTACTAAAACCAACACACAAAACTTAATTATATCATCTACATACTAGTAATGGAGACCATGGGATTTATACAAAATAAACTCCCTCTCCCACTTAGTTATTTAAAAAAAATTGTGAGGGTATTAACATGTTTGCAAAAACCGTGATCTAGGTCAAAAGCCAAATATTACCATGTTGTCCAAATATGGTAAACTATCACACATGCAAACAAGATGAATATACAAATATTCATAAAAAGGAAACATAAATAATATGTATCCCAACTATTATGGTCAAAGATGCAATCCTTGAGCAATAAGGAATCCTTCCAGTCTTGAAATCCTTAAGCAGTCAGGAATCCTTCGAGTTTTGAAATCCTTAAGCAATAAGGAATCCTTTCCAAACTTGAAATCCTTGAGCAATACATATGTTGAAGACTTAGATACTTTGAATCAATCAAGGAAACCAAAATCCAACCATACTTAGGCAAGAAAAATCGGATTTGAAATTTTTCCCGAGTAAACTGCACAGCCTTCAGTATTTTGAACTTTTCTCCCTCATCCGAACTCCGATTGAACTAATTCCAATTGGGTTGGATTCGAAATTCAATTATCTACAACTTCTGTGAAAAACAGAATTTCCAATTTCGATATTTACTGGGTCAAAACAGCCTTGCAATCTGACCCTAAAAATCTGAAAAAATTCTGCTGTGGGCCAAACATTCTTTTTTCTTGACAAAACTTATCTTTTTGTCAAAAAATATTGTTTTCTCCGCATCGTATGCTCCATTACAGAATCTGTAATCTTACATCAGATCTATATATCTAAAACGATACAACTGAAGAAACAAAGATTACATCAAAAACTTATGCCTCCCACATACTACTATTACAGATTACAAAACTAAACTTGTAATAAAAAACAGTAATAGTAACCACGCATAAAACAATTACAAAGCGTGGGATCCAATCACACAATCAAACACATGCGTGACCATAATAGTGGGATAATCGATTCTGCAAAACAGACGTTAGAACAAACTAGAACTCTGCAAAACAATGGTTAGCACAGTTCTATATCTATGTTCTACGGACAACATGGCTTGTTTAATCCGTACGCATGATTACAGCCCGCTCTGATACCACTGTTGGGAAACGAATCCCAGAACCCAGTAATTACGCGTACAACTTAAACAACAAAAATAAACACAAACCCTACAAGGCGGAATTAGGGTTTACCTCTCATCCGTAGACACGAACGCTGGTCGACTTGTTTATTTTATAACTTGACAGACCTAATTACTGTATGCAACAAGTTTTGCTCGACAGTACTTCATGATCTTCTGCCATATTCCCTTATATCTCGATCATGTAGCCAAGTGTGGACTTCTACATGATCTCTTTGTTCTCTCACTCACAGCCTCTATTCTAATTTTCTGAATGACTGTTGTGTGACCTAGAGAACATAACGATATATTTATAGGGCTAGAGCAGGGACCTGAGGAGAAATAAATCTGGGCTCCTTGTGTAAATAAGAAAACCTAATCCCACCGGGATTCTATTCTTATTTCACAAATTATAATTCACACCACTAAAGAATTATAATTGCACTCCCATCTTTATCTCGATTATATTTCGAGCTCCACGTTATTAAATACTTATTAATCTCCCCACATTAAGATTATAGATACCCGTTGATTAAATGTCAATTACTAACACATGTTACCTAAGTCTCTATTTTTATCTCTAAGATCACTTTTATGAGGGGAAAAAAACATTTTTGATACTGTTATAGGGATATTGTTAGTATAAAAATTTATTAGCAAAAGTTCAGAAGGATAAAAATTTCATTTAAGAATGTGAATAGTGTTATAGATATGAATTTCTATGATCCTAAATGTAGAGAATCAAAATTCAATAATCTCAAATAGAGAAGGGTTTAGAGGATGGGTTTGAGTGATTTGTTACTCTTGAATAGAGATTAATAGTATGGATTTGAGATGGTCTAAGCATCAAGACATAGATCACATAATCTATGAGTAAGACTCCTCTTATCATTTTCAAGCATAGATTTACGACCCCATCTTCATTCTCGCTCTCATAAATTTTAATAGTAATTTGAAAATTGAGATATTATTGACAGACGGATCCATACTCTCACCTTGGTATATATACATTTTTTTAGTTATGTCGACAAATACAAAATGAACAACTCAAAGGTACTTTATGACTCCTAGTACGTATCAAAAAAAATGCTATGGACATAGATACATGTGTATAGCTAACTTACATATATGTCCTAAAATGTTCGATGCTTATAGGGACTACACATCTACCGTGTGAATAACAAATAATTCTAGATAGATCTGAACCTCAGGTCCTCAACCCATACACTTTTTTTTGTGTGTGTGTTCATTGTATTACTGACGGATTATCAAATGACCTGCTGAAAAGGGATGAGCTCCTTTCTAGTCCAACCTTGTCCAATTTGCCCTTTTGTGGGCCCTTTCTGTTCTCACTTTAATGATCCAAATCATTCAGATTTTAAAGCTCGCTGAGAGCATTATCATGCCAAAAAACAGATTGATCGGATATCGTTTGACATGATTTTTGAAACATATTTTCCTTTGAACATAACAAGATTACACATTGAATCATAACCTATTTAACCCAACCCATATCCACTCAATGTAATTTTTGGCTTGACAAGTGCTCTCAACGAGCTCTAAATTATGAACGATGCAAATCATACCAAAAAAAAAAAAAAAATTGAACAATCCCACAAACGGAACGGAAAGGATCCTCCTACAACTAAAACATTGCTTCAAACCAACAATACTAAAACCACACTCACTCACACTCAAAAGGGGCTCCACCTACTTAGATTTGTAAGCATGTGTGGGGTTCACACACTTGTGATTGTGTGGGTTTGTAAATGGTAATCTTGAATACGAATCTGAACCACACAATTGTGTGAGGTTTTTTTTTTTTGAACATGCACTACAAGAAAAAGTAACTATGGCGACGAAAGCTGGCGAGGAAATTTAAATTCAAATTTCCTCGCCAAATGGGTCTTTATGGCGAGGAAATCGATTTCGTAGGCAAAGAGTACACTATGTCGACGAAATTATCTTTCCTCGCCCAAAAACTAAGATTTGGCGAGGAAATGAACATTTCCTCACTAAAAGGCTACCATTTGGCGATGAAATTTGAATTTGCTCGCCAAAAAGCTAAGATTGGCTATAAAATTATATTTCCTCGCTAAAGGGTACCCATTTGGCGACGAAATTATCTTTCCTCGCCAAAAAGCTAAGATTGACGACGAAATTATATTTCCTCATCAAAAAGCTAAAATTTGGCGAGGAAATTAGCATTTCCTCACCAATTGTTCAAAATAGGCAAGGAAATTTTGTTTCGTCGCCAAATGTTAATATTAGGTGACGAAATATTTTCTCACCTTTTCTGGGACTATTGAGATTTTGATATAGATGTGTTGTATTATCTCAATGGTGAGATATAATTAACAACTTTAGTAGCTCACTAATATTATAAGACATTATTAGCAAAATAATTTTCACATTTTCTAGTAATGATAAAAATTAAATTATTTTTCTCTCTAGTTCTCCTCAACGACGTACTTTTTAAGTTCACAAGTTATTTTCAATTTTCTTTTATACTGAACGAATTTTACAAAATCAAAGAATTCTTGAAGAAATTAATATTTTCATAAAGGTTATTATCTGAATAAATTAAAATACTTTAAAGAAATCGTAACAACAATATGAAATGAAAAGAAAGGACCGGGCATGGATCCCAAGTTTGTTTGCAGTTGAGAGATTTGCATTTTGGAATCGGAGAGTTCATGCAAAGAGAACTTAAAAGTGGAGAGAAACAAAATAATAGAAATTTTTTGACATTGATGCTTGAATCAGAGAGTGGCGTGATGGATAGGTGTTGGGACTTGCAAAGGCAAGGTCGCAGGTTCGAGCTCGGGCTAGAAAGTAAAAACTTCAGTAAAAGCAAATAATAAATAAAAGATTGAAGAAACAAGTTTAAAGAAACACTACAAAGGAACTGTCTAACTAAAATTAGACAGGAAGATTTAAAAAAATAGAGGTGAAAAGAAGTAAAAAAAAGTTTATATATTAAAAGTTGTAAAACTTTGCATTGAAAAGAAAATTGGTGTGGTGGAAGGGTTGCGTAAAAGCAAATAACAATAAAAGATTTAAGAAACAAGTTCAAAGAAACACTACAAAGGGACTAAAATTAGACAGAAAGATTTGGAAAAAAAAATTAGAGAGGTGAAAAGAAGTAAAAAAAAAGTTTATACATTAAAAGTTGTAGAACTTTGCATTGAAAAGAAAATTGGTGTGGTGGAAGGGTTGCGTAAAAGCAAATAACAATAAAAGATTTAAGAAACAAGTTCAAAGAAACACTACAAAGGGACTAAAATTAGACAGAAAGATTTGGAAAAAAAAATTAGAGAGGTGAAAAAAAGTAAAAAAAAAGTAAAAAAAAAGTTTATACATTAAAAGTTGTAGAACTTTGCATTGAAAAGGAAGTTGGTGTGGTGGAAGGGTTGCGTAAAAGCAAATAACAATTAAAGATTTAAGAACCAGTTTAAAGAAACACTACAAAGGGACTAAAATTAGACAAAAAAATAAAAATTAGAGAGGTGAAAACAAGTGGAAAGGTTTATATATTAAAAGTTGTAGAACTTTGTATTGAAAAGGAAGTTGGTGTGGTGGAAGGGTCCCGTGCTATTATAGGTGAGGTCGTTGGTTCGATACCTGGCGGAAGCAGAGGAGCTGGGTAATATATAAACGTTTTTTTAGTTTCAGGGGTTTTAGGCGAGGAAAAAATTCCTCCCCAATTGGGCCAAATAGGCGAGGACAAATTTCCTCGCCAATTGTTCCCCATAGGCGAGGAAAACAACATTTCGTCCCCAATTGGTCAGAATAGGCGATGAACAATTTCCTCGCCAATTCATTTGGTGAGGAAATTTGATGTTTTAGAGACGAAAATGATTCGTCACGATACATGAATTTTGTTGTAGTGATGTCATCATATCATATCAAAACGCCATCCAGCACTGATTACATCGAAAAACAGGAATGCAGCCAAAACCTCTAACAATTGAAATGAGACCGGCAAAAGGCAAACAGGACCACTGGCTCGCAGACACACCTGCCGAAACAGACCCGACACTTAGGGGACGGAATGATGAATCGTATCAAGGGATAGCGGTAGAGCATCCCGACGGATACCCAGCTCAAACCATTACACAATAAAGCGTAGATGTAATCCAAAAGAGGGCAAGCTTAAATCTAGGGATTAGAAATTCACAAAATGCTTAACGCCGTCAATCAACAGATGGTGGAGAGAACCTCCATCGTATAGCCATTCCCAACGCCGCCGTGAGTGGACAAAAATTGTACGAGAACCTCCGTTGTCACGCGAGGCTCTGGACGCGGGTATGCCTCATCGGACATAGGCAGCCCCACACGTCCACGGCGGCCATGAATTCTAGCCCCAGATCAAGCAAGCAAAAATAAGAAAAAAAAACCAAGAACATCTACTGGAGATCTAAATAAAGGCTACCTTAAAAACCAAGAAATTCCAACTTAAAAAGGACTAATCAAACTCATAAAAGCTGCAAACAACACAAAACCCATCATTGAGTCCCGAGTTGACTCTGAACTTGACTGAGTTGAGATGAGTCACTGCTCCAGGTAAAGAACCGTGCTCCAAAACTCGCTGCCGTCATCGGGATCTGAAAGCTTATTCACCGGAGGGTGCCCAGGCCGCCATGACATCACCATCCCGCCTTGACACAAGCCCAACAAGTCAGATGGGAGGAAAAGCAGGTGGCTGGGAGGCGGAGGAGAGAGGGCGTTATGTAGAGGGGAAATGGGTGAAAGGAAGAGGCGATGGTGGAGCTGATTTGTGGGGTAGAGGCGGCGGCGGTGAAGCATGGTGGCGGGGCAATTAGGACCGGGAGGGGGGAGATGAGGTGAAAGGGCGGCGGCCCCACCTCCCCCAAGGATAACGACACTAGAGGTGAGGGAAGAGTGGGGAGGAGGAAAAGTGTAGGAATTTGTGGAGGAGGTGGCCGAAAATGGTGGGGCTGCTGGAGATAGGGATAAAACCCTAGTAACTCTCATAGAGGAGAGAGAAACTCCCACAGAGGAGAGAGCGTTATCCCAACCTTGATGTACAGAGAAATACCAATTGTGTGAGGTTTAAGTATATAACTTTACACATTTGTGGGGTTCAAATAATTTGTGTTCAATCTAGATCCGGGGTGTTAGTGATCGCTCCCTAGTGATTGCTTCCAAACCGTCCATCTCGACAATCGATGTCGGCCCCTGGTGATCGGCCGAAATGGACGACTCGGATGAGATCACCAGGGCGATCATGAGCCCCCCTCTTCCGTTCAATCTTTTACCACAGGAGCATTGAATAACTCGTCGTGTAAATGAGTGTCTTTTTTTTTTTTTCCTACAAAATGGCCCCACGGGTCCACTGTTAGGTTCATGTGTCCTTTCGTTTTCTTCCTCTCTCTTTCGGACATGAAGATTGATTTTGCGCGTGAAGACTGGTGGGGCCACGGTCTCTCAGCCCCCTCTCTCCACCGCCAACAGTTGGCACCCCACTTCCTCTCTCTCTCTCTCTCTCTCTCTCTCCAAATTCAGCTAGATTTCCGCCATTATCCCAGGCTTCTCCAACACTCTATATTTAGCCTTCTCATCCAAATCGCACCTCAATTCTCACCTCGCATTCATGGAAGAAGACAATACACTCCTTTTAAAGAATCTAATCGACATCGTGAACGACATCTCCGCCTTCTCCGACTTCAAGTGCGTTTTCAGGAGGCAATGTCGGGGCCTGTCGAGGAAGTTGAAGCTCTTGACGCCCTTATTCGAGGAATTAACGGAGTTAAAAGGGGAAATCTCGGAGGAAACTGGGAAAGGTCTGATCTTGTTGAGAGATACACTGGGATCGGCCAAGGATTTTCTCGGGATCTGTAGCCGTGGTAGCAAAATTTTTCTGGTGCGTGGTTTTTATATTGTTTGCTCTTTTGGGTATTTTATGTTTTGTTGTTTTTTGATCGCAATCACGATAAGTTAGGGTTTAGCGATGAACGTAAGAGCATCTCCAACCTCATACCATATTTTTACCTCCATTCCTCCAGAGAATCAAGATAATGTATTTTCTTGTCCTATCCAAGCCAACTCCATCTAAATATTCTATAGTATATTCTTGGCACACACACAAAGAAAAAACCTCACTCCAAGTTTCAATCATTCATTACTTTTCTTCTGAAGTTTAAGTTTTTCATTTTTTTAAAATTCTTTTTTAGAGGTATTGAATAGGGGTTTGTATCATGGTTGTCTTACGTAATATACAATCTTAATGGAAAAACAAACTACAAATGCTCTTATTTTCCACACTCCATATTCGAAGTATCAAAATCACCTCCTCTCAAATGAAATGGAGTATGAGTTGGAGGTGCATTTTCCTCCAACATTATGGAGAACTAGAGAAACGGAGTGCAGGTTGGAAATGCTCTAAAATTTAGAGTAATGTCAAAGGACTACAAAAATAAAGATTTGCATTCAATTGGAAAGTGAATATTGGTAAACTTGATACTTGATATTGAGTTCTGAAGATTGTGGACACTGGGCATCCCTTGTACAATCAAATTTCTTGTAATGTGTCACGATTTGATTTGCCAGTGAGGGAATTCTTCTACGGATTAATCTTGGATTGAGAAAGTTATTATTAGTTGCATTCATTCAATTTTAGTAATTATTGGGCCCAGAGTGCCCCCATGGATTTAGTTCCACAATGTCACTCCCTGTGACTGCTAAAAAAACAAACTTGCGGGTGCTATGTCGAATGCCATAAAATACTTAATTGAAACCCTCTCTAACACCAATTGGTCTTAGGAGAGATGGTGGAAAAGCGGTCCGATGGTAATATGGATAACTTGGTAGGAGTGGAGGCCCCTTAAATTAAGCATGAGGGATTACGCATCTTGTTAGTTCTTGTTTGTGTGCAATATTGCTCCTCTTTGATGGCTTTATAATAGAGTTGAGCCATGAGTCAAGATACTAACGCATCAAGCCTCATTTATGTTCGCATCTTTTTTTGGAAGGTTCCTTTGTGTTTACCTTTGCTAAAATGAATCAACTTTGATGATCAATTTCGGGGAGATGACCCGCATATTGGAATCTAACTTACTTGGCCGTTTTTCATAATCCTTTGAGACCTTTACTTCCTATTAGATAGTGTTGTTCTCGACAACTAAACCATTCTAGTTGGAACCAATGCTCGCCCACTTGGTAGCCTTGTTGAAAACAAATTCCTGCTGATTTGGGTGCTGTAATCTCTTTCATTTCTTAGCCTGCAAAACTAGGATGTATCTCCAGGTATCTGTTAGGTTAGAGAGAGTGTTCATCACACAGAGAAAAGATCTGGTTGGAAAGTCTGTATCACCTTACCGCCATGTCCAGACTCATACACGTTTTGGGTGTTGCCCATTTTTCATTTTGTCCTGTGAATGAAATGAAACTAATGACTCGTAAATTAACAATTGAAAAAGAATTCATATCTGATAAGTGATAAGCTGGGAAAAGGTGCCCACTAGTGAGACATTGAGCTAGTTAAAACTCAACACTTTAAAAACTTACAACACTTGTTGACATTGTAAGGCACCGATTACCTTTAGTGTATCTGGCATCCAACATATAACCACTCCTACAAACCTCTCTTTATAACATGGGTTTCCTACCATAATCATATTTGATGGTTTCAATGGTGATGTTGTAGGTATGTATTATGTTCTGTTTTGCTCCTCTCTCTCTCTCTCTCTCTCTCTCTCTCTCTCTTGTGTGGAGATATTAAGGATTGATTTTGTGTAGGGCTTTGTTGGGAGACACCTCACTGTGTCTGTACTTCAATACGTACTGGTGTATTTGCATGAATGCTGGGATGAAAGCCACTTGTTTCATATATTTCAACCTTTTGTTATGGTCATGTTTTGGCACTCAGGGATTCAACTATTTTTTTATGTCCTTGCAGGTACTAAATTCAGAAAAAGTGGGGAATAAATTTCAAGAGCTTACTGTTCAATTTGAACATGCTCTGAATTTAGTATTGTATGACAGGCTTGACATTCCTGATGAACTCAAGGAACAGGTGATCATCCATTTTGGAAGTTTCTCTTGTATGACCCCGTAGGACTTATATGACACTGAACTACTGAGTCCTACTATGCAGATTCCCATCAATATGTCTCCTTGCATTTGGTTTCAACATTTGTATTTTTGCCTTTACTAGACTCGAACATAATGCCTTATCGAACCCGCTCTTGATGTGTCTATCACCCATGCGGTGGCGTAGGGCATACACCTAAAATGAAAGGAATATTTCGGTTAATACACAGAAAACAAAAATCTTATTCTTGTGTGTTTTTGGTCTGTTTGTGTTCCTTCTTGTTAGTAGTTCACTCTTCCTCCTGTTGCCAGATTAAGCTTGTTCATGCTCAATTTGGAAAAAGCAATGGAAGAATTGAAGCCCATGATTTGCAGCTGTATGAGGATCTTCTTGCTATTTGCAACCAGAGCAGTGATGTAGATACCGAGCTTGGCCTAGGTATCTTATGTGAAAAGCTAGAATTAATGAGTATTGTACAATTCAGAGAAGAATCACTAGCTATGGCTGAGATGGTTGCACCTTGTGGTTGGGATGTGGAGCAAAACAGAGATAAGATGTCAGTGCTTTTGAAAAAGTTTGAAGATCACGTTAGAGCCCAAAACCTCAACATCAATATTCCTTTGCACGATAATTGTTCTTCCAGTAATCAAGCATGGGTCAACCAAAGCCCCAAATCACCAGTTGTGCCTGATGATTTCCGTTGCCCAATATCACTGGAGTTGATGAAAGATCCTGTCATTATATGCACAGGGCAGGTAAATGGTTCTATAATTTAAATTATGCTGAATTATTTTTATTTTTTGTTTATCTGTAGGTCTTCGTTGGATTAGTCCAATGGATCTTTCCTTTTTTTCTGGGTAAAATGGAGGTATGAGTGGCTGGCTCCATGTTGGTGGCCTGCCGAGGAAAACTGAGATAATACTTTCATGTAGAGCACCTCTAATAGATACCTCAAACACTATTCACCCGTTAAATATTGGTTTCCCCCTTTCAAATTTAAGATTAGCATCCTTCGAAGGCCAAAATAATATTGTTCTGTTGTTTCACCTTTCAATTTTTCTGCCTGTTACCAGTATTTCCATCTTATTTTGATAATTTGTATTTTTTTTTGAAGAGTTGAGTTTGGAGGGTCTCTCAGAGTGCACCTCAAATGTCCATTGTTTAAAATTTCATTCAAGGTAGAAAAGTACACTTCTGGCGTGAAAATTTGAATGGTGTATTGGAGATGTTTCTTTATAAGCTGCTATCTGCTACCCTTGGTGCCCTTTTTCAGAGTTTCCTCTTTTTTGTGATAGACCTATGAACGAGCTTGTATAAAGAAATGGTTTGAAGCTGGACATGGATCTTGTCCAAAGACTCAGCAGAAAGTTTTTAGCACCACCTTCACACCCAATTATGCCCTATCTAGCATAATTGCCCGCTGGTGTGAGGAAAATGGAGTGGAACCACCCAAAAGATTTGGCAATTCTTGGCCCGGCAAGCCCGCTGCCTGCTCCGTTGAAGGTGTGGACATTGATGCCCTCCTGAGCAAGCTCACAAACGGCACCATTGAAGAACAACGGGCTGCTGCAGGTTTGGATTGTGATAAAGTTCCCTTTTTGCTGCAAACATCATTATACAGTATATTTTTTCACCCTACTTAGTTTCTGTCTTTGGAATTAGAAACAATAGGAAGTGATAGTACCTTTTGAAAATGTTAGAAGACTATTTTTGTCATTGATTGTTGAAATACTGAAAGTTATACCCTGAAATCAACTAAAAACTTTTTATCTTTTCTTCGTGTAGTAAGAATTTAACAGTAGTTGTCGGTATTTTTTAGTTCTTCTGAAGAGTAAAGTTTTAACTTGATCCTGTTGTAAATAAACAGATTGCACAGCATAATACTGTAAATATTTTGTCTTCCTTATAATTTTATTAATCATTATCTTCCTTATTATCGCCCCTTGATACATTGCATTTTCCTTGTGGTTGTGACATGAACCAAACCAAACCACATTGGCCTTGCTTCTCTTCTCACGGATTTGGGGATCCTGTAATGTGCCCCTGCACTACAGGACTTTGCAGGACACCAAAACGACGTAGTTTAGAAGTCTCAAACTAATCCGCATTGGGCACCAAATCGACCCTGCAACCCTGTGGTGCGGGAGCACACTACAGATCCCCGAATCCCTCTCGCTCAATCCTTTATCAGACTTTTACAATATGAATTTGGTTTACATACTAAACTGGGTAACTTGGTCAATTAATCATATGACTGGCTAGAAGATTATCTTCCCAAATCTACTTTCTTTTACATGTTACCTTGGAAATCCATTCATAGAATTTTCCCAACCACAGATTGCTCATGTTGTCGGTTGAACTTCCCAAATTCTGAAGAGTTTGAATCACGTGAATGAATTTGTTGCAGGCGAGTTGCGTCTTCTGGCCAAGAACAACGGCACCAATCGCATGTCCATTGCCCAAGCCGGTGCAATCCCTCTCCTCGTCGACCTCCTCTCCACACCTGACACTATCACCCAAGCACATGCCATAACTGCCCTCCTAAACCTCTCTATTTGTGAGGATAACAAAAGGACCATTATGTCCTCCTCCTCTGTTCCAGGAATTCTACGCGTCCTAAAGAACGGAATCATGCAAGCAAAGGAAAATGCAGCAGCAACCATATTCAGCCTTACGATAGTTGACGAATACAAGGTGACAATCGGTGCTTTGGGTGCAATCCCACCTCTTGTAACCCTACTTAGGGAAGGTAGTCAAAGGGGGAAGAAGGATTCAGCCGCGGCGCTTTTCAACTTGTGCATATATCAAGGGAACAAAGTAAGGGCTATTAGGGCAGGATTAGTGCCTCTACTGATGGCACATTTGAAAGAACCAGGTGGCGAAATGGTGGATGAGGCGTTAGCCCTTGTGGCGATGTTGGCCAGCCATTCTGAGGGGAAGGTTGCTATAGGTACTTTCGACTCGGTCCCAATTTTCGTGGAGTTGGTTCGAAGTGGGTCCCCTAAGAGCAAGGAGAACGCAACCGCAGTGCTACTCCACCTATGTACTGGGGACCAAGGTTACATGTCGAAGGCTTGTAGTCTTGGTGTGGTTGGTCCGCTGTTGGATTTGGCGGAGAATGGGACCGAGAGGGGGAAGCGGAAGGCTGAGCTTTTGCTCCAGATTCTTGGCAATCCTAGGGAACAGCTTGAAGAACCTGAGGTACAGATCGATGAACCAGCTGAGGCGCAAACGTTGTCCGTTCAGTTGCCAGATACAGATAGTGTAAATGAGAGGTAAGGACACCCTTTTGCCTTCTCATGGGTTTTGTGGGATGTCCTTTTGAGGATCAATTAGTGTTGAGTGTATAGTAGTATTCTAGTCTATACAGTTAAGGGAGAAATAGCATGAGTTGTTAAAAGAGTGGATGGAAATTATTGAAAGCTAAATTGCTAGTACGTATGTTGGCCAGGATTTGTTTTGTTACTGAAAAATTCTTTGTTCAGTTTCTTGTTAAAGTTAATAGTAAGATTATGGAGTTCTGCATGGAAGCAATCAATTTGTTGATGATATTACTTTTTCTGGGGACAATCTTGATTTCGAAAGTACCACAAGTTTTGTAATCGCTTCTTAACTCTTTTTTTTTTATTAACAGTCAGGGGTTTCTGGACAGTTTACGCGCACCTCGACTAACCTCTATCCCGGTTCAGTAACAGTAGAACATGCATTGTGATGGTCGCCACTTGTTTTCTCTTTTTTGGTTTATAACACAAACGAACAGAGCTGCTCGTGAGCAGCTTGTGACTCAGCTTGGCTTGGCTCGTTTAGTAATCGAGCCGAGTTTGAGTTTTAGGGTTATTTAGTAAACAAGCTCAGTAAATTTCAGCTCGGCTCGCAAAAACTCGGCTCGTTTAAGGATACTCGTTAAGTAAATTACCTTGGCTCAGCTTGTTAAAGATTCGGCTCGTAAACGAACGAACCGAGCCTGAGCTTGATTTTTAACTTGTTTACACCCCTTTGTATAACGTAGATATCAGGATAAGACTACCCCATACTCGTAGGACAGCTCGCAAGCTTATGTAAGTGCCGATCTATGGGCATCTCCAATAAATGAAATTAACGTGAAGTTAGTATAAGAATTTACCCAGGTAACATTTTGTGGTGTTTAATTTAGCTCCAATGGTGTTGATAGGTTGAAGTTAGTGTCATGAAAAATTGAAGCAGGCATAAGGCAGTGCATAACTGTATTTGTACCTCTAACACTACTTAACTAGGGCCCTCATGTGAAATATCAGGTAAAACGGAAGAGAGGGGTAGAGGGGGAGGAGAGAGAGGAAAAAGTGAGGAAAAAGTGGATGAGATGGGACATATATACATATATTCGTATACTTTTATACATTTTAACATCATTTTAACAACACCATTGCAACACTTTCTTACACAAACGATATATTTTGTCATAACAAAACAAAAGTGAGACTCATTTTTTACACTTTTGTGTCATATAGCACCATATTTTTAACTCCACGACTAGAGATGCCCTAAGGTCCCACTGGAGCCAAAGAGTATGTTTGGCGATCATATAGCTATAGAAACTTCACACAATCGTTGAGCAAGATATTTCAAGCACTTGCCTATTGAAGCAACAACTTTGTGGTGGTTACCACCTGTAGTGGGCCAAATAATCTGGACCGCTAAAAGGTCAAAAAGTGAAGGGCAAGGCCCAGGATGATTGAGGTCCAGTAGGCCCAACCATGGTCCATGTCAGTATCAGAAGTGCGCATCAGAACGGTCCAAATCCGAAGGCCTAATCCAAATCCATTCGCGCGTTCCTGAAAGCTTAAAAGGCAGGGTCTTAATGGTCTTACCCAGATTCGAATGGTCCGATCTGCGCGATTTGTGGAAGGAAGTTCATGCATGTGTGTCTTAACCGACTTGCTCAATACGTCATGAGAAACATCAGTCAAACGGTTACGTCACGTGTCAAAGGACATCCTGTGGGATGTGCCGGTAACCGCCTCAATCCCTAGAGGTCAAATGTAACGTCAGTCGAGCGGTTATCATGCGTTATAAAAGGTACATGTTACAGCCCTAAAGGATATGCCATACTCAACTCAAAATCCCTAAATCTCTGCTTGTACTTTCCTTCTTCTTCCTCTTTTTACTTGATCATTGGAGTGCCTTATTGGATTTCCGCGGTCCAGTTTGACACTAACGTGTTTGCCTCGTGCGCAGGAGAGAAGGTCAAGCGGCGGCACTAGGTCAAGTAAAGCTTAGGTGGATTAAACGGTTGAGGAGAGTTGAACCAAAAAATTCCAGCCGCCACACCAACTCTTTTCTTCTTCCTCTTTTTTTTTTTTAATGGCAAAAAAGGATTACCAACCTCTTTTCAGAGCTAGGGACGCAAATGTCATTATCACAATTTCGATATCGAAATTGAGTGGTTTTCAATAGAAGGCAATGAACTGTACGAATCCGGGGAAGACGCTGTGCGGTAGGTGTTGTGTGTCATGTTGTGCGGCAAAACTACGTCGTTTTGCTCATTTTCTTAGTATATCCAAGGGCCCTGTTTGGAGAGTTATGTGTGGGGTTTAATTTTAGGGTTCAATTTTAGGAGATTTAGGCTCCTTGGGGTAGGGTATAGTGAGTTTAGGCACTTGGATTTAGGCACTTCAGGTTTAGGATTTAGACACTTTGAGGTTTAGGCACTTTGTAATGGTTTTTTCTTCCTCCAAACAAGGCCCTTGGAAACTTTGGAAGTGTGCACAAAAATCAAGCAAAATGACGTAGTTTTGCTGCACAACACGGCGCACAACACCTACCGCATAGCACCCACCCCGGATCCAAATTGTATGGGTGTGGTATATCTATTGGAGTACATTTATTTTGGAAAAATAATGGGTCCTTCAAGTTGTTTTATAATGTGCAATTTTTAAAGATAAATGTGCTTCAATCAACGTGATTTTTGTTTATACAATTATTCTAATTAACAAAACTTAGTTACATGAACGAGAGTCCAATCATGAAAACATTTTTTTTTTGACACGGAAATAAAATGATTATATTAATGAAAGTCCAGTGACTTACAAAACGGAATTCATTACAAAGATCTTCGACAAAGTCAAACTAATCATCTAAATAGAGAACAAGAAACGCACAAAGCAATTGATGTGTGTCACCCCAACCCAGACATGACTGACGCAAACAGCGGCATTTACTATATTCATACCTAGAATCAGCATCTTTAAAGAGAATTAGTGCTAGTTGAAGATAAAAGATAAGCGAATACCGAGACGATCGAATGGACTCCAACCAAGGGGGCGTTGGGAAGCCAACTTTTCAGCTTTTCATTTTTCACTTTCTGATTTTTTGGCTTTTTAAGTTATGGTCAGAATGTGTTTTAAATTTGAGAGGAGTATTTGGGAGAAATTGTGCAGAATGCATTTTGCAATAAGATTATAGTCAAAATGAGAAGTAGAAATGAAAAAAGAGCTTCCCACCTCTATTTGGTTTTTAGTCTAGAAAGTTTAAAATGGAAAAGGAGTTCTGGGTGTTGTCTCTCAAACACCCAGAAGTAGAAAAGGAGAATGGCAAAAGCCAAAAAAGTGATGGCCAAACACCCTCCAAGTATGCTCACATCAATAAACTCTCAAAACTACAAATTTTCAAAGCATACTTTAAAATGGCGTCGAAAATGACCTAATTGCATGTGGTACGTCCCTATCTAAAATTCCATCATCTGAAAAACGCAAGCATGCTGCGTGTCTCCTAAAATTGTCCACAAATAAAAGGAAAGTGGGGATGCCAATATCCACAGCAAACAGATAGGACAAAATTTCAGGAGGACAATAATAGCAGTGGAATTATTATCACATTAGTGCTAATCACCATCAATTACAAAAAGTAAACTTAAAACATAATTTACCACCTACACCCACCAGCGAATCACGTGGTGGTTCAACCCCAGCATGTCGTCATAGTTTATTTGTCAAAGTCAAACACAAGATCATCACCTTCGTCAGAGTATAGATGTTACCCTTGCCCACCAAGAGGTTATTTTTTTTATTTTATTTTTTTACGAAATAAGTTTTACGTACATCAATTTCAAAAACAAAAAAGCCAAGAAGTTAGAGATAAGTCGTTATCATTACGGCTGAGTTTTCCAATTGATTTTAGGAGATAAAATTTAGGATCATCAAATGATTTTAGCAAAACTAGATTTTATCAAATAAAATCATTTGAAAAACACCCTTTATCATAAAACTAGATTTCATCATTTGAAAAGATAATGTGATTTTATCACACCTCCAAGCAAAACTAGATTTTATCTCATAAAATCAATCGGAAAACTCAGTTGCGACCAAGTTTCTCAAATGATAAAATCTACATTTTGATAAAATCAAGCGTTGATTAGTATGTAGAAATGTGTTTTAAAGATGCTTTCATGCTCGGGTACACGCTCACTTACATGCACCCTAACAATGTGAGTTAGGTAGGGAGTATGGGGGGAGGCAAGAGAACATCAATATCAACCATATCACATTAAGCCGAATACATTTTATTAGCCCCCGTCTCTGCATGCCACACTGTCTTCGTCTCCAAGTATATCTTCCTCATGAAGTACTCCTTCTGTCTTATATTGCTTGCCCCTTTTAGGAAATCGTACATTTTGCACGCAAAAAATAATGTGTTTACGAGAATTATTTTTTGAAAAAATTTACACCCTTTTTTTCTATTCAATGAGTTATTTAAATTGGTGTAAAAAAATTTTGAAAAAAAAATGAATGCTAGTACATTAGATTTTGCGTGTAAAATGCATGGAAATCCAAAAAAGAGCAAACAAATTGGAACGGAGGGAGTATACAAATAGAACACCAGAAAGAGAGAGTGCATGCTGATGCCAACGACTATACATATGGTGAATGCTGTATATAATAGACAGAAAGCTATAATGTGGGAGGCGCTTCACCGGAATGACCCTTTGGAGCTTTCTGGTTCGGTACGGAGAGAGGAAGAGTGATTGGACCTCACTGGAGTCCTAGATGCACGCCTGAGAAGAGGATCTGCATACTGAAGCAACCACGTTAGTGCCAAGCCCGGACGGTGGTTGTCCGGGAAGGCACTCTGATGGCTAAGTAAGTGACTGAGAGAGAAGTTTACTGGAAAACTTAGAGAGAGTGAGTAATGGGTATTGAATGTGGAGAGAGAGACCCTGAGTGAGGTAGGTGAGGGCCTTATTTATAGGTAAGGATGGGCGTGTCTACCACGCCCCTCGTGAACCTCACGCGTACTGTCCGTACCGAGAGCGATGTCCAACGTGGTAAGAATGTCTTTTGCAGAGGTTATGGTTCGGCTGGCGTCATCTCTAATAGACCTGAGGGGTCAACTGGCTTGGGAATACTCCCCGGTCAATCACATGGTCCTGCAGGCATGACATGCAAGGTGGTTGACTGTCACCATTAATGGCCTGCATGCAAGGTGGTTGACTGCTCCCATCAATGATCTGCCCAAACTGCCAGGCACACCTCTACCGAGCCCCTGACAGCTGCTGAGATCTATGATGCCGAAGTCAACCGAATCGGCTCGTATGGCGCTCGGGGAACAAACTCCTCCGAGCAGCCGAGATCATGTCACGGACCCGTCCGCCCAAGCGATACGTTCCGAGGGAGCCATTAGAGTCCCACCCGAGGGCACTAACATAGAGAGTTAGGTCGGCAGTTTGAGCTCAACTTCCATCTGTTATTCGTGCAGATCCATACCGAGCCGTTGTACGCCGAGGGCGGATCGAGCTCGGCGGGGTCAAGTGGGTCCGACTCGCATTCACTTTTGGTACTTTTGATAATTGTACGAACTTTTACCCATTAACTTTTCAAACCACACATTTATTAAGAGACAACCCAAAAATGAAAATGTCTACACTAAAAAAGGGACGGAGGGGGTAATAGATATGCAACACACATGATTGTAAGCTCACTGAAGGTAACCATAAGGCCCAACTTCGATGATCAAGATACATTATTTGAACCAAATGCACATTAATTAAATTAATCAATTGGTAAAATCAAACCCTAATCTATGTGATTAGGCAAGGTAATTAATTAATGCAATAGTAAAACAGGCAAGCATTACACACAGATACACATGGAAAACCCAAGGTAGGAAAAAAATCACGAAAGGAAAGAGAGCACTATACGCAAAACGTGGAAACAAAAAGTTTCTTATACTCAATAAATGACTCCTCAATATTAGGGCTGCTCAAAAAAACCGGTGAACCGTGAATCCGGTCCGGACCGAACCGATCCGTACCTTTTGGATTTTAACCGTGGATTAATGGTCTGGACACGGATTCAAAAAATAAAAAACCGTGACTTTTGGATTGGACACGGATTTTGATTTTGAAACCGTGGATTAACCGATCCGGACCGTGAGATTTTTATTATATATAATTTTTTTAAATATACATACATACATATATATATATATATAGTTATATAGATATTGTTAATTATATATAATTATATTCGCACCATAACTCCTACAATAGTATTCGCACCATAACTCCTACAACAGTACAACCAAACCATAAGTCTACTAAATTAATAATATCTATATAACAATATTCGCACCATAACTCCTACAACAGTACAACCAAACCGTAAGTCTGCTAAATTAACCATATCTATATAACTATAATTATAAAAGTGATAAAATTATATATAATTATAGTTAACAATATCTATATAACTAGCTGCCTTACTGCCTTTGTTGTTTTTTTATTGGGATTTCCAACTTTGAACTTTCTATTTAGTGCATTTGCTACTTGCTAGTGCCTTACTGTCTATGTTTATTGTTTTTTCCGAATAAGTTGAAAATTCGCGGATTAATCCGGAACCGATCCGTGACTCGCGGTTCGGATTGGAACCGAACCGTGAGACTTTTGGATCGGACACGGATTGTATTTTCAAAAAACCGTGACTCGCGGATTAGGATTGGATTCATGTCAATCCGGACCGATCCGGACCGTGAGCACCCCTACTCAATATTGGCTAGCTAAGAACCTCTCGGCTGACTCCTCATGAACAGTTCTAATAGATGCCTTTAACGGGCCGTTTGGATGACATATTAGTTTGAGAGGGATTAAATAGTAAGGGGGGATAAAATAGTAAGGGTGATTAAATAAGAAGGGTGGGCTCACATTGATGTGATAGTTAAGAAGGGGGGATTAAATAGTCCAAAGTTTGGATGAAGGATTAAAAATGAGGGATAAGGAGGGTGGATGATGTAAAAACAATCAAATTGACTATATTGCCCTTGTCAATGCCCATATTAGATTATGCATTTAAAATAACTATAAAAATATAAAAATTAATTGTTTTTCTCTATTTGTCAACAATTAAGTTATATTTTTTTATGTTTGTCAACAATTAAGATAACAATTAAGTTATTTGTCAATTAATTGTAAATAACGATATTGTCAATTAATTGTAGATAACAATTAAGTTTTTTTTTTTTTATGTTGTCAACAATTAATGCTCTCCAATCCACTTCATTGTAAATAACGGAAAAAAAAGAAGAAAAAAAACGCCCTACTTTATCTCTTTACCCAGTCCAAAACTCATTTCCTATTCTCAAGTCAAAATGCTCTTCTTCTTCTTGGAAGAAAAAAATTGCAGCGGCATGAATAGTGAACCGAGCTGGCGACCGGTGTTGCAGAGTTGTGGGGGTAAGGATGTCATTCGACCACTCTCATCCCCCATGACTAAATACAAGCACCCCCTCCCCCTCCTTATATTTAGTCCGAGTTCTCCCGGATTATTTAGCCGGCGGCTATTTAGTCGGGGTGTGCATTTTGCATCCAAAGCATGGGCTAAACATCAAATCACCCCCTTATCCCCCCTGATTGCTTCATCCCTCCCCCATAAACGGCATCCAAACGACGCCTAATATTCAACTCCTTGCAAGCCTCCTCTTTTAGATCAACCTTCAATCGCCTTTGAACTCCATCAAAGAACTTCAATTGATGTAGAAGATGAACAATTTACCTTGGGAGATACTTATGTAAGCATATTGATCTTAAGACCTTGTCAAATTTGTCAAGGAATCAACACACAAGTATTTCTTTGAATCTCACGAACTTTTTCTGTCTCTAGAAACGTTGTGGCTGCTCTAGGTATAGATATGCATAAACATTGCTTTAAATAGACTTTCTGGCCTAGTTTAGGTCGCTCGAACGGTCCCTCCAGGTCACTCAAACGAGCTATGTAACCTTGATGTAACCGAATTCCCTCTACTGTATGAATCTTCAATCCAATCCGGTTGAGGCTCTGATTACTAGCAATTACAAAAGATTTCAATTAGATGAGAATGTCCCGAAATTAGCCAATCACAAAAGGAACTTACAGAAAAGACCAACTACTCCTGGTGTGAATCTCATACCATGGAGGGACAAAACCCGTACAAACTAGCACAATCCAACAAATAATATCACGAGGATAGGAAGTGAATCTCAACCCAAGGACTTTTGAAAGGTTCTAGTTGTCAGGGGACTACCACTGCATAATCCTATGGTTGCAAAGCATTTCACACTTCACATGCAGTGATCACACATTCACTTTAGGCTTATCTCCATTTTTGTCCCTAACAAATGTCTCATGTTTCATTTTCGTCCCTACAGATTTAATTGTTTCAATTGAATCCCTACAGTTTTAATTTAAATCGATTTTGTCGTCGCCGTTAATTCCTCAACAGATGTCTTACCTGGTAACAGGAAATGTATGTGGAATGTTTGCCGAAAATGTACAACGATATGCGGGGCTCATTTTGGGGTCACACAGGAATAATCTGAACCCGTTCATTAATTTTAACATAATTTTTCGAATGTCACTGCCAAAATTCAGCTCAATTGGATATGGATAAGTGGGTGATCCAATGTTCGAATTTCTCATTCAGAAGTTTTGATAAACCATTTACCCATATCCAATTGAGCTGAATTTTTGCGGTGACATTCAAAAAATTATTTTAAAATTAATGAACGGTTCATGTTTATTCGTGTGCAGCCAAAAAAAGGGCCCCAGAAGCTGTTGTACAATTTTGGGTAAAAGTCCACATACTTTTTCTGTTACTAGGTAAGCCATTGCCATTAGGGAATTAATGGCGAGGACCAAATCAATTTAAATTAAAACTGTAGGGACGAAATTGAATTGTAGGGATGAAAATGAAACACGAGATATTTTGTTGGGACCAGAAATGGAGATAAGCCTTTACTTTATTGAAGGCAACGGTGTCTAATCAAACTGCACAGTTTGATAGAATGGTTGTGTTGGGCCTTTAAGTTTGAATGAAGGCCCAGTTCTCTCAGATTGAAAAGGAAACGCAGGCAGGCTTTGGAGAAGGGCCTGGATGCTTAGAGTTGACACCATTTGGGTCAGGGCCCGGTTTGTGGACCACTGCCCAGCTCACTTTCCACTTGCTTTCCATGATTGATGCTCGAGTCGAGCCCGGCATGCCCAAGTGAACTTGAGCGTGCCGGACAAAAGGGCAAACTATGGCCCAATGACGCTAGGTTGTTGGATAAGAATAAGGTGTGAGACTTGAAAGACATGATTGCGAGAGCGTATGTACTTTATATTTGCAAATTATGTGTCTCTATCACCATTGATAGGACTTAACCTTGAAAGTAACTTGCAATACGTTACTATCTTTTCATTGGGTCTTGCTAACCTCCCACCAATAGGCGGAGAATAATATGCATATAACGACAAACTAGTTCGGATATCAATGCACATTTCACATATATTAATACACTTTTTTTGAATATCTCTGCACTTTCTACTTATTATCCTCCACCTAGTGCGCGGAGGTTAGCATCTTCCTTTTCTATTTTTTGAAGCTTTTCTGTCTTTACTTCACTTTTTTAAACTTTAGACCATATTTTTCTTTGTTTATAGATTCTTCCTATAAAACGGACGATCAGGAAAATAGAAAATTTTAATGCAAAACTAACAAACATTCAAAAAGAATGAGCCCAACAAAATCATTGAGGACAAACACCTTAATAGTCTCCTGGGGAAAGATACCTGTTCATTTAACGTAGTCACCTCTGATGATAGAAAATGTTGTTGGCTAAGACATCCACTAGTATAAAAGGCAAATATGATCACCACTACCATATTGGTTTAACTCGCGTGAAAGTGGATAATGACCTTTTAATGCCAATAGTGATGCCAATACATATATATATAGTCCCGATCTAGTCCGGGATCCCTAAATCTGGGACTCATAGTTCCGGACCAAATTTTCATGATCCGAACCGTCCAATGTGTTTAAAACGTGTTTTCAAGGGTCTCCGCGAGGAATCATCAAAAAAAATAATCGGGAAGGGCTTGATCCAAATAGTTTTCGATAAAAATTACATATATATAACTTTTATAAAAAATTGTTTGGATGAAGCCCATCCCGGTTACTTTTTTTTATGATTCCTAGCGGGGGGGCCTTAAAAACACGTTTTAAAAACATTGAACGGTTCGGATTGTCAAAATTTGGTCCGGAAAGTCGAAAATACCCTAGGTCCGCATGAAAACTTAAATAAGGGTCCCTTATTAGAAGTTTATTGTGTGTATATATATATATATAGAGTCCCGACCTAGTCCGGGATCCCTAAGTCCGGGACTCATAGTTCCGGACCAAATTTTCATGATCCGAACCGTCCAATGTGTTTAAAACGTGTTTTCAAGGGTTCTTGCGAAATCATCCAAAAAAAATACCGGGAAGGGCTTGATCTAAGCAGTTTTTCATAAAACTATATATGTATAATTTTTGGGAAAAACTACTCGGATCAAGCCCTTCCCGGTCATTTTTTTTTATGATTTCTAGCGTGGACCATTAAAAACATGTTTTAAACTCATTGGACGGTTCGGATTATGCAAAAACAATTTTTAAAACCTTCAAAAACACCAAAAAACTTCAATCCGGGATCCTTGACTGGATCACCAGTGTATATGTATATACACACGCAAAGGTGCTACAAACATAGATGGTGAGAAACAAATTAATTTTGAACTCAGATGTGTCCTAAAGCTTTCAAACGTTCATCGATGGAAGGATATATAAAGTGAATCGAATAATTCCGAACGCATCCGCATGTCCATCCATATCCTTCTGTGTAGATAGCATTACTAGTCTCTTCATCCATCTCCATCTGTGTAGATAGCATTACGAATCTCTTCAGCATTTCATCAAAGTAGGGTTAATTAATTGACCTCACTTTAAATAATAAGACAGAGCTAGCTATGATCATGTAGGGTTAGTTAATTGACCTCACTTGAATTAAGTTATTCATTTCTGATTTTGCGAAAAATATTAATTTAGCTAGGGATTGACCTTAAATGTGAATGTCTAAAGACAAAGCTAGGTACCATATCACCCATAGCATATGGCCTGGACGTCTGGTTATTCAAAAAACAAAATCTCACTCATAGCACATAGGGTTAAGCACTTTCAAAATCCTGAATCTTCTTCTAATTAAATTTGCATCCAAAAACATATATTAGCCAGGAATTTACCTTAAATTAGGTAATATACAATTATAAAAATAAATAACGTGGTTTTTTTTGCAAAAAAAAAAAAAAACAAACAAATACTTCTATAAATGTTTATTCACTTGTCTCTTCAGCATTAATTTGGACACATGGGTATTCGCTAGGCTGCTGATGTTGAGAATATAAAAAATAAAGTTTCATTTTTCTCTAATAGCTTAAACTTTTAGATGAGTTGATAGTTAACAATCTAATGGCTGATGACTAGTGGAAAAGGAGAAGAAGAGAAAGTAGAAATGATGAGTAGGAAGGGGAAGTCTCTTAAGATTTGGCTACCTCTCCTACCTGCACAGTAAAATTAAAATTCTTTATGTTTTTTTAGCATAAAGAAATTGAAAACAATGTTACGATAATTATATAATTTGTAGAAAACTTTCTAGCATTTTTTATTTGTTTCATACTATGTGTGTGTGTGTGTATTTTGGTGCAACAGAAATTCTAGTTTCATACTATTGATCTAAGGATAGTTTCATACTATTGATCTAAGGATGGGAAAATTTAATCAAACAGATCCAAAATCTCAGTTTTTTTTTTTTTTTTTTTCAAAACTAGTGAGCAATATTTGATAACAATGAATGAAGAAAAATGATAAAAACATACTCCTAGGTGAGTTGTGTACGGTAGGAGAGATTATTCAGTGCGCTTAGGGCAATACGCTAATACCAAGTGGTGCCCCATGCTCCTCCTTAGTCCTCACCATATATTCATGGGGTTGAACGAACTTTATCTTTGGCCTACATGAATGTATGGTGAATAGTACACCTTAGGAATAGAATAATTTTTCGTACGGTAATTATGGTATGCTTAAAGCGCCTTAAATTCATACTCCCTCCTTCCCTTTTTAATTGTACGTAGAGTATTTCATTTTGGACTGTCCATTAATAAGATTATGTTTTGAAAAGTTAATTGGTAAAAGTTTGTACAATTATTATTTCTCCCTTTTGAAAATTTTAATGACAAAAGAGTTAATGGATAAAAGTGAAAGATAATTTTGGAAAGTTGAGGTAAAAATTGATGTGAAAGGTGTAAAGTGGAGGTAATAATTGATGTAAAAAAAGTAATTAATGATGATGTTTATTTAATAAGTTGAACTTACGAAACAACAGTACACTTAAAAAGGGACAGGGGAGTAACATTTTGTAGACAAATTCATAATTTGTTTAATTGATGATTCACAACCTTAGTATAGAAATTAATAGATTTTACTCTGAAAAATTCATGACATCAACATAAAACTCATACACATAAATGCTATGAATTCAAAATGAACACTACTCCCTTCTCCCAAATTCTTATCCACATTCAGTAAATTGTTTATATATATATACGGCAAACTTCCTATCCCACTCCCGGAAATAAGGAAAAAATGGGGTTTTTTTGTGTTGCAAATTATTTTTGGAAAATACGATCCGTCCAATGTGTTCAGAAGGTGTTTTCAAGGGTCCACGCGAAAAATCTTCAAAAAAAAATACCGGGAAGGGCTTGATCCAAGCAGTTTTTGCAAAAACTGTATTTATATATTTTTGCGAAAACTGCTTGGATCAAGCCCTTCCCGGTATTTTTTTTTTTGAAGATTTTCCGCGAGGACCCTTAAACCACCTTCTGAACACATTGGACGGATCGGATCGTCAAAAAAAAATTTGGATCATGAGGTGCGAAAATTAAAAGTCCGGATGTGAAGCAAACCCTATATATATAGGGTTTGCTTCACATCCGGACTTTTAATTTCCGCACCTCATGACCGGGAAGGGCTTGATCCAAGCAGTTTTCGCAAAAAATATATATTTACATTTTTTGCTAAAACTGCTTGGATCAAGCCCTTCCCGGTATTTTTTTTTGAAAATTTTCCTCGGGGACCCTTAAAAACACCTTCTGAACACATGGACGGATCGGATTTTCCAAAAATAATTTGCAACACAAAAAAACCCCCTTTTTCTTTATTTCCGGGAGTGTGGACTAGAAATTTAGGCTATATATATATTCAATACGGATCTAAATTGATAGTTCTTGATGAAGTCTATAAAATTAATTTTTCAAAATTGTAAAAAAAAAATTATAAATTGAAAAATATAAGCAATTGAAAAATGAAATGCATGCACGTAAATGGACAAGAAATTCGGAATGGAGGGAGTATAATTTGTGTCCAAAATATATGAACTGCTACACAGAAATATTTTGAATGGAAACTTTATTAAAAATATTATGAACTGAAAGTGGTTTAAGAGGTGCGTATTGTACCCATCTAAATAAAAATGTGTATAGTGGCCTTTCGAATAAGCCATGCATGTCTGATTTACGTAAATTTCATGCTAACTTGGTCGTCCCAACTAGTCAACTTAAAATAATAAGACAAGCTAGAACGTTGGGTGGGTCCCTTATAAGATGAACAGATAGAAATGATTGCAAATAGGTCTTCACATATCTGGAAAAAAAATAAAAGCCAATTTCATGCCTCCTCTTTGTTCAAAAAGTGACTCCATTGGATTCTACTTCCTTTCATAAATATCTAATTTACCATTTGGTCTACAATCATTGAAATGTAAGTGAAGGCCATAAGCTATGTCAAGGAGCAATGTAACGTATACCTATTTATCACCATAAATTTTGTTAACACAAATATGTCACGTATTTCAAATACGTGACATATTTGTGTTCGAATTTGCACGTATAAACTTATAATTTGCACAAACTCCTCATACGTCAACACCAGGTCGTCTTTGTTCCCTCCTAAGATTCAGGTTCGAAATCTCTAAAGTATAGAGTTTTGCTATGGCTTTAAGTAGGTCCTTTGCCAATGACCAATCTTGCTCTAGCTCTAAGTGGGTCCTTTGCCATTGACCGTGAGATTGTTCTCTAGAAATAATAAAAATACGCGTAAGTTAACGCGAAGACGGAACACCTGATCTTAAAATATAAAAAAAACATGTCGTACTTGATATAGCTTCGAATGAGTGGGGGGGGGGGGGGGGGGGAATTACGTGTGATAAATGAGTGTGGGAATCTAATGGGATATCTATGATTGAGCTCATGTGGCAGAACGTGATGGCTCTGAAAATGCCCTTGGAATCTTTAGATCTCTTTGGCCTATGTTTGGCTGCCATTTCAAACTTTAATCTTTAATCGCAACACGCTTTTCCAAAGAGAATACACTCTAATGTTTTTTTTTTATGGCTTTTAGATAACTTAGGTGTTCGAACCAGCTAACTCTTATGGTACGAAACAATATTCTAATACTTTGCAGGGGCGAACCAGAGACGAAAAAGCGTTGGTGGCGAAAACCAGGAACGAAGTCAGGAATTTCACTTTGCATGACGAATTTTTTTCCAAAATACTTTGCAGGGGCGAACCTATATATAATTCATAAAAAAAATTCATATATAATAGTAGAGGTTTTTTTTTTTTTATAGGGTCGACCGCTTCTAGTGGCCCTCCTCTGGCTCCATCCTTGGTGAAAAGCTTTATTATTGTGGTGTTATTTCTAGTTGTGTTTTTTTCTTTTTTTAACGTGTAGTTGATTTGGGCTAAGTACGCAAGGAATGTAAACTTTTAATTCCGTTTCTAATCCACTTTCATTGTGAAAAAAAAATAAAAAATTATGGTGGAGAAATATTATTGGCCAATTAATCGGAACATATTTATGTTGTAAGAAATGAGTTTTTTTTTTGTCTCGTACGTTTGGTTTTTTTTTGGATAAAAATGACTTATCGTTCACTCAGCATACTTTTTCAAATGCATGCTACAAGATTGCATAATACTACAAAAATAGCTACAATACACTCATTAAAGGTGTGTATCATATGCATCTATTTTATGATCTGTATTGTGTCACTTCATGACAATTGTAACATTTTCTAGTGCCTTGTAACTTTTATGTTAAAAATTTGTAACTTTTCAAAAATATAATTCATAACATTTTCTCTACAACTCATAACATTTTGGTGTCTCGTAACTTTTATACAAAGAAATCGTAGCTTTTTATTCACAAGAGGTAATCGATTTGTAATATTTTTGAGGTTATATACCATACACACCCAGCCATTCTCCGAAATGAATGACCCAAAATTATTAATGCAGGACCTCAGAGTTTTATTTCTTTTTTTATTGAATTAGTACAAAAATTAAAAGAGACAGCGGCAGGACGGCCTCAAAATGCGAATAATTCATAATGTGTTCTCTTAAAATAGGGCGCAAAAGCTAGATCCATTCTAGATTGTTCGATGTAACATTAGCTTACAATATGGTCCACGTACTTTAATCTATGGATGATTCTACAACAAAGATTTATCATGCCTCATTCTGCTTAGCTTTTTATTGATTTTTGTCTTCATTAAAAAAATTACATTCGTCAGTTTTACATCAAATTTTTTAGGTTTCGTTGCCTAGACAAGAGAAGTCAGAAAAGTAAAAAATTGTGATCGAAACTTGATTAAAAACAAAATTCAAAAAAAAAAAATCAAACAAATAAGTTAAGCGAAACGAGTCGCGAAACATTTTAGAAACGTATACGGGTATGCGGGAGAGAGAGAGAATGTTACTGTCAAGTGTCAAGGACGTTACAAAAGTGAAAGCTGCTATACATAAGAAGAGTCCAATACCCAAGTCCCAAGTGGGTATCAAAGAAGGTGAATGAGAAGTATTGGGAAGAGTGTAGATTTGTTAGCTTGGATTTCGGAGCCCAATTCTTCCTTGGATTGATTGTTCCTATTTTTCATACGTACAACTTTGTTTCTTTTCTCAAGATATACTACTCTTTCCGGAGAAGAATTTAGGTGCCGAGCAGGTATGGGTGACATGCTGCAGAGATATGTGCTCGGAGCCACATCACTCCCACTTGTTTGGCACCCAAATTCTTCTCCTCTTCACGGGCACATTGTTCAGCTCGGAGATGAAAAAAGTGGGATATAAAATCTTTAAAATAAGGGTGGGACATAAATTCCCTTGAGATATATAAATGGAGAAAAAAAATCCGGCGTTTGTTTTGATTGAGATTGTGATAAATATATTTTTTATTTTATCTTAATGCCAATCAGATGAGAACAAAATTGAGAAGGGCAAAATAGTCACATTTAGTCGCTCTTGATGGAGAAATAAAGAATCTCACTCTCTCCTGAAATTTCGTATTTGGGAGAAATAGTTACTGCTAGGATATATCATCATATTACATTCTATCTCTCTCTCTCTCTCTCCCCCCCCCCCCCCCCCCCCCAATTTTCCTCCACTGGTCTACCACATCCAAAATTTAAAACCACATTCTCTCTCTCTCCCCTTTTGCAAAATTCAAATCATATTCTCTCTCGCTACCTACTCTCCTTCCCCTCTATAAAAATTTGATTGCTTAAGCCGTGCTTTTAGGCACGAGCACGGGTATGCACTAATAACATATACGATCTCAACCTAAAATCCCTAAACAAACAAGCCCAAAATCCAATAGCAACATGGCATTTTAAAAATCATATAACGACATTTTCGGGATCACTACAAAACAAGAGACCCACTGATTGCTCAATAACTAGGAAAGACCAACCGACCGACCAACACTCAGGTGATGATTATGATGATTATATTATATATGTATTATATCCTGTGTGTGTGTGTGTGTGTGAGAGAGAGAGAGAGAGAGAGCTTTTTTAACAGTATGGAATTTTACTTGGAATAATTCGGAGTTGCTTTATTGGATGTTGTTGGTAAGCAAGAGAGAGCCTTGGTTCTAGCAAAAGCAAACTTTGGAATACCTACACCAAAGATTCCTTCCTTTCAACATGGCCAATCTCCCCTATTTCTTACCTAATTAATTATCTCTTCACAGTACGTACTAAAATTGGCACTTCTTTTATTACTATCTATCTATGTTCTTCTGTGCGGCTAAAACCTGTCCTTCTGTTTCCGTGCATTTTGAGGCTGAAAAATTTCACGAGAATAGAGTTACATAAAATTTTTGATATGCGCGATCTGGTGGGGTTGCGACAATAAGATATTTCAATATTTCGAAAAAATCTCCCTTGATTGTTGTTTAATATTAATGGTTGATAAAAAAAACACACACACACACAAAAGCATGTAGAATCAAACATCTCATATATTATCCTGAAAAGGACTTTATAACATAATGTTCAATTACAGCACCAAAATCAAATGTGCATTGATTGTTACATATCTCAAACTTTTTTACTTAATGTTCCAGTTTTTATGTAACTATCATATGATTTACGCGGATGAAGTCAGGATTTGGACTTTGAGGAGGCCGAAGGTTTGAGTTGATGGTGACAATGCCCAACTATAGTACAGGAAAAGACACTAGGGCAGGAGAAAATTTTGGGTTCAAATAGGGTAGGAGCTGGCGTGGTGCTCCTTCGGCACATCCGGGCTGTCCAAAAGTATGTTGGACGGTCTGAATTAAAATACTCTCTCACCTCTTTCTCTCTCCTATTTCTCTCTCCAAATCCAAATCATCCAAATACACTTTGGATGTGCCGAGAGGCACCACGTGATACCCTCTCGGTACCAAAGTTTTTCTCCTAGGACACAGATTTCATCCCAGAGAGGAAGTTTTAAGGCACCTTTCAGTAAAACCCTCAAGTGTCAAAATTTACAGCTTGGCTTGTTAAGGACCTCTTTGCTACTGAAAGAGTGACTCCAACCACCATTGCCTAAGATATTGAAATTGTCCATTGACATTCACCTACGAAGAAATAGAGAAAAAAAGAAAAAAAAAACTATTTTTGTATTACAAAAATAGTGTTATTTTTCAAAGCCTGTATTTTACTTCTGGTATTAAGCATATTGATGAATGATTAATAAATGAAGATGTGTAATTTTTCGTTGATGAGTGATTAACATTTGAAAATGTGTACTTTTTCGAGTATTATAAAAAAATTAACCTTCGAACACATGTACATTTTTAAACTAGTTACTCTTTCTGCCCGTAATGATAGTTTACTACAAAAAAAAAAAATCAATTTTTGAATAAAGAAATAAAGCACATCTGTGCATAATTTTTTATATTTCTTGATACCAAATTAAAAACTAATTTAGATTTTTATTCGAAAATTACACGGCATTTTATAATAAACTATCTTTGTGGGACGGATGTAGGGAGGATATTGATTTTGGGTGCTACCTCTGAATTGGAATCTTGTCTCCGTCCCTGAGGAAAAGTAACAATAAAGTTTGAAATCTCTCAAGTGATACTATAGTCGCATGACTTAGGCATGGATATATGACAATTTAACTATGTGGATGCTCATAGGGCATGTTATAGAAATTTTCTCAGGTGCAAAAGTAAAGGAATCTGGGCTTTTCTCGTTTAGTCTTTCTGTCATAATTATATTTTCAAATTTTGTTTTCATATATATATATATATATATATAACCAGCTTAATTTATTTTTTCAATATTTCTGTATTTTCTGTTTTGGATACAAAAATTCAAAAAAAATATTGTCAGAAAAAGTAATCCCAGTGTAAATTGTAAACCACCTGAAATATATGGGTCAACCTGGGTGACCACCTTACCCAAGTTTCACAATTTTCTTATAAACATAGTAATAATTTTCAAATTTTTATGATGAATTTTTCCATAATTCTTTTAGAATTTTGATTGGCTTGATTGATGTGCCTTTTGTATGCTCTAAATTTTATTATAGTGTTCGTCCAACCGGCCACAGTTAGAATCCTGTGTGCCCCTAGCTAGCTATGCAATCCCTTAAGTCCCTCCACCACAAATAGAGTCCATACAGTCTAGAGCTCTACATCATTCACCAATATTATTAAAAAAAATTAAAAAGAGCCCTACATCATTTGTGGTGATTGCAGGGATCGTGCTCCAGCACTGAATTATACTCCATCTGTCTTAAAAAGTTAATCCACTAAGAAAGACGGGTATTTTTCAGATTGAAAAATAAAGTACAAATGTTCATTATTTCTAAAATTTCTTAATACCAAATGAAAAAGCTCAATGAGTTCTTTGATTTGATGTCAAGAAATTTTAAAAGCTGAATGAGTTCTTTGATTTGATGTCAAGAAATTTTAAAAGCTGAATGAGTTTTTTTTTTGGGAGCTCAATGAGTTTTTTTTACTTGGTGTCAAGAAATTTAAAAAGCTCAATGAGTTTTTTATTTTATTTTTTTTGGAGCTCAATAAATTCTTGGATTTGGTTGATCGCTTATCAACTTTTCTTGTGGGTGTGTGTGTGGCATATTGTTGTTACAGAAACTGACTTAAGTTAGGTATTTTAATTGATGTATTGTGAGAGAATGACATATCTCGTAAAACGTAATAATTCAGTTTTTAAATGAGTTTGAGAACAGGTCAGTTTCTGGAACAACCTGTATCCTTGCGTTGTGGTGACGTCATGCACTCGCTCCTTTTAATCCATGTACGGAGGGATATTAAGAAATTAAAAAATTATGCACGAAAGTACTTATTTTTTATTCAAAAATTGTACATATTTTCGCGTTAGACTAACTTTTTGGACGGGGGGATATTTCCTTTTCTACTTAAAGACTGACTGCACCCCACCATTTCTAAATCTAAACAGAAAAAGCAGTAACGTATATATTACACCTAAATCATCAAACTTCCTAACCATATGACCAAAGAACATTTCTGAGATTTTTGTCAGACGCATGAACAAATGAGAAATTTCCCAATTAATCTATTCAAACACAAGATCTGATTCTCTGAAAGAGAGACGTACGTACAATTATATAAAATATGGTTATCTTCTACGGAAAATGCTAAGCTCAACCCTCAAGACGGAAGATAATGTGTAGGAAGTGTATTGAAATCCGAGAAAAATATAATGATATCCGTAAAAGTGTATTGATATCTCTTTTAAAATGTGTATTAATATTCGAACTCGTTTACTTATATGTTTATTATCTTTCGCCTAATGGACGGGTGCTAGAAGGACCCGTTTTCTACCGATACAAATGATCAAACTGTTGAATGGCGTGCAGATGGACTGCAGTCTTTATACCTGATTCTTGGGGCCGCAAGAAGCAAGGGGGAACAAACATCGAGAAAATTTTCAAACCCAACTTTTGTTTACGTTTTTCGAAACTTTGAAATATTCTGATCTGGGGTACATATAGTATGAGATTGAGAGTCATTCTGTGTGTCTTTTGAGGAGTACTAATGATTAAGTCATCTTGAGGTAGCTCAAATTTTTTCCCCATATAGTTCAGGTGTTCGTGTTAACTTAACGGAACTCGATACGTTAAGTAATTGTACAATTTGTGGTGAATAGGGACTATGAAACGACATGTTTCAAGAAAAGCTTCTCGGGTTATTATTAAATGATTCTTGGATACTGCACGTGGAACCTCAACACCATTAACAACCAAATATATATGTTGAATAGATACTCGATAGGATAACGGAATCGATACTCGATATGTCAAGTAATTGTACAATTTGTGGTGAATAGAGACTATGAACTGACATGTTTCAAGAATAGCTTCTCGGGTTATTATTAAATGAGTCTTAGATACTGCACATGAAACCTCAACACCATTAACAACCAAATATATATCTTGATGTACACCTGTCATCGACTCTTGATGAATTTGCGATGTGGTTGGGTTGAGGGCCGTGCCCTAGGTCCCCCCAACAATTTTTCCTCGTTCTCATCCAACATAATAAGTAGGTTCTACAATAGTTAATTATTGCACAATCATCATAGAAACTCTCTCTCTCTCTCTCTCTAGAAATTAACATGCAAGCAATTGAACAGTATATTTTCCTTGGAGAGGTGAAAGCAATTCAGTTAGTCACCAAACTCTAGGTGGATTTTCCTTGGAAATAGCAGTATTACTCCCCAAATAGAGGAAGGTGAATATTTGAACTATGTGCAAGCAATCCAAGCTCGGTAAGCATCCCCAAAGTATGATGAGCATTGCTAGGTACCTCGAAGGTGAAATCAATGGTTCAGATTCATTTAAATATATATCTGAATCATTGATTTCACTTTTGTTGTAATTTTCGGAGTACCTTTTCGGGTTACTTAGCATTCTCCAAGTATGATCGATGAGAAATAATGAAGCTATAGAAATAAAAAATATATACTAGGACGGCCCTTCAGTGGGTGGGTACGTGTCTCAGTGATACAAACAAAGAAAAGACGAATTCCAATCACATCCCCTGTGATAATTTAAAGCCAATCCTTACCAAAGCAGGAAATAGAATCGAAGAATCTGCCTTCGTTTTTTATTCCACCCCTTAACATCTAGGGCTCATCGAACCCCATTCTGTATATTTAGGAGTAGGGCCATCAAATGATCGACTGCGAAACCCATCAGGGTTAAAAAAAAACTGTTGCACTTTTACGATGCCCTCTATCGGCGATTGTAAATTTAATTAGCTATATATGTACATTTATTACTCAATGGTTAAGGTGTATAAGAGAAGCATAAAAAAATAATAATAATAATGCACAATATATAGGAAATCAAAATTGGTTTGTAAAACATTGATCAATTTAACAAAAGGAAGAAGTATTTGGCAATATACTACCACTAGATTTCATGCATGGATGGCACCTGATCATTTCCAAAACCAAACTTGAGGTAATTGAGACATGAACATAAGTACTCACCCCTGGCTTAGCTAGACAATGGGCAAAGCTCAATAGCCATGGCTTTAGGTTTATGATTCTTTCTTCTTTATTTTCTTAGTCACAAACGTGTCCAGAGAGTGCGAGTCCCCTCCCCACACATATATCACATGATTACTTGGCACTGAGTCTCAAGGGCCATTACGTGGAATTCAAACATGTGACCTCCATTTCTTGAGGCTCTTTCATGAAGTCGAAATTTTTTCGATTCTTGTACCTTTATCATTTGACAGTCGATCTCCTTCATAGGTCATCGTTCAAGTAGAAATAAACTATGAGAAGAAATTTGAATTTGAATAAAGGTAAACCTATTGGTTGCTAAAATATGTCTTTGAACAACAAGATTAGAAGCCTTTGCTTGAATAGCATCACAAGTCTTCTATCTCCTTTTTTTTTTTTCCCCATTCTTTAAAATGATAGAAAGATTGTCTTCCTTTTAACCCATGGATATTCAACCTAATTCTGTTATTCTATCTAAAAATCTAGCAAAAATAAAGTAACCATGTTAGCCTTCTTTATACCCTTCTTAATCTCTAAAGAAGACGTGATGACCGGTACCTGAACATTGAAAGGCAATGAGAAAGAGGCTATATTTATCCAGAATCAAACATGTTGCAGTCTTCGAAATGTTGTCCTCGAAAGAAAAAGAAAAAAGCACGACTTTTATTCGAATCGTGAAAGGATCCAAAGATATACACCATAAAAGGGCCATAGCCCTATAGAGATGTTAAAATTTGTAGAACTTATGCCAAAATTTGGGGTGAAGTTTTTAAGGCAGATCATCCAAGAAATTACCAAGGAAATGCATGGGGAACAAAAATGGAACTAATTCTTCCAAAATGGCCATCTTGACAGTGAATCATGCACACTCAAATCATCAAGGTGGCATAGATAAATTCTTCATATATTTGTTGTTGCCGTTTCAGAACAAAAAATACATGAGTGTTCAAAAGGGAAAAGGAGCTTATAATAATTATTACCATATGAAAACAAAATTTTGATTTTAACGAAATATACACGGATACTTTGATTTTGCATCATTCAATATTAAGTAATTTGTCACATTGATATAATGAAATCCATTTAGATTCAAAGATATTAAATCTGAATCCATCTAGCCGAATACCAGAAATTTCTTCTGGAAATTAGGCCTTAAACTGCAATATATAAAAATACAACAACTTAGTACAAGGAAAATATTCATTTATGTAAACATCCTCAAACACCAAGAAAAGAAAATTACCAAAAGAAAAAAAGAAAGCATGAACTAATATTTCTAGGGTTTTCATAAGGCGATCGATCTTCAAGGGACAATTATAGTCCCTAGACCATCACCAAAATCCTCCATCGATCCATCTTGCCCTACTAAAAGTTGCAACTCTCACTCCTAACATATAAAGCTGTGTTTGGATCAAGAATTCGCGGAGAGCTTCAGTGATGGAAAAGAAAGCGTCAGAGAAACGTAGCTTCATTTTCTGAAGGAGAATCTCCAACATTTTCATTTCCATCGTTGAATCACTCCGTAAATTCTCAATTCAAAGATAACCTAAATAGAAAAAATAGAAAGGAAAAAAAAACCCTAGACTTTACTAATCACTATGAAACTTAGAGAAATCACATTTTTTTTTTTTTTTCACAAGTGATTAGTAGTGGAAGTAGAGCTAAACCCAGAGAAATCAGTCCATGCATTAGTACCATTACCCGAACCGGTCCAGTACTGATCATTTCCTTGGATTCCCAAAAACTGCCTTGGCAAATTCAGCTCCTGATGGTTTTCTTCCATTTTCACTGAACCGGATTGCTGATTGCTGCTAATAAACCCTGGACCAGAAGAAATTCTCGGCGGGACCAGACCCACTTCACTGACGTAACCGGAGGATGGATCCATCCCACCTTGATGATGAAACGGGTATAACCCGGATGTCAAATCCAACCCGCCCATCGAACCCATCTGCGGCGGTTGAAACCGCCACTCGCCACTACCACTGCCGCTGCCGCCACCGCCACCAAGCGAAGTATTTCCTAGTAGGTGGAAATTCATGTCACTTGTCGGGGCGTAATTTAGGCCGACGTCTCCAGAGTGACCGTAGCCGGTGAGTTGATTCAGTGGGGCCATGAATCTGAGTGGTGGAATTTGTGGTGAGATTAAGCCTAATAAGCTGGCAGTTGAAGTGGAAACTGCACTTGTAGAACCACCGCCGCCGCCGCTAGTTTGGAGATCGCCGCTGTTGGCCGGAGATTTTGAGCTGCTTGAGCTTCCCTTGTTGCTCCTCTTGTTCCTTCGGCAGCCGCCGCCCACCGGAACGCTCCTCAAAGCTCCGCCGCGAGTCCAGTACCTCCGACAAGTCTTGCAGAAGTGGCGCGGCTGAGAGAGGCTGTAATTGTTGAAGTAGCAGAACTTTGTGTTCGTCGATTCGCACCGGGGGCACTTTAGGGCTGCTTCTGGGATGGGTATGTTGGCCATCCGAGCTCGATCGGCCAGAGAACCTGGCCTGATCGAGCCCGAACCACCAACACCGCTTCCATGAGGTGGAGGCGGCGGTGGTGGTGGCAGCGGCTGTGGAAGCTGATGACTTCCACTTATGCCAACTTGATGAGCATTTGATTGCTGTGAAAACAAACAAAAATACAAAACAAAAAAGCAAAGAATGAAATATTTGGTATATTCAAGTGGAGATTTAAAGTTAAAAGAAGGTTAGATATAAAGAACAAGAAATAAGCAAAAGTGGGGAGGAATATTTATCTCTTTTTTTTTTTTTTTTCTTTTTTTGCTTTATTGAGTATAAAGAAGCCATGGAAATGGAACCTTAGTGAAGAGGGAAAATGGAAATTATAGAAAAACCCTTACCTGTTGCCAGTTGGATGGATCAAGATAAGCTGGAATGGAGGAAAAAACCATTGTTCTTGGGAGCTATCTCTCTTTAATTCTCTCTTTTGTAAAGGTTGATGGGGTTCTTGGCAATATAGTGGAGAATCACATCAACAAGAGGGTTGGCCAAGAGAGAGAGAGAGAGTAAGAGAGAGATAAAGTGAGAATAAGAATAAGGAGAGAAAATTAAAGAAGGGGCTTTATGCTCTATATATATGTGTATAATAGTAGTAGATAGATGGACTCACACATAGTGTGTGTGTGTTGTTTTGTTTTTTATTGCTTTTTAGGGTTTGGAGAGTTTCTTAGCTCTGAAGCTTGCTCACTGGTGAAGCTGTACACTGGACTGACTGGAGCCATTGCCACTCTCGGATATTCAATTATAATTTTTTTTTAAAAATATATAAAAGAAACTAGTGGGTCTCCCTCTTGCATGAAAAAAGTTGGTGATTGTCTGTGATTGAGAGAGCGCGCTCCGTCGTAATATAATTTGATAACTCGAGGTGTTTGGATCAGATTACGAAAGTCCTTGTATAATTTGCTACCGAGAATCCCTCTTTGAGGCGGGGTACTTGAGACATTTTGAAGTGGAAACCGAAGAATGGGGAGACTTGTAAGTTTGGTACTTTTCCGTAATATTGTTGGTTATTAATAATTAACAAAAGGAAGTAATGGAGTCTTGTGCTTTGGCGGGTACTGTAAAAACAGTCCAAGAAGTATTTTTTTTAATATTCTGACCGAATGAAGCTTTTGTTCCAGTCCTGTCTGTTCCCCTTCCCCACTCTCTCTTTACTTTGCATGGAAAAATATCTAGTTAGTATATGGATGTATAATAAGGGGTATACATACTAAAATAATCTACATGGTATACATATTACATACGGCTGGCAAGATTTTTGTTGCAGGTTTGTGGGTCATCCTGTGTGTGATCTATAGCAATCATTTCAGCAAATTAACTAGATGACACGCCTCTTCCAATTTCTGGATTTTTTGGGTCATCTACATGCACTGTTTTGTTACTCCTAGTATTCATTCGAGAAGCCTAGCCAATTTCCACATTTGGTTCTTGACCAATACGAACTTCAAGGCATGTTTGAAGGCCTTCAATCTGTTCATTCTCTGTAGGATTAACATTATTCTCATCCTCTGGCGTTTGGCCAACCTGAGAATCATCTGTTTGCTTTCTAAGTTTTAGAGTCATTCAACACTTTCGGGTCCCACCGGGCGTGCCAAAAAATGTGTTTGGTTCTTTTACTTCTTTGCAATAAAAAATAATTGTGTGCGAGCGTGCCAGAGAGAGTCTTTAAGTCTTCTCCCTCAGATTAACTTTGAAAAATCAAATCTAATCAGACGATTGTGTTTTAATGGTTCAATTCTCTCAATTAAGAGGATTTTTCCTTCAAAGTGAAGAAATACAAACCAATTTACTTAGGAAATCAAAGAACAATAAAGAAACAAGATACTTTGATTGATGAATCAAATGTAGACTTACTTCGAAATCGTCTTCAATTTCAAATAGAAAGATAACAAGAACTTCGAACACTTGATTGTTACAAGAACAACTAACATCTACTTCCTAAACTACTTCATAATCTACTTCGAACTGAGTCAAATTCCTAAAACTACAATTCTACTTGCCAATGAACAAATCAAGCATCATTTTTGTGTGATGTTTGTTGAAGATTTGTCTGGGGGCTCTCACTTCTTTAACTTCTTCTATTTATAAGCTACGCTTGTAATTTGAACTTCTCGCTTGATCTCTTGACTTCGAACTTCATCATTGCATTTCAAACGAGCAGTTTCTTCCCTCCAACAATATCTGAAATACTTGAATTTCTTTGATCTTCCTTCAGAAGCTTTAATTTTGAACCTGCAAAGTTATTTAAACAAATCATATGATTAGTTTAAGGGATAACCGTCTTGCACGTCTTGTTCCACGTGTCTTAACTGTCAACTGTTTCGTTTTATATGTTTACACGTGTAACTCATGCATTTAGCAATTAAAAGTATAGCTTTGAAACCAATTTTCTTACTTATTCTTTGACTTATAACTGAAAAATAACTGCTTTTTAAATCAGATATCAATACGACATCGTATTGATCCATTTATAACCCATTAATCCAGTGCTTTTTAATTAACGTCGAGCCGTCTACGTTTGACATTCTTAATTACGTGTCAATTAATTATTGGATGTGTTAATTTATATGTAAACACCACCAAAACCTAGGCACAACCTCACCCACATCAAGGAGCAACCACAACCGCCAAAGAACGCAGCACCACACCAGAATCGGCGCAACCTTGAACCCACCAACTGGGTGCAGATCTACCACACTCACTGTTGGGCCCAAAACCGAAAACCTCCAACAAGGAAAACCAGCGTGGAAGACAACCGAACCGACATGCCGTTAGGCCAAAGATGACCGCACCCAGCAGTACGGCCATGGCCGGGAACGAAACCGAGAAAGGGGGAGGGAGAGGGAAACCAGATTATAATATGGTAGATCGGGGGCAAAGGGAGTAGAAAGGAACACCGCCATCAACCACCACCGCAATCTGCCACGAAAACAGAGGGAAGGAGGAGCACCTATGTCGTTAGAGAGAGAGATAAAAATTTTCACTTTGTATTCTACCTTATCTCGCTTAATCTCTAATCATTTTTCTCTCCCTTGACCTCTAATTGATCTTAATATCATTGGACAAGGTCAGCCCTGAGCTAAGTCGGGCAAGGCGGCTGCCTTAAGCTCCCGAATTCTGGCCCAAAATTAAGGCCACGAATAGGTACACCCACGTACACAAAATATATTTAATCTATCAATTATACAATGAATGAGCTAGCTAGCCTAATGGAAAAACTTAGTTTTTCTATCCAATAGGTACACAATTTAATTCTTGGGCCTCTCTTTTTCCTCTCTATAACAATATTTTTTCCCCTCTTACAAACTCACAGTTCCAAAGATACTCTAGTATATTTTTTTGATTGGTAGAAAAAATAATATGACCAAAAACTAATTTCATTCGAAGCAACGAATCGAATCATGGAAAAGAAACAAAATATAGGACCAACTATCATTTTGAGGGTAGTTTTATTTTTATTTTTAAAATAAGAAAACATAGGGCCCAGGTTTATAAGTTTATGCCCTATTCTTGGCTCATGTTGTTCGGCCGTTGCATAATGATTTTTGGCCTCTCTGATACCATGGCACCCCGGTATACCAATAGAGGGAAAAATCGCAAGCGTATCTGCCGGTTCCGTTTCGCATCGGTCGGTATCCGATTCATGGACCAGTTCATGACTATTATGGGTTATTTAAGTGATTAAAAAAAATTGTCAAAAAATGATTTTTTTAAATTCACAATCACTACACCCGATTCTCGTTACGTAACGTTCGATACTACTGAAACTGTTACACTCAAATCGCTTATGTTACGTATCACGAAACCATTATTTAAAACCTTGGTTCTTTCCCTCTCTTTCCTGTTCGTTAAAAAATAAATAAACTAAGGCTGTGTTTGGATGGCAGGCATCTTTAGGGGGAATGAGAATGTGATTCCCTAACTCTAAGATTCCCATGTTTGGGTATTAATGGAATGGGAATAGGATCCATTATCTTCCAATCCATGAGCAATCAGATTCCTAAATAGAGGAGAAATCTCATATCTCCACTACCCCTTTGGAATGTGAGATTATGGGGTAATCAAATTACTAGGGGAAAAAGAAAAGTTAAATGAATACCTCTTATACCCTCAAGATTTTTTCACATTGATTTTTTTTACCTTACATCTCAATTTTCCCTCCGAACCCAAGCTCATGTTGATATTTTTCCCTCCAATACATTTTTCTATTCCCACCTCTTTTTTTTTTTGTGGTGTTATCTACATATTCTTTGCAATCTTTAGGATACCTAGTCGTCCACTCTCCAGATTAGTGGCAGAGGATTTTTCATTTTCCAAATATCAAAGGTATGCATATTTTTTTCTTTTTTTTTTCCCCCTAGCATCCCAATTTTCCCAATTTTCACATTGATTTTTTTTCTTAGCATCCCAATTTTTTTCCCTCCAATGCCTCTTTCAATTGCCGCCTTTTTGTTTTGTCATAATCTCTCTATTAAATTGCAACCTGTTGCAAGCTTTTCAAAAATTGTTCAACATTTTTAAGTTGTTTAACTGTTTGTTCCTATTTTAATAGTTTGACATTTTTAGCAATCTACTATGTTCAACTATTTGTGTTTAGGAATTGCGACATTTAGTATTAGTTGTCGAAGGGTATTTCAGGAAAATGAAGTAAAAATACATTCCATTCCTTAACTTCGAATGGTCAAACCAAACGCTAGAATGGGAATTCATCTTTTTTTTTCCTGTGTAACATTCCCACACGAACCAAACACATCAATTGGATTACCCAGGTATCCCATTCCTGGGAATGGGATTCCTAAGAATAGGATACCCATTCTTGATATTTGATTCCTGCCATCCAAACACAACCTAAAGGAAAGGATGGTTTTGGAGCACGTTTGAAAGGAGAGATAAAGGATGCACCAAACTTTTTTTTTTTTTTTTTTTTGAACTGGAAGACATTTCATTAATATAGCCCGAAAGCTAAGCCGAACGGCACTTACATGATTTCACAAATAACTGGAAGGAACCAATACTACTAAGACTCGAATACAAGCACACCACACAAACCACGACGGGCATGGGGCTCTTGAGACACGTACTGCAAAGCAGACGCAGATCCATAAGAGGATCACTGATGCACCCACATCATCTTACCATTTTTCATGCAGTGGCATTTGGAGTCTTCCGCCCCGTGCATTTTTTTCCCCTCTGATTTGTTAAAGAAGTTGAGTTGTGGCCCTTAAGTTTAAAATGGGCTGTTTGGATTTTAAATTGGGCCCCTTAGTGTTGGCATGAAAGAAATAATTAAGGGACCCTAATATTCACACATTTGTGTGGGCTTAAGTGTGGACTTAAGTTGACGGCCTCGTAGGACTTAGCCCAGGGCCAGGTCTGCAGCCACCCAATCAGGGCTGGCCTGAGTTAAGGCGAGCAAGACAGCCGGCTTTTTTTTTATTTTTTTATTAGAATCCGCAAATTCATAGAAAAGTCAAACGGCACTTACAACGACTCTGTCCAAAATACACCGATAAAGATCTAGTAAAAAACAACCCAACAAAATAGGACATAAAACAATAACGTGCAAAGTAAGAAGCTCTCTCAATCATCTAGACATGAGCCTTTAGCTCTCTAACACATACTACAAGACGCACGCAGATCGGGAGGTGAGCAAGACGGCCGACTTAAGCCCCCAAATTTTGACCCAAAATTAGGACTATGGATAGGTACACCAATGTATATAATATATATTTAGGCAAATGTTAATGCCAAAACTGTTTTTGATTGTGCCAAAACTCCAGTGCATAAAATGTTTGTACTTTTGTGCAATGTACATGCCTTTTAAACATTGGAGTTTTGGTACAATCAAAAACAGTTTTGGCATTATCACTACCCTATATTTAATCTATCACTTATACAATCAGTGATAGATACATAGTTCAATTGTTGAGGCCTCTCTTATCCTTCTCCGTAAAATATTTTTTTCCTCTCCCAAAATTACAATTCCAAAGGGATATTTTTTAGATTGGTGTAAAAAATAATATGACCAAAAACTAGTTTTACTGAAAACAACGAAACGAATCATGGAAAAAAAAAAATACAAGACCGCATAACTATCATTTTGAGGTTAGTTTTATGTTCATTTTTTTAAAAAGAAAACATAGGCCCCCAATTTCACAAGTTCGTCTTAGGCCCCGATAATCTCAGCCCTCAGGGTCAGCCTTGCACCCGACCAAGCCCTTATCACACTTTTAACTTTGAAACAAGAATACATGTCTTGTAGTTGTGGCACAACCTTTAAGAGATCCTACTCCTAGTGTTGTATTGTTAACAAAAAAACCTATAAGTTGATATAGGATAAGCGGTAAGTATCATTACAATAAAACAGTTAGCAAATAAACAATTACGTGATCCGTACCCTTAAAATTATGAAGACAGGCAAATGTCTGATAAGCACAATGTGTCATATCCATTCACCAAGTTCCAAAACACCACAAACCGGTAATGTAAAGACCATGACTTTCTTTCGTACCTCAACCTTACAATTTGTAACAAAGTTGGCCCGGACATCCGGTTATCCAAAAAAAAAAAAAAAAACTTGCCATTTGTAGCTAGTAATAACATCGTATAGGTAATTTACAGTCACTCTTTAGCCAGAAGACGCAGGGATAAATACTGGCAACAAAAAATATAACTACCAAATATCGGTTATCACCTATCACGCCCATACCTTTGTAACTGAGAAAAGGACTTCGTAACAATGTGCACTAACATGTCTTCGATAAATTTGGTATCGTTGTGTTCTTACACATATGTTGTGTATTAACCCATGTTTCGAATAGGCTCATTTTGACATGTCAATTTCAGAGTTCCAGCAGAATGACTTGGTTCCACCAGATGCAATGTCAGAGCTTGAAGAAGATAGAACCGAAGACGTCTGTGAATTGCGTCTACTCTCGGTAGGTTGGTAGCCGCGCAATAACTTGAGAATGTAAGCATCATCGTGCAACGAGAATGGGGTGCTGCCAACAGAATATGAAAAGCAACAATTATCACAATCACCTTGTCGAAAGCACTTCTCTATGCTACTTCTCACGATCTCTCTTTCACTGATTAGCCTCTACTGTGATCTTTAAACAGAAAATTCAGAGCTAAAATTTACCAAATTAGAAGATAATGGTAAAAAAATGGTAATAGTCAATTTTGAAAAATGGCTACTAATACAACAATCAGGGAAGAAGTCACCCTGTACCTATTGAAGTCAAAGTGTACTAGCTGCATGTCCTCAGATATCTCAATCTCAACTGTAGCATGAGGATTTGTCTGTGTAGACAGAGTGACAGAGATCAGAAAAATATTCTTTCGAGATCAAAGAAATGTGTGCAAAAAGGAAATTAAAGATTGAAATAGTGCCAAGTAATGTCAGCAGGGAAGCACAATATAGTTGCTCTACAAGGGGTTTTCATTGTAAACATCAGTTTACAAAGCAATAAGACCGGAAACAAAAGTCACTAGACAATGAAAACATATGCAATCTGAAGTCAACTTAGAGCATGCCTCGTGCAAAAAAAAATCTTTAAGGCTCGTGTAAATGGATACAATGGTCACCAATTGAATCACCTACCGGAGCCACACCTAATATGGTCAGTACCAAGCCCTATTTGGGCAGATTAGTCCTTCATATACCCAGAGCAAGTTATATCTTACATGAGTAATTTTAAACCCCGTGACAACAATTTTAAGTTTGGTTTATTTTGCAAGTACTTAAGAAATTGATGTACAAAAAAAAGAGTCATATATGAGTCAACAAAAGGGACGAAATATCAAATTTTCTACCACGGTAAGCATCCAATGTGCCATGCATCTAGTTATACTCTCACAAAGACATGAAGGTCAATGAATTACCAATTCAGACATGGCATGTCAGTAGACTATTAATGACTCTCTCGGGTACAAAAGATAATATTGTATCCGGTGGTTCTCGGGTCCTAGCATTGATAAATTAGCAAATCGATGAAGAATGGAAGCTAATTGAGGTGTATCCGCTGGTTCTCAGGTCATAGCATTGGAAACTTAGGGAAGTCATATGGTCCTGTAAGAGAATTACTCAACAGTGGAACAAGTTAAGGCCCGGCATAGGAAAATTAAATACAACCTAAATTGCTACTTAAAAACAAACTACAAAAGGCTTCCACGGTGGTACGAAGTAGCATGGCATGGCATACTGTTTGTTTGCCAAAGAAATAAAGGTTGGGCTTGTTATAATTTGAATTCAAGACTAGAACTATGCATCCTTCTTAAGGTATACATGGTCTATATGCTCTAGGCGCCTATTTCTTTGGATGCAATGGTGAAAACACCTAATCAAGGAGCCTAGGAAATCCTTCAAACTGTTCTTGGAGAAAATTGCCAGAGTCTAGGAGCTATTAGGTCTTCTGTTAACATGCTATTGGTAATGGGAAAACACTTTCCTATGGCATGCAACCTGGCTCCCTCAAGGCCCTCTGATCATCGATTTTGGCCCCAGGATAATAGCCTCTTCAGGGATTCCTTAGAATATTAAGGTGTTTATCGTGGTGTAAATTGTAAATGCCCCAATGGTTATGGCCTTTCCCTGCTTATCTCCTTCCCAGTTTTCTCCCTCAATATACTTTAGGCCCTAGGGCCTCAAGGCAGGATCAAGTCCTCTGGACTACTCCATCACCTGCTTTCAAAGTAGCAGCTACTTGGAATGCTACCATGTTGTGTTACCCCATACTGCAATCGTTTTGCCGTTACCGAAGGCTGCTGAGAACAAAAGACAAAGTTCTGGGGTGGGGTATCCAAAACTCCCCGCTTTTTCTTTCTACAATATACAAAAGGAAGACCTTAACCATATTTTATTCAACTGTCACTACTCCAGGCACATATGGCAGCAGGTCTACTCCTTTTGTGGCATATCTAAAGCTCACCGTGTCCTGGAATGATTCGATAAAGTGACTCATGGAAATTAAATAGGAAATCCTTTCACAACATTGTAAGGAAAGTGGCTTGGGCTGGTGTGGTGTATTAATATGGCAAGAAAGGAACAACATCGTGTTCCAAGGGATCCAAAGAAGACCTCAAACTTTAAGAAGACCTCAAACTTTCAGTCCTTCAAAAGACAAGGTTTGATGCCAGATTTAAGGGCTCCCAATTTTCAAATATAAAGCCCCCCCTGTTTCACTCTTTGCCCTGCCAATCTTGACAAGTCACTCCATTGTTCTGTTTGCTAGTGGAGTATGTTTTGTAGGCTTCTCTCTTATAGATTCTTTGGCTTTTGTTGTTTTTACTATGATAGGAAGGAATGAAGGCCTTGTTTTCTCTGTATAGTTACGTTCTTTCAATAAAATTTTGGATTACCAAAAAAAAAAAGAATCAATTTTTCTATAAGAATCGACGAAAGGAATAGTGCAACCACAATGCTACCAGTCAGAATGGAAAACAAACAGTGCAAAGTTGCACAAAATGTATGGTAAAAGCAAAGATGGAAGAAATATGTACCCGGACTACTATAAACGGCAAAGAAAACCCCCCAGAAGAGCTATTTCCAGAAGCAAGCAGATGGCGATTACGCAACATCAGATTTTGGAGACCTGTAATCTAGATTATAAAACAGGAAGTGTAGGGTGGATGAACCAGTTTCTAAATTTTAATTCAACAAGAGAAATAAATATCCACAACTAACACAAACGATATTTCGCGCTAACTAAAAAAAAGACCTTGTAAATCAAACCCTCTTCATGCACTAATTTTGTACCCTGTCATCGTATTTTATATGTAAACAACTTTTTTTTTTTGGCTTCGATTAAAGATACTTGTGTAATGTAAAAGCTGTTTTGCTTGTTCAGTGACCCAAATCTCGTATGCACCCAATCCTCCCTATTTTGAGGGAAAGCAAAGAAATCATGAAACTCAACATGGAATCTACATGTGAAAGCATTTGCAATAGATGAATCCCCACTAAAAGCCAGTTTTTTAGTTGACAAACTATATAGCATATTTCATAGAAGGTCTCAGTGATAACTATATTTTTTAGATCTGTAAACCAAATATATGCTCAAAGCTTGACAATGTCCATTTTGCCATTTAACACTGTAACCTGGCACCGAAGATTAGGTTTTCCAAGTCAGTGGTATGACTGACACATGTACTATCAGATATTAACCGAATCTGGGAAATATTAATAGAACAATATGCACCGATGATAACATGGCACCAAAGATTAGGTTTTCCAAGTCAGTGGTATGACTAACACATGTACTATCAGATATTAAACTGAATCTGGGAACTATTAATAGAATAATATGCACCGATTATAACCTGGCACCCAAGGTTAGGTTTTCCAAGTCAGTGGTATGACTAACACATGTATTATCAAATATTAACTGAATCTGGGAACTATTAATAGAATAATATGCACCAACGAATGAATTCCTCTTTTACAGAAACAGTTTACTGGAACAGATGCAAGAAAACTTAATTTTTACCTTCACAATCAGTGTGAATATTGAGTACTATTAAACCATGATGCATAAGTATTTCAATTGCAGTAGAAGAGAGAGAAAAGTCTCACGAAACAGTTTGATATGCATCGGGAGTTGATGCGTTCCTGATTCTATGCCAATTACCAGATTATAAAGTCTCTTTTCGTATTCTATTACAAGAGGCAAATATATTTCCTCAGAACTCCGACAAGCTCTGGTTACGATACTGTTCTCTAAGTGGGTAACCAAGAGATGAACAAATACACTTACTTGTTCTTCCAATTCTTTCAAGTAGGCCGCTTTCTTTCCAATTTGATTCATCAGCTTTACACGCAATGCCTACGATGATAAAGATTTATTTAAAATTGAATATTTCAAATCGAAACTGCTATGTACTGAGCTTGAGAATTTCTGAATCAGTGGGTGATGAAATATTACGACAGAAGGAGACAAACACACGCCCCTTTATCTGTAAAATTAGGAGGAAAACCAGTTCAGTAATTGGGGTGCAATTCACTGATGCAAGACGAGTGATAATCCACATGGGGCAATAAATAAGTAAAATCATTAGTTGTCCAAAAAGCTGAACTGTTAGGAAATTGATCCAACAATGTATACCAAGCTGTTCAGCAACTTCCTTCAAGTGCAATCCGTCTTACGTGTGAAGATGAAAGCAGAATGAAAAAATGTATATCAAGCTAATAAGAAACAAAAAAAAAATATATGCAACACTCATCAGTCATCAACTCTCTCCTTGGGGATTTGGCCCCTTAGCATGGACTCAAGGAAAACTAAGGGGAAGATGCTATTATTAGGCTATAGCAATCAGTTTACATCTCAGTCCAGGCCTCAGCCCTTTGTTATAACTCCCATCTCAGCCACCAAATCATAGATCCTTCAAAGCAGACCACCTGGGGATGAAAATTACATAGGCTGTGTTTGGTTAGATAGTTTAGTTTAGTTTTGATGATGTCAGCAGATGTAATGAGTGGAGAGAGATAGAGAGAGAAATGAGGGAAATGATGATGTCATCAAAACTAAAACTAAAACTAAACAGGGAAACGAACAAGACCATGTCTTTCACAATAAAACATTTTTTGCCACTCTTGTGTGTTGCTTATTTACTTTAAATATTGTTTCTATAGAAAAAATGAATCTTAGTCTTATAACTAATAATATCAGGTTTATGGATGAACTACAAGAACTGAAATAAGGAAAACGAGTTAAGATTATTTCTACATGGTGACCTCAAGATCCAGTGTTCCTGTCTTAGCATCATTAAAACTATTACACAAATGGAGGGAGAGGGGCAGGGGAGGCAGGAGAAAGGCACAAGGTTGTCTCATTAATATCACAAAAGGAGTTTCGTTGCAACCTTATTCTGCTCCATATCCTTGACATCTGTGCTGGGAAGACCCTTCCATCGAATTTCTTTACCCTCTTTAACAATGACGTCCAGTGCCATAAGAACATTTAGTGCATCATAGACACGCCTCCGTATATTCTTCTCCTCAACCTAAGATTGAAACCATCACTTATTAAGACATTACCTAGCTTGCATAATAAATTCATAGACGGATAATAAGTTTCTAGGGTTAAATAAAACCTTATCCAGAGAAACTGCTGAATTGTTTGATTCAGTAAATTCCGCTACAATTTCATCAGCAACCTGGACATCATCAACAAAGGAACCAATAATACAGCAAAACATAGGATAGGAGTAAAACAACTGAGGAGATTAGACCAACATATTGTTGGCCCATACATAAAGCTATAAACTGCACTGATGTGTGTCTAGATATTGTGACCCTATGGTGTACAAGATAGGAGGAAACAAAATTTACTGCACTATGCCAGGTAACACATACATCTTTTCACCAGCTTTAGGAAATTAAATTCCATGTCTGATTTTACGCAATCAGGAAACTAGATAGTGACACGGAAATAAACTGAATATGTAACATCATAAGTTTCCAAGCCAGTAAGGTCTTCATACGTAAATTGCTACTCTTATGAATAATTATACACAATCTTGTTGGGTTTGGCAAAATCTCTTCAGTGGGCTAAGGGTATTGCGGGAAGTAGTTGATGTAAACCAAGCATCATATATGCTGGCTAACCTTGCAGCCATCACTGTAACTTTTCTTCTTATATATCTACGGAGTGAGCCGTGGACGTCAGCAATCCTGGAATACTATGTAAATCAATGGGTCATTCTTCTATTGTTGTGATTCATCTTTATTTTTCGTTACCTAACAAATCTTTCACAGGGAGTGAAATTTACATAGTTAAAAGCCATCTTACATAGTTAATTGTTCATCCACGTGTAAGGGGTAGCTACTAAAGCCATCATGTTGGGTTGATATTTGAAATAACAGGTCACAGTCAGCCATTTCATTTTACATATGTTTTACTCATGCTTTGTTGTTCGCTTACATTATTATCTTTACTTGGTCCTCAGGTGAAATTTCAGAATCACCAAAAAGCTTAACCAATGTTAAATTGGTGCAAAATGTAGGGTGGAAAATCTCACCACTCTCCCCAGCAAATTTTTTTTTTCTTGAGCAAACCAAACTTTAAACAACCTATAGTCTTAGAGAAAAGGGGGGGAAGAGGGCAAATGTAAGAAAGAAAAAGTACCTCACTATATGTTGTTCTTCCCTTGCTCTCCACTTTGTTACCAACTGGAAAGAAATCAAAGCATGTTCAAACAATACCATGATAATTTTGCCAAACAATACTATTAAATTCATAATATATATAGCTTTGAGAATATTCTATGAAATGGAGACATCATATGGCACTTTCTATCACTTTTTACGAATCATAACTAAATCAATTAATGCCCAGTTGGTACCCATTAATTGGTGTCTGGGAAGGGGAATGTTGAGGACAAGCCTAACCTTTGGTAATAAGTCACAAAGTGGCTGTGCTCAGGCTCGAACCCAAGACCTTAAGGTTATTGGGTGTCCGGGAATGGGTGTTTGGGAATGGGTGTTAGGAAGGGGAATGTTGAGTACAAGATGGTATGAAACATGCATGGAACTTGGAATCGATCAAAGCTACATAAGAGAAATTACTTTTTCTTTTTTCTTTTTTCTTTTTTTATCAGCATACATAAAAGAAATTACTAACCTGTGATACTGATCTGGCGCAGTCCTCCACCCACAATTTTCGATACACGTTTCTTCTTTCCCTCATTTCTATTTGGGTAACCGAAGTATGGAGTTAGACACAAAAACAAAGCCTTGATAATAATATATATCAAAGAACCAACCAATCCCTAGTATGGGTATAAATAACAGAAGCGTTATTGGGATTAGAGTCCATTGTCTACAAGCTTTTTTGGAAAGGAAAACAAAGAACGGAAAGAATGAGGTAAGTACCCATCATCACGGATGGACAACTGGTTTGATCTCTGAGAAGCTTCATACGCAGTTGCAGTACTATCACAGTTTGTTGATGCTGGAATAGAATAGTCTTGACCAGAATGTTTATGACCGAAGTCGCCAAAAGCACCTCCCAAGGATTTGTTATCCATCACAATTTGGTAGCCGCACTTCTTACCTCAAGAAACGAAGCAAGCAATAAACCTTTTAATTACCAAGCAGAATAACACGATATCTCCAAATCAACAAACCTGCAACAAATGAGTGATGAGCAAAATAGAAGGCATAACAAAATACTAATCTTCTACTGTAAACAGGGCAAGAAAGATCACATTGACAAGGACATGATTTCCACTGCATTGTGAAAATCACTCGCAGTTCTGCAATAAGTAACATGATAATATAGCCATGACCATGAATCATGTGGATAATAGTGGAACCAACTAACGAGCAAGAACACAAGGACATACCGTGGTTTGGTCAATCATTAACAAACACAAAGCCCCAGAGGGCTACATATTTCACATTCAACTGGATGACTTGTATACATGAGAAACACCTAAATTTACAGGTTAAGAACACAATAACACTTACGAATTATAGCAATGCAATAACTCGAGGGCTAAATTGTTTGGTAAGTATCCAGCAGAAGACACAGGGAGTGCGGGTAGGTGCCCCGGCCCCAGCACAATGTCACATATTCCCACTAACTATACTAGTTTTTCAGGAAACTTTACAAGAGTTCCATGGGATTGGCCTCTGCAAGTCTCTTGGATGGAAAAAGGCCCTAAAATTCTATTATATGTGTGGAAAGAACCCCTAAACTTCCAAATTATCAACCATTCTTTGGTTGCGCGAATCAAATTAAATGGCGGCAACATATACAAATATGGACATTACACATATAATCTCATCTCTCCCCCAAATCTAGCAAGTAGCAACATGCCAACATATACGTGTTTCTAATTTTTGTGATCTTTTGACTGCATATAGTATGTCAAACATGCAAGGATGAGAATTTTGGTAATATGTAAGGAATACATGTGGTTAGGGCCCCCGCTTAGTAAAATCCAGTGTTTGCTACTGCAACAACAACAATAACAGAACCCATCTTGTCCCCAATCATTGGAAGTATGGGCGGGAATGATTGGAAGCAGACCTAACATTTGGCAATATGCACAAAGTAGCTTCTCTCAGAATATAAATGAAACAGTGCCCCCCATAAACCTCCAAGAACCGAGGAGCTACAAGGACATTTTGCTGCAGAACCATGCCTCCAAATCAAAGCCGAATGGCATCAGGGAGGGCAGGCCTAGAGACCCAAATCAATTTCCGTGCTTATTACCATGCCACTGCAAGTTTCAATATTCAATAAACAATAAATCTAGGACAAGATCTTCAACACCAACCAGTTAGCAGAAAATTGAACAACCTCAGAGGACACAAATAAATCTCAAATTCGCTTCGGAATCAACCTCTCACAGACCCCAAACAACGTTAATTGCATTCCTAGGAACAAGATTAGTTTTTGTCATTTAAGAGGAAAAAACTGGGAAACCACTGGAACCAAATATGCTTCTATTAAGAAAAAGCAACATTAATGCGTGTGAAGAGATGCGTATATACACGATATATTAATAAGTGAAAAGGGACTTAGGGTTTAAATTGATACCTGAAGGTTAATCTGTTTTCGATCTGTGAATGATCCTGTGAGAGAGAAGTAATCGAGGGCAAACCCTCGAAGCGTTTTGGAATTTTTTTTGCTTCTTTTTCTTCGCAAACGAAGAACACAGTCTGTTCCCGCTTCTGCGAATACGAATTCAGAATTTCGTTTTGTGATTGTCCTTTTCAACTGTTCACTGTCTCGGCCTAGGACCCTTTTCCCTCTCTTCTTTATTCCTTCTCCCACTTTTTATTTTTATGGAGCCCGTTCCAATGTCATTGACTTGGATTACTTTAGCTAAATAAACCAAAAAAAGTTTTTTTTGTCTTTATTCAAAAAATATTACTCCACATTTGTTAGTTTTGAGTTATTTTTTGTGGTTTATTGGTTCGTCTCGATGAGAGAAATCCAACAAGTATAAAATTAGTAACCAAGCTTAAATTTTTGTGAATAAAAACTAAAAAAAAAATATCAAATAAACCATAAAAATTTGGATTATTTTTTATCTTTAGTGAACTTTAAAAAAAAATTGATCGTGATTTTATATGTTTTAGATTCCTCTCGTTAAACAAACTAAACCGTGCAACATTCTTCCACCGAACCGCACCCCCACCACTAAATCTTCAGGGGAGAGGTAGATTTATCGTACCCAAACTATTCTCTCTCTCTCTCTCTCTCTCTCTCTCTCTCTCTGGTGTAGCACGAACCTTATAACGGGATCAACGGCGTTCGGCGAAACCGGTGAATGGACTTTGATCGAACATTGCGGCCACATACTTCAACCTTGCAGCCAGGGGCGACGCTACATGGAAATGAGGGGGTCAGCCGACCCCATGGCGGAAAAAAAAAATACTACTACTATATTAATGTTTTTATGTTACTCCCTCCGTCCCTTTTTAAGTGTAGACATTTCCATTTTGAGTTGTCCCTAAATAAGTGTGTAGTTTGAAAAGTTAATGGGTAAAAGTTTGTACAATTATCATTTTGCCCTTTTGAAAAGTTAGTGGGTAAGGAGTTGATGGGTAAAAGTGGAGGATAATTTTGGAAAGTAGAGGTAAAAGTTGATGTGAAAAGTGTAGAGTGGAGGAAAAAATTGATATGAAAGGTGTAATGATGGTGTTTCTTGTAATGATGGTGTTTCTTTAATAAGTTGGATTTACGAAATAACACATTTAAAAAGGGACGGAAAGAGTAATTCTTTTTAGAAAATTAATAAATGAATCCCATAACCACTGGATAATTCCCCAACCCTTTTTTTGTGTGGCTTGTTTGAATTCTAGTCACTCGTTTTGTTCTTTTGATGATACGGAGAGGTTGATTCTTGCTAAGGAAATACTCCCAATGTCCCAAATCGTTACTCCTAGTTACTATTTCAGAATTGAGACCTCTAAGAAAAATTGTTCAAATTTTTAATGATTTATATATTTAATATGGATCTTGTTTGATAGATCTCAATTAATTTTATCAAATACATGTTTTAAAATCATAGAAAAATTATAAATTATAAAATATAGATAATTGTTTGAATGGTTCAAAAAGTGAAGCAGAAACAACAATTTAGGACGAAGGGATTATCTGATAGTATCGACCTAGAGACTATCATGCAAAGAAATCAGAACTCGAAACCGCGTCGAATGCAATTGAGAAGCTTGTGTAGATTTTTTTTATTTTGTGTGATGAAAACTGAAAACTGAGAAAACTGTTTTTATGCCTTTTGATGATATCTTTTGTTTATTAGGTTGAACTTTAAATGTGATTTTTGTTGGAACAAAAATTTTAGTTGTCATTACTGCGATGACCCCACACTTTTCGAACTCCTGGAGTCGCCACTGCTTGCAACCAGTACTACAATCTTGCTGCCACAAACTCAAACTTTGCGGCCACATATTCAAATTTGGCGTTCACGTAATCTGATCTTGCGGCCATGTTTCATAACCTTCCAGCCACGTATAATCTTACATTACGGCCGCGAAATCATTGTAATTCCATCAAAGCCCAATTTCGTTGTGTTGTATACTGTAATGACAAATTGATCCGTTCGCTTGTGATTCTTACAATTTAGGGGGGTGTTCCACTAACAAAAAACTGTTTTTTCCAAACATCGAGACAGGTCATTCTCTCACAACACATCACATAAAAAACCGTGAAAACCCAATTTATTAAAAAAACTGGGTTAGTGGAACACCCCCCAATGTTGCAGGCTAGTACCATTCTATCCTTGTCACGTGCTAAATGACGAGTTTATCCTTGGCTCGAGAAATATTGTACTTGACTCCAAGATATTTCATAGGGTGAATCTATTTGAACCCAAAAAATTACTCTCTAAGAGTACCTCCAGCCCAGACTTAAACCCAAAACCAAACTCAAAATCTAAGTCAAAACTCCCAAAACCTCACTCCAGTCTTTGAACCAAACATATATACCAAATCAAACTTTACTCAAATTTTTACTCAAATTTGGGGAGAAGAAAGCCCTTGAACCAAATTTCCACCACCGTCGTCGTTGTCGGACCACCTTCCACCACCGTCATCGTCGTCGTCGTCACCGGCGAAGGTAAGGGCTGGACTTGCTCGATCTGGAGGAGAGGTGGTGGTGGTCGTCGTCACCACAATCGTCGTTGTTGCCACTGTAGCAGACACAATCTGGTTTTCTAGATCTCGTCATCACTCGTGATCATCTAGATCTCGTCGTTGTTGCCACTGGTGGTGGTCGTCGTCGTCACCACGGTCGTCGTTGTTGCCACTGTAGAAGGAAGGACGGAGGTGGGTGGTGGAAAAGGTTCAAAATCTGAGTTTAGGGCTGGAGTGAGTCATATCAAATGAAGCTTTGAACCAAATTTTTGCATCAAATTTGAGGGGAAAAAAGGGTAAGGGCTGGACTTGCTCTAACCCCAATTTCTCCCACCCATTTTACATACTAAGTCAATACCTAAAATGCCCTCATCTCCAAGGATAATTTTATTTAGCCCTATTGCATGCTACTATCGTTCTATCTTAAGATTCAAGATTAGGGTTAGTTTTTTTTTGGCTAGAGACATTTTTTTTTAGGTTCAAACAGCCATTCATGATTTAATTACAAGACCATTTATGTCTTTTTCGGTTTTGAACATTGCTTGTAAGGCCACCACATTTTATTCTTACCCATTTTCTCTTTGAAAATAGCTCATATTCTGCCATTGAACATAACCAATTTACGTTAATAACTAAATATCAATACTTTAATAACCCGACCTCAGAGTAGTTGATGGATTTCATCATATCATTTTGAATACCTTGTTCTCTCTTCATCTGTATTATATCATTTGTAAGCGAAGTAAACCCAATTAAAACAAGATGTAGAACTCTGGACGCCACAAGCAGTATAGGTCTAAACATTTTTTTTTTTTGCATAAAGATCCCGTCACCTCTGCCTGCCACGATCAATAACCGACAAATTAGAGTAACAAATCAAAGAACTTGTCGTAATAGTTTTTGTAACAGCATAAACAAATGTTGAAAAAAAAAACATGGAGTACAAAAAAGATGAGAAAGGAAAACCTATCAACATCAAATCTCTAGAGCGTGAAAACATCACGTAAAACGTAAAATACAGAGAGAGAGAGAGAGGATAATATTTCTCAAAGCGGATGACATAATTTCAAATTTTCAAAATATTCTTTTCAGGATGGGATAAGTTCGACTAGTGGTAAAACCTAAAAATTCAAATTCTGAAAGCTACCATTTACTAATTACGTTGTCTCGAATTTTAGTCTATAATAAGAATTGTGTGATTCTTGAATAAAAATAATTGAAGTATTTTCGTGCATAATTTTTGAATTTCTTGCACCAAATTAGGGGAATGATACTAATATGTATGTAATGACAAACAAGTTCAGATACCAATACATATGTTATGGATATCAATATACTTTTATCAGATATCGATGTACGTTTTACACATTATTCTACGCCCAAGGCCAACATTTTTCATATCCGAATATTGTACTACTTTTCGTAGGAGACTAAAAGTTTTTTTTTTTTTTTTGATAACCGGATGTCCGGACCAGCTTACGTGCGCCTCAATTAATTTCAGGGCCCTGGAAGATACGATCGGACATAACTCCTAGTGGTTCCAAGAGTTTGTTGGGGAAAAGCTTACGACATAGGAAGTAGCCAATAAACGCCCAATATCTGACGTTTACAAAGTCTACGTATCTAAATACGAATTCAAATGGAAGAGAGGATAAGGAAGAGATATATAGATTTGCAATGAATGTTTTTCTTACAAAGATTTGCACCACTTGGCGTAAACAAAATTACTTACCACAATAGTAACAAAAATAAAATAAAATAATGAATCCAAACTCATTTTCACATTGTGTTTCAAAGAAAGATGGATTTTTAACTGATTAACATGATTTCTGACGTGACTGATATTTTTTATAAGATTCAAGAAGTTAACCTCTATCTAGAGCCGCCTCAAAGATTTTGGGGGTCAAAAGCGAACTCATTAATTGAGGCCCACTTTATATTTGTGTGTACAAAGATTGATCAATGGAGAGTCTTATAAATATCTTTACAATAGATTTAGGGGGTGTTCCACTAACTTGGTTTTTTTGGTTTTTTTATTTTTTGGTTTTTTTGGATGTTTTAGTTTTGCAAAAAAACTAACTTGTTCCACTAACTAGTTTTTTGGTTTTTAGTTTTGCAAAAAAAAACTAACTTGTTCCAATAAACTAGTTTTTTGTATGTTTAGTTTTGCAAAAAAAAACTAACTCGTTCCACTAACTAGTTTTTTGGCTTTTTTGGTTTTTAGTTTTGCAAAAAAAAACTAACTCGTTCCACTAACTAGTTTTTTGGCTTTTTTGGTTTTTAGTTTTGCAAAAAAAACTAAGTGGTTTTTTGTTAGTAGAATGAGATAGTTTTTGAGTTAAAAAAAACTGTTTTCTTTTAGCGGAACGGGACCTTACTTTTACAAAATGTAAACGTATAGTAATCCAAAAAAAAATAACCATTACAATACTTTAAAATTCGTCATTTATTGTAGAAGGCTTAGATAAACACTTTGAGGGCCTAATACGTATATATATCGGGGTCCTAACAAATTTGGAGGCCCCTAATTTTTAACCTTTTTTGTGAGCCTAAAGCCTAGACTTCTTGGGCTTTGCCCTTAAGCCGGCTCTGCGGCTCTATCTTCTGTGGACGCATGATTCTTACTGTGGTAAATCAAATCACATGCATAAATCAAATCACATTCATTCATAAATTAACAACAAATATCTTCCTCATATACTAATAACACAATTTTGACGGAACATGTCTTCATAATTTTTACAAATAAAATCTAAAATATACTCTCTTCGTCCCAAATTTCTTGTCAACTTTTACAATTCCGGGTTTTAAATATTCAACATGGATCTTATTTGATGGATCTTATTTGATAGATCTTGGTCTAATCTATTAAACAAAGTCTTTAAACTCATACTATTAAAAAATAACAAAATAATATTATAGATCAAAAGATAAAAAAATATTATAAGATACGATCGGACATAACTCCCAGTGATTCTAAGAGTTTGCTCGGGAGAAGTTTACAACATAGGAAGTAGCCAATAAATGCCCAATATCTGACGTTTACAAAGTCTACGTATCTAAATACGAATCCAAATACGTATCTGAATGTTTTTCTTACAAAGATTTGCACCACTTGGCGGAAATAGGAGGCAATCAAATGAGGTTGGAAAAAATTACTGCTATAGTAACAAAAAGAAAATAGAATATTGGATCAAAACTCATTTTCACATTGTGTTTTTCAAAGAAAACGGATTTTTAACTGATTAACATGATTTCTGACGTGACTGATATTTTTGATGAGATTCAAGAAGTTAACCCCTATCTTGTTGGAGTGTTGAGAATGACAGGCTAGTTATATACACTGTGCATCAGGTTTTTTGGCAAAAATTTTACCCAATCTGCTGGGGATGCTCTAAGAGGGTGTTTCACTAAGGGTGTTTTTAGAGAGAAAAAATTGATTTTTCACGATTTTTTATGTGATGTATTGTGAGAGAATGACTTGTCTTGGTCAGGGTTGGCTCATGACATAAGCCAATGAAGCCACCGCTTCAGAACCCCCAAAAATGTAAATAAAAAAAGGCCCCCAAACATGTTGGTTGTGTTTGGTTTGGGTTTTGAGTTTTGGTAATGATTGGAGGGAAAAACAGGGATAATAATTAAAAATAGGGATTAATGATTAGAGATAGATAGAAAGAAAAATGAGAATAATATTTAAAATAGGGGTAATGATTGGATAATAATTGAGAAAATCGGGTCTTGAAACCCAAAACGTACAAGGTCGTTGTCCTCCTATATATTGTAATGGTTGTTTATTTTTTAAACTATATGTTTTAATTTGTGCAATGATAAATATTTTGTAATGTTTTTTTATGAAGATGTGTGTTGAAAATTTTTATTATGCCAAATACATGGTGGACCTCATCTAATGATTCCGTTTCAGACCTCCAAAATTAATGAGCCGGCCCTAGTTTTGGTTTTTGGAAAAAACTGTTTTTTGTTAGTGGAACACCTCCTAAATTAAATCACATGCATTCATAAATTAACAACAAAATATCTTTCTTATATACTAATAACACAATTTTGACGGAACATTTCTTCATATTTCTAGTCCACTTTTACAATTCAGGGTTTTAACTATTCAACATGGATCTTATTTGATAGATCTTGCTCTAATCTATTAAACAAAGTTCATAAAATTATAAAATCATAAAAAAAAAAACAGAAAATTGGTCTAAAGGCCAAGTTTGGGGCTTTAAATGGTGTTTAGTCCAGCTTAACTTATTTTAATGCTTCCAATACATTGATGTGAACTTGTTGAAGATTCAAGGACAACACTAGACAAAATTACCCTTAATGACAAAAAAAAATTACACACTGAAAGCTGGCCGTCTCTTCCTGCGCGCATGTCCACCCAATCAGCAATTCCACTTCCTTGTTCTCTCTCATACGTCATACCAGTGATTTAACCCAATTTCAAACCTGAAAGCGACACTTTTCCTTACAACCCTTGAAAGCGACGGCTCCTTGTGTTGCTTTCACCCGTTACTTTTTTTTCTCTCTCTCTCTTTCTTATAGACCACCCGCCACTTTCTCTCCCTCTCTCTCATGCATGCGTGGGACAAAATTAATTTTCCGTCTCTTCAATTTTGGGGTTGGGTTCAATTTTAGAGGTTTTATGCTCTTTGGGGTAAGGTATAGTAGATTTAGGCATTTTGGGTTTAGACACTTAGGGTGCACTTTCCATTATATGGTTTTAGCTCTTTATGCACTTTCATAGGGTACCCTAGTATTTTAGGCACTTTCATAGGGTACCTAGTATTTTAGGCACTTTCATAGGATACCCTAGGGTTTAGGTTTATGGTGCACTTTCCAATTATAGGGTTTTAGTGGTTTAGGCACTTTCATAGGGTACCCTAAGATTTTAGGCATTTTCATAGGGTACCCTAGGGTCTTAAACACTTTCATAGGGTACCCTGGAGATTAGGTTTAGACACTTTCATTAGGTTTGGGGGTTAAGGCACTTTCATTGGCTAGTGGAGACATTTTTTGAATGTGTAGGTGATTTGTCCTTTTGGCATTAAGAAAAAAGTTGATGTCCTATTGAAGTAAATACCCATTTACTATGTCATTCCCAAAAACGGACCCTAAAAAAACAGAAAACATTATAGATCAAGAGATAAAAATAATTTTAAAATGATACAAATGCAGAGAAAACTGACAAGAAATTCGTGGTGGAGAGAGTAATAAAAATAATGAGATGATTGAGAGGTCGACAAAGACCGCCCGCCCGCTTGCACCCCTAAATGTGCCCTTGTCTATCTTGATTATCAAATTACACCCGGAAAGGACTCAAAAATGGCCAAACATGACCGTCCAGTCCTTCACATATAATTCCAAATAAATAGTAATTCTAAAACACATGGTCCCCTACCAGTCCCACCTGCATTTTTTCACTAGAAAAGACCTTCAAAACACAATTTGACTCAGATTCCACAACAAAATCACCAAATGCTTAGACCTGTTCTCTGTACAGTTAAATTCAATTATCTCCCATTTCCTACAGTGACCCACTACCATAGGCTTCACTTGTGCAGACAATATGGACCCCATCACACAGAGCCAAAATCCTTGGCAAGAAACCAACTCCCCTAGTTCTTATGAACAAGGTCTTATCTAGGAGCTTTTATCAAAATCTTTTTGGGGAGTAAATAGTTGACTTTTCCCCTAAGAATCCACACCATTATCACTTATTCCAAAGTTTGCATATAATAAGAACAGTGGCATTGTGGATAAGCAGAATGGAGGGGGGACACCATCTTGTTTTCTTTTTTTCATGATGATGATAACTCACCTGCCACCTGCCCGATTTGAGAGTGAATATGAGCCGTTAAAAGTTTTATTTAAAATTCGGACCGTCCAAAATAGAACAGACGGCTGTCGTTACTCACTACACGCTTCTAGTTACCAAGTCTGTAAGACCCTCAACCAATCTCTTTTGAAAACACTCTGTTTGTCGTCCATTGTTGAGGAGAACCCAATTAAAATCGGAACAAATTAGTCCCACAAGAGTCAATAGATCTAAAAGGTTTTGAACATAAACCATAGAAGGAAAGAAACATCTAAGTCTCAGGGATTGACCACCCGACTAATCCTTGGTCGCCATCCTATTGAAATGATGAAACGGGATGTGCATTAAGCAATGAAGAAAACATTAATAAATAAAAAAAGAGTACAGTTTACAAACTGAAGGAGGTTTTTGGGGGTGAGAGAGGTTTTTGGGGTAATGAGTCGAGAGAGATAGAAAGAAAATTTTATTGGGACCATGCAGGATGGGTCTTTGAGACCCAAACCGAACAAGGTGTGAGTTCCTACGTCTTCTGAGGAAGGCTTGGCTTGGAAGACGTGAAATAGAGCAACTCTGCACATTTCCCACAGCTGTTAAATAATTGAACTTTTTTGGCATTAAAAAAGACTTTGGCATTAAAAAAGACTTCATAGATAAGATAATGAGAGCTACGATCAGTTCAACAGGTAAAATATGACATGCCTAAACAGCAAAGTATGCAAAAAAATAACTCAGACAGAAAAAACCAGAAGGCCAAACTAAAAATCTTGCACTAGCGATGCCGAGAAAGGCAAGAACAAGCAAAACCACAACGACGAGCATCACCATTCACCCAGAAAATATGATCATAAAGCAAGACGATATCTGGAATTGGACGAGAGACACGCCCAACCCAGATAAGAGAAAATAAACTTGAACAAGGCATTCAAATATAAGAGTAAATTTCAAAAGTGACTACAAGCAAAGGACAACAAAGAACAAAAGCCATAACAACACCTTAACCTAATAATACAAATGGAAAATGGAGGTGCACATTTTGTCCCACTGATTACATTGTTCCTTACATAGTCAACGACGAAGATACACCAATGTAAACCACCCTTACGGTTTCAAAATATGCCCCTTTCAAGCCAAGATAAGATTATTTCTCCCAAGATGAGCGCAGGCAAACGCGAACCTCGTGTTCTTCGGGACCCACGTGGAGTTTCGGCACCATAATCTCTAACGCAGATCCCGGTCCATCATAGTAAGCTTCTATATTAGCACCTTCAGGGATTCGGGTCGAAAGTGGGATCTCTCTAACAAAGTCGCCCGGAGGGCAATGCTCCGAAGACAGATCCGTAAGCTTGAAAGTACGGTCCCTCCTCTTTATGTATGGCACACGAGAGGTGCTTGAACATGATATTTTAATGATCCCATGAGTGAGGGTGTTTCGCCAAGAAACTTTTACCCTTTCAAGATCCACAAAAGGCAAACTGACCATGATCAAATAACCCTCTTCGTCTTCGTATATCGTTTTTGCAGCTGTAACAGGCCCATAAACATTCCTCATCACCCCAGTGAAATCATTCAACCAGTTCGACTCATGAGGGTGAATTTCCATTTCTGGAACACGATCAGTACTAGGATCAACAGCCAAGTAACATTCACCGTTATCATTCCCATTTGGGAAGAACTCCTTCCGCCTCTTGCTGACAGGTGATAAGTCCATTGTATCACCATTAATAACGTTAGATGGCTGAGTTAACAAATTCAGGTTGGACCCATTAAGCAACTTCTTAGGGTTTTGCATCGGGTTGCTCTTAATTGAAAGAGGAGGCTTTTCGAGTTCAAACTCCGCGTTTGGGAGGTTTCTCCATGAACTGAACTCGTAAGCTTCTAGCAGAATAGCGAAATTCAAATCCCTACCCGTCAGTTCCACCCACCTTTTCCTCTCATCTTCATCGAGACCCATGAGATCAGGGGCGTGGACGACTTCAATCCCATGAACACACTGGGGATTTGAGAGCCCCCTGTAATGCTTCCTTTGCATCCTATGAGATCGAGCAAAACCCTTATCCACACTAAACGGAAACGGGCGCTCTCCTTGCCTAGAATGGCCATTCATGTAACTCCTCAGCTGCATCTTGCCCAATGCATTCTCAGGCCTATCCTTAAAAACCCACATGTACAAATTCTCCATATCGTGCTGAACCATGAACACATCAAGCTGGATATCAGATTTGCCAAACCCAGAAACCCCATTACTATCCCGTATTATCTTTGCCTTAGATTTCTCATTTAGAACGGGCTTGAAGTAAGAACTAAAGAAAAACCAAGCGCCCCAGATGCAATCTAACCGTTTTGCGCCTTTCCGTCCCCTGGGAACGCTTAGGAAACTCTCAGTCTCATACGCTTGGGGACCCAAACCAACATCAAGCATATCACAGGGGTCCGAGCTCCATGGCTGTGGAGGCGGGCTGGGCTCCGCAGAAAGGGGTAAATTGATATCAGGGGGACACGTAAGAGTACCGTGGTGATTCAACTCGATTTCGTGCGATGAAGAGCCGCTTGAATCCATAGACAAAAGGGTGGACAGGTGCTGATGATTCTCCATATACAGAACTAAATCTACCATTTCAAATGGTCTCCCTTGGTCTCAGGAGACAATCCACAAATGGGTTTCGAAAATTCATCCCAACAGAACAAGTGAACAAAATAACACCCTCATAAGCACCACCATACTATCACCAGACCACAACCCTCCCCAACACCTACATCAGAATTCAGAACCCTAGACCTAAAATACTATTTCCCACAACAAACCCCCCCCCAAAAGTCATCAAATACGACAAAATCTCAAATACCCAGTTTATTATTCAGATTTGAGTATGGAATCAAGGAAGTGAAAACTAGATATAGAACCCCAAATGATAAAATAAAAAAATTAGGAGAAAAAAAAAAAAAGAACAACTTTATTGAGAGAGATTTCTGGAGGAATCAAGAAAAGAGGAAAGAAAAAGAAATAGCAGATCTCCTGAATCTCTGATCATTATTACAGACGATGGTAGAGATTTACAAGAGACGCTAAATAAAGATTATATCTAACCCTAACCCAATAAACCCCCTAAATCCTCCAAACACAGGTGGGAAACACTGAATCAGAACCATCAAATCCATACCCTTTATTACAAAGAGATAGATATATAAAACCAAGGCCCTCAAAACATATAATTCCCACGAACAGATACGTACTTTTGAATTTTTTTTTTTTTTTCCCTTGTATATAAAAGCTACCAATCTATGAATCCAAGGCCAAGAAAGAGGACCAAATCTGAAGAAGAGATCTTTGAAGAGTACCTTTTAGGATAAGATTCGACCACCAAGAATCCACAGAGACTTGGGTTTTGAGAAGAATCGATGGTCTTGACGATCCTCATCTTGTTCACCATTCAATTAAACTCTCAATCCACTCTCTCTTCTCTCTTTTGTTTATCACTTTTCTTGATAACTACACAGGAAACTAAGACATTTGCAGGGTAGAGAGAGAGAAAAGGGAAGTGTGTGGAGTCTAGAGAGAGAGTGTGCAGAGGAGGGAGGGATTCAGGGCAGTGGGATTTTGGAGTTAAAAGAGTTTTGGTTTGGGATTTTTTTTTGGGTAAAGGCGTTTCCTGAGGTAATCAGCCACTAGAAACGGTGACAGGAAGCATCTCAACACCCTCGCACCATCTTTCAATACTCTTCTAAAGAATCTAAACTTGATTTTTATAGGTTCTAAATAATCTTAATTTATTAGTTTGAATAGTAGGTTTTTTTAAAAAAAATTCCTGACCATTTAAAAAAAGATAATAGTATTTCCTTAAGCAATGCTACGGAAGGGTAATTTCATTTAACCCAATCAACTAGGTAATTGCTCACCAGTGACGAGCGTCGAGCCAGATATTTTCTTCAAATTCTCCATATGTAGTGATTTTCTGTTATAATTTTTGTCTATTTTTTAGAAATTAATCATCTGTCTCAATTCGAAAAATCATAAAAGTAAAAAAGTAGATATTCGTTTTTAAAAAATCAAATAAGACAATAAAGACGGTAAACAACTGTATTTCTTGATTTTGTTTTGTCTTTAGCGAGTTTGTTAGTCTTTTTTATAATATGTTTACTTTTAAATTTTTGTTCGTCAAGAATCAAGATGATCAATAATCTACAAATTTTTATGCGAATCGAATGGAATTAAAACGACCAAAAGACGGTAAAAATAATACTACCAAGAAATTTTGTCCAAACATAGTCCAAAATTTGGTTTGATTGGTTAAAACGATATCCAAAAGAAGCGTGTATTATCTTTATCAAATGAATATTTAATATTAATTTACATTTTCTGATAAAATCATGTTTATTTAATCAAGTAGACAACTTAAATTTAAAAGTATTTGTCGTTCAACAAAACATGACAAGTTCTTTTCTATCTATAGTATCTTTAATGATATTCATATTTTAAGGCTTTTTTTTTTTTGGCTCCGTATGAGGTGAATTGAATTATTATTTTGATACCCCGATTTTGAGTGTGAATTTTTTTTTTTTTTTTGGAGATGTGGATTATACAGATGAGCTTGTCCCAATCATGGGACCAGGAGTGCTGTTATGCCTTCGATTTGCATTATATCGATCCCACAGTTGAAAACATTATTCGAACTATTCACTATTTAAAGCTTAACGAGAGCATTTACATTATGAAAATTCAAGTCGATCATACATTGGTAGCCTAGTGATAGTATCAAATAAACTTTATTGTGCATTTTTAAAAGTTCATTTACTTGTTTTAAAATATATACACACCCACCCACCATAAGTGCAAGGATGAATGACCGATCAGTGGTAAAGGGGGCAAAAAATGACCAAAACATGGCCATGGTTTCCAAATGACCAAAGCATGGGAAGGAAAATATTAATTGCAAATACATGGCAATTGATTAGTGCATTGCCTAAAATACCCCGAGTGTATTTCCTTACCCCAAATCAACCCTTTCTTTTCTCCGCAAATCGCCGCTAGACCACCACCTCCATCTGTAACCACCACCGAACCCAATCGGAAAACAGAATCCTCATCGGAAAACAAAACAGAAATTGAAAAATAGATCAGCTCAAATATGTGAAATTAGTCACCGCCGTCCGCCATGGTGGCAACTACGATTGCCCGTAAGCCCTCTGGTTGCCCCGCCATGGCTTGGCTCATCGATTATTGATCATCACAGCCAAATCAAAGCCCAACCCTTTCTCTTCTCCCCAAATCATGGCCAAACCACCACCACCGCCAAACCACCACCAAAACAGAAATCGAAAAAAGAAAAAAGAAAAAGAAGGGAATCGAAAAACAGATCTGTTGGCTCAGATATGTGAAATTAGTCACCGTCATCCTCTATGGCGGCAACTACGATTACCCGTAAGCCCTCTAGTTGCCTCGCCATGGCTTGGGTCCTCGATTATTGATCATCACAGCCACGCCTAAGGCTGTAAACGAGTCGAATCGAGCCGAGCTTTAAAATGTTCAGGTTCGTTCATTAAGTTTTTAAACGAACTCAAGCCGAGCTCGAACTCCATGAAAATTGACGAGCCGAGTTCGAGCCGAGCTTGCCAAGGTTTGAGTTGAACTCGAACTTGTTCACGAGCCTTAGCGAGTAAAAAATACTACTATATTTATGCTCTCATACAAGTCTAGAACTACAAATAATTTTTTTATTTTTTACATAAAGAAGCCTATCCACATATAAAATTATAAAAACATATTAAAATTTAAGTATACAATACATTTATAAGTTTATACATGTACAAGTTATAAAACTTTCATTATGTATATGTGAAAGTTATACATATTCAAGGTTATATATGAAATTCTTATGAGATATACGTATATATTCTAAGTTCGCGAGTCTAATCGAGCCGAATATAGTCAAGTTCAAGTTCAGCTCGTTTATTAAACGAGCCTAAAATTGAAGTTCAAGTTCAGTTCGTTTAGTAACCGAATCGAACTCGAACGAGCCTTTACCGAGTCGAGCCTCGAATAGTTCACGAACGGCTCAGTTCATTTACAGCCCTGGCCCACGCCCTAACTAAAAAATCGTAATTTATTGGTTTGCCAACCAAAACTCTAACTGGAAATCACCGATCTGTAAAATCCGACCAAAATCATGCTAGAAATACGAAGTAGAAGACGAACACGTGGAAGAAGGGAGTTTCTCTCTCTTCATTGTCGTCTGGTGGTGTGAGAGGTCGGTTGGTGCGAGAGAAAGAGAGGGAGGGAAAATGTTAGTGCTTCAAAGGCCTATGGGTATTTTGGACCATTCACGTAAGGCTTACCACTTATGTGGAATTAGTTTTTTCCTTATCATGAATATGGTTATTTCCAAAAACCTTCCCATGAAATTGTCATTTTTAACTTTTAAATACCATTAATCTGTCATTTCCCTTAAGTGCTATATATGCGCCGTAGGCCGTCTCGCCGAATATTTTCGAGTCACGCTGGACCCAGGATATCTTCAATTAGCATTTCTTTGTTTCTTCATTTAATTGCCTTGTATAGATTTATTGCTATTATGTAATTGAGATCGAATAACAGTAAGAGGTAAGCACACCAAGGTTCCATTATTGGGGTGACACAAGAGAGTAATTTCTTGCAATTTTTTTAGTCCCGGTGTGGATGGATAGTCTTTGACTAGACCGGTGAGGAGATTAGTCGAGGTGTGCTTAAGCGAGCCTAAACACTACAAAAAAAAAAAAAGAGAGAAAGCATATACGTGAATGAATGAAATAAACTTGGCATGAAATGCTAGGGCCACAGTAGCACCATGAACGAATAATCACTCAGTAGCTAACCCTTACCCATTAACCCATACATTTTGAGTAACATAAAGATTCTTAGGGGTCATTAGGTAACCTAGAGATTTTAAGGGTCCAAGTGTAATATACTTATGTAACAACCCGCTCCAGCTGACCTTCTAACTCTTAGCCTAACCACGTGACTCAAAAGGTTAACCTCAAGTTATACAATAGCTGCTCGGGTTTTCCTTATATATTCCATTAACTTTTTCCCAATTCCCCGATGTGGGACATTTAGGCTATTACAACTTATGTATCTATACGATTTTAGTGAGCTAGGTATATAAATTTACTTCTTCTTTTTTTTTTTTAAGGATTTTTGTTTCAAAATGACCACTTGTAATTAATCGATTCGTAACCCTATTCAACATATTTAGAGTCAACAAGTTATAATTAATATCTTCCAAATTTCATTATTTTCTAGTAATTGAATGAATGGTGGTTTTGAGTTGTTTGTGAGTGCCTAAGGACTAGTGTAGCTCAGATTGGTGTGTTGTGCAAGGGTTAGAAAAACCATGACCAACTTTCTAACAACCCGTTTGTCAGACAGATAAGGTTTTGTGGGATAAGGAATGAAGGTGGATAAGAGATGAATATGTTAGAGGGGGATTAGTCAAGGAAGGAGATAAGCTTATACTTGGTTTGGGTAGTCGTTGATATGGGCGGATAAGAATGGATGGATAAGAGTTAATAATGTGAGAAATTATTTTTTTGCCCTCATTAAATCGTTGTATTTTGAATAGAAAATGGTTTGAAGGGTAATTTGGTCTTTCTACGCACCCGAATAAGCTAATCCTAGGGTGGGGGTTGTTGTTAGCTAAGACCCGTAGAGGGGGTTGTTGTTAGCTAAGACCCGTAAAGGGGGACAAGCTCCGCCCCCTTGCCCTTATCCTATTCTTCCCTTATTCCCCTACCTCCTTTGTCCCCCTCTCGTATCCCTCAAATAAACAGGCCTTAAGCTCTCTCACCTCTCCTAAACTTCCACGACCAACTCTCTAAGCACTCCCTCTCTCTCTTTCTCTTTCTCTCTCTCTCTCTCTCTCTCTGATGTGTTTGCAGGTGTGAGAAGAGGATGGTCGAATATGTGGTGTTACATAGTGGTAGAGGAGTGTGGGAGAGAGAAAAGTGATAAGGGGACATGTCCATGTGGGAGGTAAGGTGGTGGTGTGAGTTTGTGATGATGGTAGAAGGGATAATGATGTGATGGTGGCAGGATACGGTGGTTGTAGCAACTGGAATCTGGGGCTAACAGTAAGTCTAGGTGCCCCGAAAGGGGACCCAGAATTGACCCCGAAAGTGTAAATCAACGGCCCAGATTCACTCCAAGTGAATCTGGGCCATTGATTTTCAAATTCTTGATAAATTCTGGGTGTGTTTTCTGTGTATGTAGTAGTGCTATGAGGATAAAGGTGGCGATAATGGTGTGATGATGGATGGGATGTTGGTGAGATGACATTATGACAAGGGTTATTAAGTTAAGAATAAGATAATTAGGGTTCCAAGTATAAAGCTTTGATAGTCTAAGGATAGTTAGTGTAATAATTCAATAAAAACTAATTAATTTCAATTTTTAAATAAAAACATTACTAATTCTTAAGCTAAAAATTCGAAATGTTACAATTATTTTGAATATGATATCAAATCTCCATGATACTGTATTTTACTAACTTTGTACAATCCGTATCCAAGTGAGATTTAAATACATCACAAATGTTTCAACTAAGCACGAGATAGTATTAGATTAGTCAAAAAAAAAAAAAATCAAATACGATATTCAATCTAGGCAAACCAATGAGTCTAATGCTTTTAATCGGGACGATTTGGATCAAATCAATCATTTTTAAAGACAGTAAATATTTTTGGGTTACTCATAAAAGATTAAATAAATTGAATCCTATATCTTCCGTGCACTTCCTAAAAATGACTCATAAATTGAATCCTAAAATGTACATATAAATCTAATTGGAGTCTAATTTTCACTCCTAGAGCTTGCTAATTTTTTAGAGTATATGAGCACTCAGTAGACTAGTAAGAGCATTCTCCATTTTGTGAACAAGACCCTATATTTTGGAAATTCCATATTAAAGAAATATTTAAACACTTTGGATCTCACTTGGAACTAATTACAATGCTACCCAAATTTAACTAATGTCATAGGAGCCATGCTTAAGAGTCATCCTTGGGAGCCCATTGAAGACCATAATTGAGCAAATGATTTGCTAAATATATATATATTTTGTGGGCAATGGTTTGCCAAATATTATAAGAGTCTAGGAGATACTCCCTCCGTCCCAAAAAGGATGTCCAAAAATACTATTAACATCTCTCATAAAATTATCTATATATGTTAATATATAATGATTTGTATACGCAATATTGATCTTATTTGATAGATCTTACTTAGTTATATTAAACAAATTTTTTTGAATCATAAAAATAATTATAAATTACCCAATATCGATTTTTTTAGAGATGTGAATAGTATTTTTGGACATCTTTTTTGGGACGGAGGGAATACTGTATTTTAAGAGTCCATTGTGAATGCCTTCATTGTTAATTTTATGTACTTGTCTGTTTTTTCCTTCTTTTGTTTGGGTTGGTTCCTCACCCAAACCTCTCTTTGTCTTTGGGGTTTGGTAGGCAATAGGCATATGATTGTCCGAGGGTGTCTTCGGTTGTGATCGATGTTGTTTCTTTTTCAACTTTAATCTGTGTATACTTTTAATTTAAAGATTAATAAAATTCTTTTTATCGTCAATTAAAAAAAAGAGTAAAATTTGTGGATTTGGTAATTTGTTTTAGTTTTCCGTCAAAATATGTGCGATTAACGAGTCAGCTCATCAGAAGAATCGAGAAAGTATATGGATAAAAGATTAATATTGAAACTGAAAAAAAAAAAGGTTTTAAACCCAAATCTAATAATTTTTTTTTGCTTTTGGTCATTAAGACAAATTATTAATGTAACATTTTAAACCCAAATCTAATAAAAGTTTTAAATAAATAAAAAGACATTTGGCTTATTTTAAGCCCTACCACACCCGAAATTGGCTTCTTTAATGGATCTTAAACTCGTTTTTTTTTAGTGAAAGTGTAAGACATTGATAAGAAATAATTACAACCTACCGAGATCAATAAGTAAAACTGAAAAAGACATATTACATACAAGAAAGACAAATTACACGATCAAATCAAATGAAGAATACATCCATTGTTAAATTGATCTGGCGGGCAGCTGCCGAAAATCCACATGCAAAGTGTCGATGAGTAGCTTTTGTCAAAATCAGGAGGTTTTTCATGACATTAATTGACTTGGTCATCTGCACTATTGTAATTTGGTGAAACTTACAAGTCTTCTGCAAAACTTTCTTTTTAAAAACGTATATTGTACATAAGAGTCAAAATGCCTTAAAGATAAGAGGGAAAAAAATCAACTTGACTAATAGACAAAAAAAGACAAAAGACATTCTCCTTTGAAATTGTGACCCCAAGGAAACTGTTAGCCAAGTTCTCCACGCCTCTATTGATTGGTAGGTGTGGCTATCAAACTAGTTTTTCGTCCTTCCCAGTAAGGCAATAAGTCAATTATATCTTTGTTCAAAAAGAAAAAAGAATTCAATAAAATGGGAAACTAGGAATATTTAAAATCTTGTTCAATAATTTGCGATTACCTCTATCCATGGATTAATCGAGGTGAAGGGCACGAGCAGAAATAAAAACCCATCATTCTCTCTTCTTAACAATTCTAGAGACATTATCTCTATTTTACCAAATACAGAAATAAAACTACTCCTAGTATTTCATTTTCAGATGTCACTTAATAAGTGTTCAGTTTGTAAAGTTGATGAACAAAAGTTAGCAATGATAATAACTTTTAAATTGTACTCGATCCATAGAGGAGAATTGAGGATTATAACTTTTAAATTGTAACGATAATATATCCATAAAAGTTAGATTCATGAAATAGTGTACTACTAAATCTATAAAGTTGAATTCTTGATTAAACCTGTGTGTAAGATCTCTTAATGTGACCCTTGAGTGATATAAAATAGGATTCATCATAACCGTTCATTTTTTTGGTCTCAATGCATAACTCATCAATTCAACAACTCAAGTCGGTCGGACATCTGCAATGGCTTGATTAAACCATATTCACTTTTAGAGCAATGGACACTAAGAGAGTAAGAGTTTAAGATTGCTCGGTTTTTTAGAGAGGTATTTTTGGGTAATAAGTGGAAAGAGATAGATATAGAAATTAGAATTAGAGAAAAAAAAAACTTATCAGGGACCATGTGCTGAGAGAGCGAGTGGTTCTAGAAAACCAAAGCGAACAAAGTCTAATTGCCCACTTCTATTTAGAAAAATAGTGTCGGTAAAACGGTAAAACATATACCACTGTCCCATTGACAAAATAAATAGTTTAGATTATTACATAAAATCATGGTGGTCCTATTTTATGTCACATAAAGCATCGCATGTGAGGTTGTCGCCCATGAAAATGTTGAATTTTAATTTGTGAATCTTGTAGACAATTTTTTTTTGTAGATTTTTGTTGGGTTAGGGGAAGAAAAGAAAGAAAAGAAAAGAAAATGACATAGTGGGACCACTCCAACACCAAACACACAAACTATGTATAAGCCACTCTTCATTGAAACGTGGGTTGGCCTTTATTATTAGTGCGTTATTGACGTGAAGATCATAGTTACTTACATGTATCATAAAGGTCTAGAAATTAATGGCTCAATTATTGGCATATTATATCAAGTTAATGGAAAATGCTAACGTGTGCCTAATAGGCACACGTTAAAGTTGAAAAAATTATTGAAATGTGTGAAAAATGTATAGGAATATGTGAAAGTGTATTGAAAAGTGTAAAAGGTGTATTGAAGTGCGTGTTATTTTTGTTTATTTGTGTGCTTAAGGTGTGCCCATTAAGCACACGTTAGCAAGACCCCAAGTTAATTCAAACCTTTTTCAAACACCACTAATATTTACTAAACACCTAGTCAATATGAGTGCTTGCACACCAATAATAGCTTTTAATTTATCCTCTTTCATCTGCAATAATGCATGGTGGTCAAATATAAAAAGTGCAATAGAATTATGCAAAAAAAATGTGTAAAATGTGTTATTAACATGACGTGTCCATAGATTTCTGGAAATATTTTTTTAGTCCCTCCGTCCGATATCAGTTGTATTTTTTAAATATTCTTGTTACTTTTTCAGATCAGTCATTAACTAATTAAATGGCTTGGGAGAGTACAAATAACAAGATAAAGTAATTCAAATATGCATAATGTTTTAATTTTTAGCACCAAATAAAAAATGTTAATTTATTTTAAATATTCATGCAAAAGTTTAAGAAACTATGATGTATTTATTTTAATTGTTTATCCAAAAAAAATAGCAGATAGGAGTAAAAAAAATAACAACATGAGACTAAGAGAGTATTTTTTTTGTTTTATAAGCTAGCCCAATCCAAAATAGCTATCTTGGATAGTAGGGTATATCACATTGGAACTAATTAATAGTAAATCACTAGAAATCGCCAAATCGCAAATTTGTATCCCAAGGAAATCAAGTGACAATAATTGTACTAAGTTTGTTACTAACCATTTTATGGTTCAATTATTGGCATATTAGATCAATCAATGGGAAAGCGAAAGGACTGAAAGCGCTTGTCCAGCCTATTTCTATAAACCGATTCCGATTTTCCTACCACACCTGCTCCGATGAGATCTGGTGACTTGGAGAGTCAGCGAGACAAAGGGAGTCAAAAGCCCAGCTCATCCAAAGTCTCGTGAATACCACATATGATCCTGTAGTCATTTGGCCGGCTATTGAAAGACAAAGCTTGCATCTGCTCCCCCTATTATATAACCGGTCCCATCTCTCTCCAAACCTTGTTCAACATACTGGCTTTCGATCAATAATTGTACTAAGTTTGTTACTAACCATTTTATGGTTCAATAATGCATGGTGGTCAAGAATAAAAAGTGCAATGAATTATGCTTATGCAATTAGTAATTTGTTTTCACCATGAGGCGTCCATATAATTTTGGAAATAATTTTTTAGTCCCTCCGTTCGATATCATTTGTATTTTGTACTTTTTCACATGTATTGCTACTTTTCGGCTAAGTCATTAACTAATTAAATGTGTCTTAGGAGAGCAGAAATAACAAAATAACGTAATTCAAATATGCATAGTATTTTATTTGTTAGCACCAAATAAAAAATCTTAATGTGATTTTTATATTCATGCAAAAGTTTAAGAAATTATGACATAGTATTTATTATAATTTTTTATCCAAAAAATAGCATGATAAACAATAAAAACATGAGATGAAGAGATTATATTTTTGTTTTATAAGCGCTCACGAATCAAAGTGTGAATGCCCCTTCGAAGTGCCGCACGCTCTATGCTTTTCCCCAGCTTTCCCTCCAGTCCAAATGAGTAATTGGGTTTCAACAGGAGGTGTAACGACCCGTCCCAGCTGGCCTTTTAACTTTTACCTAACTACATGGCTCAAAAGGTTAACAGGTCAGGTAGAGCGGGTCGTTAGGTGTCCATAGAATTTTGGAAATATTTTTTTAGTCCCTCCGTCCTTTATCATTTGTACTTTTGTAAGATTCTTGCTACTTTTTGGATAGGTCATTAACTAATTAATAAATGGCTTAGGAGAGTGGAAATAACAAATAAAGTACTTCAAATATGCATATTTTTTTACATTTTTAGCATCGAATAAAAAATCAATCTAAATGTTTAAATTTCATGCAAAAATTAAAGAAATCATGTAGAAATTTAACAATTTATCCAAAAAAAGAATGATAAAAAGTAGTAACAAACAACATTAGACGAGAGAGTATTTCTTGTTTTATGAGTTCAATCCAAAAAAGGTACTATTTTGCATAGTAGGGCATGTCACATTGGAACTATTAAATCACCAGAAATACCCAAATTGGACATTTTTATTCACAAGAAAATTAAATAATATTAGTTCCAGTGAGTTTGTTACAACTTACCACATAGCTCGTACTAATTTCAGAATATATATATATACTTAGGGTTTCTTTCATCTCACATTAATTTAGTCTTTGGTTTGATCATATGAAGTCCTAGAAAATCTTTCTCCCGGCTTATTGGTGGTACGAAGTCCTGGAGAATCATTCTCCCGGCTTCAATCGTAAGCCGATAATATTTTGTGGTCCTCATTGGAATATAAGGAATGAGTCTAAGCCCTCGAGACAACCTCAAATGGAAGGGAAACTTCCAGGAAGATGAAAACCAGCTGGGTGGCGTTACAAGGTTAAAAGAATTCATTATGTTTTTTAATCTAATTAATTTTTCTACTTAAACTATCTTCTGACATAGAATAGTTTAAATAATTATGGCAAAGTATTGATTCAGGTTTTTATTTTTTTGTCCTTATCCATATTTTATTCGCATTTGTTATTTTTGCGTTAACTTTGGTTGATTATTGGTTCGTCTCGACGAGAGGAATTGAAATTGAATATTTTTAATAATGCCAAAATAGCGGATTCTTGGACATTTTTTTTTGTCTTTATTATAAAAAATTCAATTCTGAGCTTAATTTTTTTCTTTTTAGATTCCTCCCGTCGAAACAAACCAATAATTCATAAAAAAAAATAAACGCAAAACTAACAAATGTAAAAAAATAATAATAAAGAAAAAAAATCTAAATAAATTATTTATCCAAATTACCCGTAAATATATGTTATAGCGCACACAAGTATTTTTGCTTTTACCGTAGGTCGATAGTACACATAAAGTGTGCACATTAAAGCTCACTTTTGTTGTAGGCCTTTACCTTTTCTTGGAAAGAGGATCATCTTTGGATAGAAAAGGCTTAGATGCTTCCTCCACTGACTAAAACTTGCAACAAAAATATATGGACCCAGATGAAAGTGTACAAATCTAGAAATAAATGTGTTTGAAATCGTTCGATAAGTATACAACTACATTTATCATGCTGGATTCTTATGCATTGGACGATTTACAGACACATCTTTGTGTCTGAAACTTCTCAATTCATGTTTGTGTCAACATCATTGCTTAACGAGAAAAGATCACCAACGAAATGATGTTTAGCCTAGTGGTAGGCTCTCACTTCCACAAGGTTTGGGTTTAGGAGGCCACAGGTGCGGGACGTGTGGACGATGGCGCCCTGATCCCTTGCAACCCTACTGGTCCGATCATAAACCACTAATTCTCATTGAGGCAGTAAGAGCCTAATGGTGATTAATCCCTCACGAGACAGATTCAGGGGGGGCGTGCTGTTCCTTCGGGGACAACATGCATATTGGGCCGATCACATATTGTTCAAACAGATCTGAACCGGCCATGGTCGACCACAGACGACAGTGATCAGCCCAACATGCATGCTGTCCCCGAAGGGACCCTCACTAGACCCACCGCGGGTCTGCAATCCCTATGATTGTACACATAAAAAAAAAAGTCCTTTAGATGGTCGCCGCATCCTCCACTCTTTGCTTGGCAAATAATAGCAAAGGTAAAAGTGGACTTGATCGGACTAATTCTCGTTGAGGCAGTAAAAGCCTAAGGATGATTAATCTTTCACGGGACCCACCGCGAGTTTGCAATCCCTATGATCACACACACAAAAAAAAAGTCATTTTAGATGGTCGCCGCCTCCTCCACTCTTTGCTTGGCAAATAATAGCAAAGGTAAAAGTGGACTTGATCGGACTAATTCTCGTTGAGGCAGTAAAAGCCTAAGGGTGATTAATCCCTCACGGGACCCACCACGGGTCTACAATCCCTATGATCACACCCAAAAAAATGTTTTTTTATATGGTCGCCGCCTCCTCCACTCTTTGCTGGGCAAATAATAGCAAAGGTCAAAGTGGACTCTTACTCGGAATCACACAATCTAATTACCACTTGTTAACTTCTCATTAGAAAAATCACAAGAACCTACGTACGAGGGACAACATAGTACAGAAAAAAAAGGTTAAAACAATTATTTTACGAGCCATAGGGGATAAAACAATGACCGCAAAAGCAATTTTTTAAATAGCCCACTTGTGTATAATTTAGGATAAGTGGACCTGTTTGTTGTTGTAAAAGTACAGAAATAAAGGGCACAATTTTTAATTCCTTAAAACTTTGAAATGGTCAGAGGTTTCCTCAGATATCACCTCCCAGTTTATTAGTTCAGTCGCTCCTCTCACCGGAAAAAAAAAAAAGAAAAAAAAGGGGTGCCGAGCGGGCAAAGACACACGTGGTGTTGAGCCTCAATCTCGGCCGTGTAAAACCAGATTTTAAAGAGAGAAATAAGAGAGAGTGGAAAAATCTGAATCGTTCAAAACACTTTTGGATGGTTGAAATGTGCGACGGGTACCTGTTCGGCACTCAAGTTTTTCTTAGTTAAATTTAGTTTTGATGATGTCAGCAGATGTAATGAGTGGGGATTCGGGGATCCTGTAGTGTGCCTACGCACTACGGGGTTGTAGGGCGGCCAAAACTACGTCATATTGGGTGTGCAAAAGTTTAGAATCACAATATTTTCTCTCTCTTGGGATTATGTTAAGTTTAAACTTAATACTTTTATTTTTTTGTGGGCCTTTTAAAAATCTAGAAAATTGTTTGTGATTTTAAATTTGTACAATACCACATTAGCTCATAAAATTCATCTATTTTGTAGAAATAAGTTTTTACAACGTGTCTTTAGGCACGAACATTCACTAGTACTATTATAGGTGTGTTTTTGTGAGAAGCCCCCTAAATATAAGAAATGACATAATTTAGACTTTCTAAACACAATTGGCAATTTACACATCTTGACTCTTATTCTTATACAATATAACCCCTTCTCATCTCGAACATGCATTAGTTTTGCAAAACCGAAGGAACCCCAAAAATTAAGAAGTTTAAAAATGTGTTTAATTGTGGACTTTTTGTGTTGAGAACCATGTTTTAGGGGGAAAAACTTCTATGCCTAAAATAAAAAAACAAACCAACCTCAATCTAAAATAAGCGACCTTTATGTTCATGTATAAAAGAAATCAAAAATCAAATTTGATTTTGAAGAAAATAAACACCCACTTAAAAATGCTCACATTTTGAAATTCAACAAATAAAACTCGGTTAAAATGACGTAGTTTTGAGGGATTAAGTAGTGGTTTTCTCTTTGCACACTCAAAACGGCGTAGTTTTGGCCGCCCTACAACCCCGTAGTGCGGAGGCGCACTACGGGATCCCCGGATCCAATGAGTGGAGAGAGATAGAGAGAGAAATGAGAGAAATTATGATGTCATCAAAACTAAAAAAAATGATGATGTCATCAAAACTACAAGTAAAACTTAACAGGAAAACGAACAAGGCCCAAGTATTCTTAAAATTATTATTTTATCACAGCAGATAAGAATTTTTTAAAAAAAAAATTGTCTATTTTGGTGAGTGATAAGAGGACAATATGATGGTGGGGCCACATAGGTCCTAGCGGCCAACTGGCCCATGCACTTTTGATAAACAAATGGGCTGATCCAACTGACTGACATGTTTGAATAAAGGTCCGTAATTGAATGAGCTAAGGCTATGTTTGGATGACCAAAATCTTGAGTAGGAATAGGAATGTGATTACCGGGAATCAAATTCTTGAGAATTTCCTTGGGTAGGAATAGAAATGTAATTACTGGGAATCCAATTCCCAGGAATTTGATATCTGGAGTAATTTCATTGCGGTGTTTGGATTAATTGAGTAATCTTGCATAGGAAACAATTATTTTGGAAATTTATTAAAATCAACATTTCATTTTCTTATTGAATGAACTAGGAATCTGAGATTCTCATGGGGTAAGGGAGAAATCAGATTCCCACTTAGTTTGGGAATGTGATTCTTGGTTGAATGTGTCATCACGAATCACATTCCTGTTCCTGACTGTTTCAAATGCCGGAATCAGAAAAGAATGGAATTACATTCCTATTCATGTTTGTTCCAAACATTGGAATCATGAAAAGAAGGCATCACATTTCCATTTCCCCTTAAGATTGCTGTCATCCAAACTGAGCCTAAAGGTCCGTAACGGTGACTTCACATATGGGATATCTGTCCGTAAAGATGGGAAATCTTGAAAATTGTTTCTAAAAGCATGGGAGGCAAGTGATATTTCAGAAACCTGAAGGGAGGTCTTAGTGTGTATAAGAAACCTTAGACCATCTTCTATCAAGTTCTATATCTCCATTTTTGAAACCGAACATAACATATTGAGAGATTGTTTTGTAGTTTGCCCCATACTTCTTTAACATTTTATACTTTTTAGAGAGACTCATCGTCTTTTTAGAGATTTGGAGACTATTTAAAAGATTCTCATATAAAAAATGATAGAGGATAGACGGTGTCAGCAAAAAATGGTTGCATAGGTTTGAGCCAATTGGTTCAGTTGGACGGTGGTGGAGAAAAGGTGATCTCCAACACTTTATAATGGAAGCAGTGGGCGGAGCTATTGAAAGGAAAATGGAAGAGGTGCAGCATACCGTGGAGGGCATTTAAGTCTTTTTACTTTGAGACTAGCTACGTTTCGGCTTACTTAATAGGGTGGGGGAATTTTGATAATTTGATTCAAAAGCAAGGGAGGTCAGTGACATTTCAAAAACCTCAGGAAAGATCTATGTTTTTGTCAGAAACGTGAGGGGAGGTTAGTGAAATTTACCCAAAGTAGTTTTATAGGATAGATAAATGAGCCCAACTATGGATACTTCATTTGGTGTATACACCAAATACACACCACGTTATGTGTGACTCGTTTTGAGATCCCATACTAATGATCGGAATCATTCAATTTGTTTAAAACATTATTTTAAGGGTCTTTGCAAAAGATCAACTCATTTGAATATCAGTAAGGGTTTGATCGATTATCGTCTAATTTTTGTTACCACAATTTCAGGACGTTAAAAGAATGATCAATTCATTTAATTTTTGTTACCCCGAATTCAAGAACGCTGATTTTTTTACGAGGATCCGAAAACAATTTATTCACTAATTGAACGACTCCGATTATTGAGTTCATCATCACCATCATTTGCTTTACACCAAAACCAAATGATGTACTCATGTACCCATAATTTTTTTGGTATGTAAACCAATGAGATTAAGAGTGATGTGATTAATTACAGGGAATGATTTTTCATACTCTCCTTTTTTATGTCGTCTTACATTATTAACATTTCATTATAGATTTTGTTGCACTAGGAAGGGTAATATTGTAAATGCCCATTACAATATGAAAAGAGGAGTGCAATTCTAAAAAAATGAGCGAAAAATCAATTACCTAACTATATCACGCCGCACTTATGTTATAGTAAATTTGATATTTTGGGATTGTATATTCCATGAATATTTAATTAGGCCATTAGAATTCTATTCTAATAATGAATATTTGGAACCTTTCAAATGCATAATATAGTTTGTCTATTTTTATGTTCGTGCTATTTGTTAATTGCTTATATGTTCTAATCAATAATGGTTTCATGATTTCGAAAACGTTGTATAATAATAGAACTAATTGAAAACTATCAAATGAGATCCATATTGTATATTTTTTGATACCCACATTAAAAGACTATAAGCTATCGAAAATTTATTTACCGTTGAAATTTATTTGTCCATTTCCGATGTTCTTTCCAATTTTCGATAGCTTATAGTCTTTTAATGTGAGTATCAAAAAATATACAATATAAATCTTATTTGAAGTCCAACCTCTGTTTAGCCTAGTAGTACCCTGAAGCCCAAGCTCTGTTTGTTCAATGTTTGAGTGGTTAAGCCCTAGGTGAAGTCGAAGGTGGGCCTCACAGGCCGACGACGCACAATTCCTTTAATCTTTTTCATAACTTACTTGGGGTCTGGGTGTGTTCTGTGCGGACTCGGGGGAGGTGTTGTGCACAGCTGTGTTGTGCACGGTGTTGTGCACCCCTTGGCCGTTGGATCGAGTTTTGGATGACTCGGATGCGTTCGATAATTTTTTTTAATTTTGATTTTTTTTACCGATAAAAAATCAAAACACATCCGAACCGTCCAAAACTCGATCCAACGGCTGAGGGGTGCACAACACCTCCCCGCTTTCGGCTCTGTGCGGTGCAGCACTATGAGACCTATCTTGGGTCCCTTTTTTATCTGAATAGTTCATTTTATGTATATTATCACGTAAAAAATTAGGTTGATCGGATAACGGTAACAATGTTTTCAGATGGCATTTTTCAGGAAAACGAAACAGTTAAAGAAACCGTTGTAGGTGATCAATTTTTTCACAAACTATAATTTAAATAGTTGTCGATTAAATAGTTACCAACGTCTGATTAACATGGATTTTTACGTATATACATAATCAACTAGATAAACAAAATTAACTTTGCATCAAATAACGAGACTCAGGATGCGCCTACACGCTACCCAACACGTGTGTATAACTCACGCCGCACAGCAGACACAGGACACGCGTTTGTGCTGTAGTATAGTCAAAGAATGGATAAATAATCTTCAATTCACATCTGCATTGATTTGAGGCCATGGAATAATTTATTCGGCGGCTAAACGACAGTTTCGTGATTGGTTAGTCAGAGTCCTATACAAGGGTGACTCCGGTCGATTGGTGGATTTGTTCCCACACAATTGATCATAGTTCGATTCTTGAAATCATGCCGAAAAGAAGATAAATTCTTGTGATTTCTCATAATTCCAGTGTGAATGACCTACTTTTGCCCAAACCCAAAAGAAAATTAATCGAGAATGCGTAAGCTGCCAAGACATTAGCCATCTAAGAAAAAAAGGACGGTTCCGTGACGAAAGTGGGGACGGAGGTATATAGGGGGTGGAGGTGGCACATGCCACTCTCAAATCTGAAAAAATGATACACTGTTTCACTTCACATTTCCAAAAAAAAATTCGAAAAAGATTTTTATCCCATCTCTCTTCTCTTCAATCATTAATCACATTTCTCTCTCTACTCACACCCCTCTCTCCAATCATTATTCTCATTTCTCTTCAATTATTACACCTCCCTAATTGTTACTTTTTCCAAAAGTCCATCCAAACACTATCTCAAAAATATTTCTCAAAATATTTTTCTCAAAACTCTTAACCAAACAAGGTGTATTAGTAATTTTTATCAATGGATATATGGTACTTATCGGTACCCAAATAACTTGTTTTTTTTACATAGACAATCACAATATAGCAATTGAAAAAATAAATGATTCCAATCACAAATAATCGCTGTGTTTGGTTGAGAGTTTGGAGAAGAATATTTGGAGAAATGTTATTGAGATAGTGTTTGGATGAGTTTTTGGAAAAAGTAATAATTAGAGAGATGTATAATAATTGGAGAGAGATAGAGAGAGAAATGAGAATAATGATTGGATAAAGATGTATGAGTAGAGAGAGAAATATGATTAATGATTAGAGAGATGAGAGATAGAGAAATAATCTTTTTGAATTTTTTTTTTGAAAATGTGAAGTGAACAAAGTTTATATCTCTATAGCTCTCATTTAAAGACCACGAGATATTTAAACCAAGTCTTTGGTTTTGCAACAAAAAAAATAAAATTCAAAATAAAGTTTGATTTTAGGGTACCTTTCTCTTTCCCTTTGTATTTTCACGAACAAAAAAACTCAATTATTAGTAGACTTCTATCAAAAAGTGCAACTCCGTTAGCTAAATTCCGTCTCCGTCCAGTATGAAAGGTACTTGGAGACTTGAATAATGCAGCAGAGGCGGTGACTCATTATCCTGTTATTGTCGACTACCATGTCAACACTTCAACATCAGCTGTTGAAGAGGTGGATGCTACTGCATTGCTACTCAAAATTTGTCATCTTCTTCCACCATTATTCAACTACTCTTTCACTAACCCAATCAATCAATTGAGCGTTGATTAAGCTACAAAATACGAGTGCGATTTTGTTTATCCTCCTTAAAAGAGAATGAACATTACCTGTCTCGTGTCCAAGGGTTTCTTTTATAGACTTTTTAGAGCTTCTTTTATAGACGTTTTAGAGCATCCACTATGGATAATTTAAATGATATGTCCACTATGAATAGTTTAAATGATACGTTAAAGAGTAAGTAAGGCAACATGTTAGCTATCTAATTAGTAATTGGACATTTTTAGCAGGTAGTGGATAGGTTATCACATGGGTTAAATCTAGCAAGTGATAAAGGGTTGACTAAATTTGGCCAACCTTCTAGCCATCCAAGTTTGAGCCCTTCTAACAAATTAAAACATTTATCTAACTTATACCTAAACTAATGAACTCTTTTAGCTATCCCATAATATTTCACATGATCTCATTAACTAACTTATATCTTAACTAATTCAAATAATATCTAAATTTAGTCGTACGGACACTTTAACATGTAAAAATTTTAACCTATCCATAGTGGATGCTCTTAAGAGGTTGAGTCATGAGAGGATATATATCCTTGAATCTCGGTCTCTGGACAATCATGGCACCATCGGGCCCTATAGCCTTACTTTCTTAAACCCCTTTAGGATTATGAATACCCATAGGTTTAGGACTAATTGTTATCTCCTTAGAGATGGATTTGATAAGTCGATCGTATACTTGTCAATATTGATACAAAACAGAGATTTTTTTTTTTTTTTTTGTCATTCGTTTTTCCTAATCTACATGGGGAAGGAGAAATGAGACTCGATCCCGAAATGCTGGGTGGGACATTCAAGAACTCTACCGCGTGAGTTAGCCACCACTTGCGGGAACAGAGACCCACTTGCTGCAGGTTTTCATTGATTTCGTTCAATGATAATTTGACCAATTGGAGTGTAGAATCACACAAGAAATTTCTAGTGTAGACTAGTGCCAGCGTGGCCCCTGCACGTGTGTGGAAGTCGTACGTGTGCAAAGAATTTTCCTTAAATTAATTGAGTAAAGTATTAAAATGTGTAATAATAATACTCCATTTGTAAATGAAGGTTAGCATGTAATTACTAAAATGAAAAAAAATCAGTACATCTGTAGGCAGCTAAAAAAACACCACCCCCTCCTCCCCTTTATCCGCATCATAAACATCCCCACATCACCTCCCATGCCTCCCCTTCCTCCACCACCACTACCGCCGGCAGCGGCGGCGGCCAATCATTCTTGGCACTCTGACTCATCCCCTCTCCTCCCTATACTCGCCATCCTCGCCTTTATCATCATGGTCGTAGTAATCTACGGCTTCTTCTTCGTCATAAAGTGCCCCACAGCCCTCTTCGACAGGATTCGCCGGAGCTCCGGCGTATTCGCAGGGAATTCAACCTCGACCCAACTCAGGACGAAAAGAAACAACGTGGATCAGCTGGTTTCAAGCGTCGTATATAAGGAGGCGGCGGATGTCGGAAAAGACTCCGGCGGCGGTGGCAGAGAGTGTCCGGTGTGTTTAACGGCGTTTGTTGATGGGGACGTAATACGAGAGGTGAAAACATGCAAGCACTTGTTTCATGATTCTTGTATTGAGATGTGGCTCTGTTCTCATTCTAATTGCCCTGTTTGTCGAGTTTCTGTCGGTACGAAGCGTTCGAAAAGGCCGGTGGTGGGCGGCGGCGGTGATGGGGATTTCCGGCAGGGTTTGCCTGATTCTGCTAGCTTGGTTTAATTGAATACTGTTCTAGTTTTACAAGTTTTGATTTTGGGGTCAACTTTGTAATGGTCAAAATTAAAGAGATGTAAAGTGTAATTTGGGAACGTGACTCGTGTTCTTGACGTTGAAGATGAAAAATTATTCTCTACGGAAACGTTTTTGTAGATTTTTCTCCACAAATTTGGAGTTTATGCAATCCGTCAATCTTACTACCAAAAATAACTTATTGGGATTTTTTTTTTCTTCTAGAAATTGAGAGAGATGGAGAACATAGAGAGAAATTCCTAAGAAGTGGAGAGTTGGAAGTTGGATTCTATTATTTGAGAATTAGTTATTTCTGCCGTCGGCGGAAACAAATGTTTCCTCCAAATCAATCACAGCAGTCCGCGTGATTGTGTACCATTACATCGGGCCGTTGTGATTGATTTACAGGAAATATTTGTGTCTGCGGCGGTGGAAAGAATGTTTTTTCTCCTATTATTTATACAAGATTTGTTTGAGTTTACCAAAATCAACACATTTCCTAAAATAAATCAACCAAGATTTTAGCAAATGGCTTATATGTTTGTAGTTTACTTGTTTTCCATTTGATCAAAGTCTTTTCTCATTTACTACAATTCACCCGAGTGATTTTATCAACCATCCTTAAAGGCTCACACACACAAGTGATTTTATCTAATGAGAACACAACGTGATTTTATCAACTCTCCGGCTCTGATTTTATGGGTTGCTATGAAAAATGTGAGAAGGGTGATGTTTAAGCATAAGCAATATATTTCGGATTAATGTATATTATGAAGGTCGCAAGAGCACCCTTTTTTGTCTTGCAGTTAAAAAAAAAAAAAAAAAAACCGTATATTATGATTATCAAGCTTTGTGTTACTGTATTATTATTGTTTAATTCTTGTAATCATTTTTTTTTTGGTATTATACAATGGGCCTCAAAAATAAAGGTCGCATCTAGCCTAAAAAAATTTAGAGCTGACACTGCGTAGTTTGTACAGTTAATTTTCTAATAAAAAAATTTCTTCTTCCTATTAATAGTTTCTTTCGCATATTTTAACAAATTTCGGCTTACACACGCATCGCATGTGTGTGCCCAACCTCTATATACACTAAATTCAGACACACATGCATATGTTGGGTATTTGATTACAACGGTCATTGTTGATCTTATTTTTTACAACATAAGAGCTCGTTTGGATGATATATAAAAGAGGCTGACTATTTAAACCGGGGGGATGAGGAGTGATTGGACATTTAGCCCATGGTTTGGGAAGCAAAAACGCCCCCTGACTAAATAGCCGCCAGCTATATAATCAGGGGCAAGCCGGACTAAATACAAGCAGGGGGAGGGGGTGCTTGTATTTAGTCAGGCCTCTCATCCTCCCCCTTTTACCTCCCTACCCTCCATAATCCCCAATTTCACCCCCAAAAATAACAAGTAAAACCAGATCTTGAACCAAAAAAGAAGGAGAAATTACCATCGGTCGGACCAATTTCGTCAGCGTCGCCGGCAATCATGGCACTTGAAGTGCTTCGCTGGAGCTGCTACGTGATGGTGGTGAGGCGTCGGATTTTGGTGGTCGGACCAATTGCAGAGAGAAAGCGAGAGAGAGATGATGGTGGATGATAAAGAAGAAAAAGAACTTCTAAAGAAAGAAGATGGGTATCATTGGGGGTGGCCACTTGTCCTCAAATTCGCCACTTGTCCCTTATTTATTTTTTTTGGATTTAGAAAAAAATGGTAAACACAAAGTATGTAATTAGTTTATGTGTAATTGTTTTTTTGTTTTAATTTTACTACCTAATGTCATGTAATTGTGTAATTATTTTTATGTAATTGTGTAATTATTTTTGAAATTATATAATTGATTTAATTAATTATCTAATACTGGCTCATGAAAGGGCAAATATGTCATTTAACAGTTTTTTACATCATCCATTCTCTTTATCCCTCCTTTTTTATCCCTCATCCAAACTATGTACTATTTAATCCTCCCTTCTTAACTTTCACATCAATGTGGATCTACCCTTCTTATTTAATCACCCCGACTATTTTATCTCCCATTTTACTAATTAATCCCTCTCAAACTAATACGTCATCCAAACGGACCGTAAGTGGAATGGGTTATTTTAATCTTTGTCTTTGCTTGCTACAATTCGTTTTGTGGGAGAAATTATTCCATCCTATAGTCTATGATATAAAAGTAATACTACAACTAAAAATTTGCTAGTTGCCGTTTATATGTTGACTCCAGAACTTCTAATACTGTGAATATTCTTTTTCACAGCGATCACCTATCTTTCAAGTGACGAAAAAATTTAGCCAACCGAGGTAATAAAAGTAGATATCTTCAACGAATGGTTTTCTTTATGTTTTTGGGTAAATCAGCTTGAAATTAAAAAAAAAAAGACTAAACCGAATATACAATTACAGCCTACGAGTGGCATACCCAAGGGGAAACAAATAAAGAAAAGAAGAATAAAAACTAGGATGCCAAATGGCTACATCAGATATACTAATAACAACAAAATGAGAACTCTGCTATGAGAGTGTTTTAATCCATTTTAAAGAGGGAGAAGAAACATTTTAGGTTTCGCCTAAAAAGTTGGTTGGCTTATTTTTTTCGTCTTTATTTGATTTTTTTTCGCATTTTTTAGTTTTGCATTAACTTTTTGTGTATTATTGGTTCATCTTGACAAAAGGAACAAAAAAAAGTAAAAAATTATGACCGAAGCTTAAATTTTTTTGAATGAAGACCAAAATAAGCCAAAAAGTCAGTCTTTTACACTTTTTTCGATCTTATTCAAAAAATTGAGGGTTCTAATTATAATCTCTTACATTTTTGGATTTCTCTCGTCGAGACGAACCAATAATACTAAAAAAAAAAATCGATGCAAAACTAACAAACGCAAAAAAAAAAATTCAAATAAAGACGAAAAAAAAAAAAGTTAAGCCAATTTATTTTGCCAAACCTCAAAGAGATGGGAATCACAAAATATCCAAAAAGGCTAATTTCCCATGAGTTGGGTGTTCAAATAGTCTTCAGTCAAATGTGGAATTTGGGCTTCAAAAGGAGCCTCCAAGGCTGACAACCTCATGCTGTTGGGAGCTCAGCATATGTACACAATGAACAGCACTACGTCACCTCTCGGGCCGGCCCTTCCTCCGCAACCACGGGCGCAGGTGGACCATTTTTTGCTCTCCGACTCATCCTTTCTCCTCCCAGTAATTAGCTTCTTCGCCTTCCTTATCATCGTCGTATTAATCCGCGTCTTCTTCTTTGTCATTAAGTGCCCCACAACCCTCTCCGACAGTCTTCGCCGGAGGCCCGGCGTACTCGCCGGGAATTCAACCTCGACCCAACTCAGGACGAACGAAAACAACGTGGATCAGCTAGTTTCAAGCGTCGTATATAAAGAGGCGGCGGATGTCGGAAAAGACTCCGGCGGCGGTGGAAGCGAGTGTCCGGTTTGTTTAACGGCGTTTGTTGATGGGGAGGTAATAAGAGAGGTGAAAATATGCAAGCACTTGTTTCATGATTCGTGTATTGAGATGTGGCTCTGTTCTCATTCCAATTGCCCTGTTTGTCGAGTTTCTGTCGGTGCGAAGCGTTCGAAACGGCCGGTGGTGGTGGGCGGCGGTGATGAGAATTTCCGGCAGGGTTTGCCTGATTCTGCTAGCTTGGTTTGATTAATACTGTTCTAGTTTTACAGGTTTCGATTTTGGGGTCAACTTTGTAATGGTCAAAATTAAAGAGATGCAAAGTGTAATTTGGGAACGTAACTCGTGTTCTTGACGTTGAAGATGCAAAATTATTCTCTGCGGAAACATTTTTACAGATTCTTGTTATAATTCAAACTTTTGTATTTAACAATTCATAATTTGAGAAATAATTACTCAAAAACACTCATCTAGCAAGAAATTGCAATTACTAGTAGAACTTTTGGATGAAGCAATTTCAATAACTTAATGGGTTCTTGGGCGGACAATAAACACAAAAGAAGGCAAAAAAAAAATGCACTCCGGCGTATTTTTTTTACAATTTTTAACATATCTTCATACACTTTTCATATATTTCAATATACTTTTTAGACCTTAACGATAGTACACTGGGTTTAAAATTTTCCTAACTTAAATTAACTCAAAATTGTGCTTTATGAAATTTGATCACTATTAGATGGTACTGTATTGATTGTGTTGGTAAGATATTGCCAACAGTTTTTCATCGAAATTATTTTTCTCCGCAAATTTGGAGTTTCGTTAATCTTATTTACGAAAAATTGACTTTTGGGGATACGACATTTGCCAATGAATTTTTTTGTAAGTCAATATCTAACTATCAGTACTATATATACAAATATATTGAGCATCCACAGACACTACAACCCTTTAATTGTTCTGGAATATATTTTTGAGAAATTGAGAGGGGTAGAATATGGGCAGGGAGTTGTGAATTATGAACAAGTTCGGCTTGTTTAGTACCCAAATCGAACTCGACTGGTCCTTTACCTAGTCGAGCCTCGAACAAGTCACGAACGACTCAGTTCATTTATAGCCCTAGTTGCAAGTAACAACGTAGGTAACATAATCCGTTTTCGCATGCACGAGCGAAGGAACGTGAAAGTGTCTTTTGAAATATCTAAAATTAGTAAATTTCGGGAGAGGAATGTTGTGTTTGGAATTTGAGAAAAATGAGAGAAAAGAAAAGAAAATGGGAGAAAAATTTCACTATTCGCACTATATTTTTTTCCATTTTTATATACTTTTTCAAACGTTCTTATACACTTTTCATACATTTAAATACATTTTTTAATTTTTAACGACAGTGTAATGGACTGATTTTAGAATTTATAAATACTAAAAGAAAATTTTATTGTCCGGCCTGGACAATAAAAGTACTCTTTGACCAACGTGCATTCTTACCGGTAAAAGTTTATACACTCTTTGCCGGTTTAAAAATAGTTCTTACCTGTAAGAAACCACTTTACAGTACAATAGAAGGACTGATACTAAAAAAACGGACAACAGTTTCTTCTACGCTAAACAAAACTCCCCTTAAATCTCTCTCTCTCCCCTCTTCCACCAATCTCAACCAAATCCCAATTCTGGCAAAGGTTTTGTCTTTTTGATCCAACCCCTCCAAAACCCTAACCCTAATTTCCCATGAAACGATCCAACATTCACTTCCCTCTCTGCTTCAACCGAAAATGGCTGATCCCCTTGGTATTCACCTCAGCCATCTCTCTCATTTCCCTCCTCATCAAAACCCTACCCCACCACAAACCAAACCCTAACCCCAATTCACTTTCTGATGCCAATTCCAACTCCGGAACGGGCCCACCAGAGCTACCTCGGTTCGCGTACTACCTCTCCGGCGGCAGAGGCGACGGCGCGCGGCTGAAGCGGCTGCTGCAGGCGGCGTACCACCCGAGGAACTTTTATCTGCTGCACCTCGATCTAGAAGCTTCGGATGAGGAGAGGCTTGAGCTGGCAAAGTATGTGAAGGCGGAAGGGGTTTTGAGGAAGTTTAAGAATGTGATGGTGGTGGGTAAGGCTAATTTGGTTACGCATAAGGGGCCCACGGTTACGGCGTGTACGCTTCATGCGGTTGCGATATTGTTGAGGAAGGGGAAGTGGGATTGGTTTGTTAATCTCAGCGCAGCGGATTATCCTCTCATGCCGCAAGATGGTTAGTTTCTTCTTGATCATTGTCTAGTATAAGTTTTTTTTTTCCTTCCCAAAACGAGCTCGTAAAATGGGGCCTTATAGAGCTATGTACACCCATTAAGACAAATTTGCTATTGCCATTTTAAGGGAATGAATGGTGCCATTTTGCCAAACATGGCAAGGGCGCCCATGTTTTGACATTGCCATTGCCATGTGCAGATGTGCTGCACCCCCACCGGATCGATTCACCAATTGGCAGCTTTGCCGAATATTTCGCCATATATCATATATGGAAGAATTTTTGGCATTTGCGAAATTTGGGAGGAAAATGGGTTGCCCCTTGTGGCACCATTTAGGCCAGACAATATGATATTTCGGTAAAATGTATGAGAATTTTGCCATTAAATTGATGCGGTGCAGTTGATCGTGGACTTCATAAAAACTTACAGTGATAAAATTATCTGCAACATGATATTATTTGATTAATTTGAAACTAAGTACTATATTTCGATTGATTCATACGTAATTATTTAAGTTATACTCTGGTATTAAAAATCATCCTCAATAATTTTAATATTTAGTTAAAATCAGCCAGTAGTCAAACCATCTTCCTGTTGCTTCTTCAAATTCTTTCAAAGGTCAGCTTTCGCATACTACAAAGTCAGAATTTTAATATGGAATACATGTATAACTTTTACTAGTTGGGGACCCTAGTTACCGGTGAAATTTTGGGGGCCAAAGGGACTGTCTTGCTCGGGTTGCCTCAGGGAGGGCCCTGAGCATGCCTGTGGATGAAACAACTCAATTTGTCTTCTATGCTCTTTTTGATGGCATGCTCGTTTTAATAGCTTCCTTATGCTCAGTCCTTCATTGTTTGAGTTTGAGTTTGTCCTATTAATACGTGCATTCCTAATGCGTATTTAAGTTTGAGGTAGTTTGGATTTGCTTGAACAAGTTTAAAGAGTAATGGAATTCTCAATCCTTTGCCTTCCAATGAAATGGCCTTTCACTTAAAATGTTGAATGATTATCCTGTTTGTAATGTAATATAGCTTCAACCATCTGTTGAGAAGACTAGATGGAATGCTCATTCCATTCTAGTGAACCAATCACAACCCTAATTTGAGGAAAAGTAAGTGAGTTTCAATGGCCTGTCATTCTCACTGTGTTGTAGAATTTGAATATTTGGTTTTGGAGAATGATTGATGACGCAAGGAGAAAAGTGGCTTGGGATTTTTGGCTACAAACTGCTCTCTGGAATCTTTGTATCAAAATTCCTATAGAGTAACATGATGATTGATAAGCAAATGGCAGGTCCTGAAGAAGGTGGAATGTCGTTTTTTTGGGTGGGTTTAGTAGGAGTAATGTTGTTTTCTGTCTATCACCCAAACTATAACCAGTTTAGGTCCTACAGAAGAAAAACTTCCACATTATGCAAAACAGAGAAGTTGGATAGGCTTAAAGGCTTTAAACTTCATGCACTGGTGGTCATGTGTAATTTGCTGTGTATTGTCTTGAAGGCTATCCAATGTTAGATCCAGGAAGAAACACAACGTTGGAGGAAGTTGTTGAGGCCCTGGGACTAGGCTCTAATTGAAGTAGCAGGGGAATCTCTATATTTGGTAGTTGCTAATTTGCATATATGGTCATAAGTGGTAGGACACATTTTGAGCAGTTTAACAAGCAATTCACCATCCCACGGAGGGCTATAACTTGAAGAAGATTCATTCGGTAATCATAATGCTCTTTTGGTTGTATGGATGAAAAATTCTACTATGGCTAGCTGCTAGAGATCATGGATGACATGTTACGATATTGTTTCGGGTTTTCTGGGGATTGAAAAGAAGAGTTGCTTAGTTTTCAAGGATGTATGGATCATGTCGTGCAATAAAAAAAGAAGGAAAAAAGAATGTGTCGATCTTGCTTGTAGTTGGGTTCTTAACTCAATTGGTTTAGTTGGTTACTTGTTGCTTCCAAAGTTGACTACAAAGTTTCTTTTTCTTCTTCTTACCATTATCTATGTTTTCGCGCTGGGACAAGTGCAGCCAGGTAGGGACGTTGATTTTGATGGTTACTTCATGAGTTTTCTGGTGTAAGTAGAAAGTAGGGTCTTTTTCAGATGTCCCAAGGACTCTATACTGTTTGTTGTGTATCCTGGTGTTGAATTGTGATTTTCTACTTAAAACATTCTAGGTTTGGTTTAGTTTGGCTGAAGTAATGTAAAATGAAGGAATTGTAGACTTGGAATCTGTCCAAGTTGTTTCTAAAGGTCCATGTGTTTAAAACCTTGAGACACATTACTTTCAAAAGTCCATATAGTGTATAAGTTGACTGTCTGGCGTTGTCGATCTCTTGATAGTTGACAATGTCTAATTATTGCATCACTTCACTATGTCATATAGGGTTTTTACTAATATCTAGTTCCTTTTGTTCCAGATCTCCTCCACATATTCTCATACTTGCCTAGGGATCTGAACTTCCTTGAGCACTCAAGCAATATTGGTTGGAAAGAGTAAGCATGCAATTCCCTGTCTCTGTACTTGCCTCCATGGTCCATAGAGTATTTACATCTGCTTTGTTTTATTTGCTCATTTTGAGGTAATTATTTGAAGGATTCTGAGTTTATGCTTCAGGTTTCAAAGAGGAAGGCCTATCATTGTAGATCCAGGCTTGTATCATTCAAAGAAATCCGGTGTATTTGGGGCCAAAGAGAAAAGATCTATGCCTGCTTCATTTAAGATATTCATGGGTATTTAAATTTCTTTTACTTTGTAGCTCCTTTTTACTAATTTGTTGTTTCACTACCCACGTTTATGGTTCAAGTAACTCTTCTACTGTGTTCATCTTTTCACCTTCATAGAGCTCTCATATCTTTGCGGTTATGTGGTTTTATATTTTGGCAGATACGCAAGGAGTTGTACGAAACTAATTTTCACCAAATATCTATAGTTTTTTAATTTCAGATTTATAATTTGCTAAAACTGTTTTTCTAGTCCTCAACTAAGAAAAACTACTTCTATATCTTGCTGGAGTCTGGAAATTGCTTCGGAGATTGAGGATTGATATTAACTCCTTTGTCCGTCATTGACTGGTCTCGGAAACTGAAACCAAGTGAATAATAAGGGACAAAGTTCTGTGCATCAAGTTGGGTCAATTTGAGTCTACTACTGTGTTATTTACCTTTTGGTAATCTGCGGAAAATGCCTATCAAGGTTTTATTAGGGTTTTAGTAGTGAAGGGTGGTCTCATAGCATTATGAGCTTATTGAACTCATTCTGTTATGGATTTTAGATGGTGGTTCCCATAGTCATGTTACTTGTTGGTCATGTTTATAAGGTATCGTAAGTTCTTTTATCCTTCTTTTTTGTTTTTTTCGGTGACGAGTAACCACGTACTTGCTACCACCAATAAGCCACCAGTATTGCCTCAGTTACGGCATTGGCAACATGAGCTAAATCGAAGACCTCCGGAGTTATGGTTGGTCCAGTTGTGAAACTTTGACCACTTAATATCCTTGGCTCCAAAAACATTTACTTCATAGATGATGTGGCATTTTGAATGGAGTTCTTCGTTGATCCCCAAAAAAAAACTTGTAGGATTTTGATCAGTTACTTTGTTCTAGGTTAGATCTCCCCTTCATCATAACCCTCCCAACCCAAATGAAGGCTGGACTTAGAATCCTAGGTTTCAAGTACAACCAACACGGGGGTTTACCAGCTAAAGTCAGTCGGCACATTTGATTCACGAGCATCCATTTTTTTCGTAGATTTCTCCTTGGTTTATAGCATAGCATGGAATGCATCTGGGAGTGATGAGTTGGAGTTTTGATTTTGATTTTCCCTTTTTATCTTGTCTAGATTTTCCTGTATGTCTGCCTTTTAACTTCAAATTTCCCCATCTGCAGGATCTGAATGGGTAGTACTGACCAGGTCATTCCTCGAATTCACCATATGGGGTTGGGATAATCTCCCACGCACTCTCCTCATGTACTACACGAATTTCATGTCGTCGCAAGAGGGCTACTTCCACACCGTGATATGCAACCACAAAGACTACCAGAACACCACGGTAAACCACAACTTGCACTATATAAGGTGGGATGATCCTTCGAAGCAGCAACCGATGAATCTGACGTTAGGGCATTTTGACGACATGGTCAAGAGCGGGGCCCCTTTTGCTCGTAATTTTGCAAAAGGTGACCCGGTTTTGGATAAAATTGACAAGGAAATTTTGAAGAGATCACATGGGCAATTTGCGCGTGGGAATTGGTGTGTGGGTACCGATCCTTGTGTAGTTCATGAGAGTCCAAATGCAGTTAGACCTTCTGTAAGTTCAAAAAGGCTAGAGAAACTTATTTTGAAACTTCTTGATTCTGAGCATTTTAGGACGAAACAGTGTAACTAATGCTTTCATTGTGCCACTATTTTTTTTTCTCCCCCTTGGTGGATAATATACTTGTACCAAGAATTGTGTAGAATGGAGAGTTTCTGAAAGCAGAGTTTGAAACAGGCCTTCGATCACTTTAATGGAGGAAGAGTTCGAAATGGACGGTCTGACAGCCTCCGTTTGGTTGAGAAACTTGAGACCCTCCTCAAAAGGAATTGGCTTCTTTGCCAGTGGCGGTTGGCGGATGCAGGATTGTCAATTTGGCTTGGTTTGCAGAGACTCAATTTGGCTTGGTTTGCAGAGACGTACAACAAATAGAAAGAAAATTAGGGAGAGTGAAGGGCCAAATGCCCCTTCACCCCCAGATCCGCCCGTCCTCTGCAATCTAGAATTACAGACATGGTAACTTCGGCCAAAACTAATAAATGAAGAATACAAATTGGGGGGAGTGCAATGTCAAACACCCCCTTCACCCCTGGATCCACCCGTCCTTTGCAATCTAGAATTACAGACATGGTAACTTCGATATTGTAAGACCACGATTTACTGTTCAATATTCGCAGTTATTGACGCCCAATAAAGCTCTCTAAAGTGCACTACAACCTGTAGTACATTGTCGCATTACAAAAACTCCTCCAAAACAAGGAGACCCAAAGTACTCCCAATTTGAAGAAGTACCTGAAACAAGGAATGCATCTCAACTCAACTAACCATTACCTAAATGTGGTTCGGCTGTTCACCCTGCAAGTTCTCCACAGCTTGACCAAATTCGACAAAATATTCCCAGAAAACTAAAACCAAACTCAGGCAAATTCGACAAAATGAGAGCCCAATATCAAAATCGGATGATGTCACGTTGTATCTGATCAAAATCTTCAAACACGTTACATCCGGCATTAACCCAGAAAAAAAAAAGAAGGCCATTGAGTTCCAAGCCTCAAATACAGCAAAAAATGCTCGAACAAATCATAGTATCCGGAATAGTCAAAACACGAATAATCGAAAGAGACAAAAAGAAACTACCATTGACTTAATCGACCTCCTCGATCTTAGGGCCTGCACCACTGCTGCCAGCATGAGCATGGCCATGACCATCATCATCATCCATGTCAGCGCCCATACCACCACCCATACCGCCGCCGCCCTCTTGGTACATCTTTGCAATGATAGGGTTACAGACGCTTTCGAGTTCCTTCATCTTGTCCTCGAACTCATCCGCCTCAGCCAGCTGGTTGCTGTCCAGCCACTGCACCGCCTGCTCAACAGCATCCTCAATCTTCTTCTTATCTGCTGGTGGAAGCTTGGCGCCTATCTTCTCGTCCTTGATGGTGTTCCTCATATTGTATGCGTAGTTCTCCAGGGCATTCTTCGCCTCCACCTTCTTCTTGTGCTCCTCATCCTCAGACTTGTACTTCTCCGCCTCCTGAACCATCTTCTCGATCTCGTCCTTGGAGAGCCTTCATGTCAAGCAAAATCGAGTTAGAAGGAACACGATATAGTTAAAATGTCTGTATATGTTTGCAACGTGGAGAATCAAAGAAAAAAAAAAAGAAGGTTAAAAGCGTTAAGAGGAGAAAAGTGGGAGACAGTTTTGAGAATAAAATGAGCACTCGGGTTTGGTTGAATTTTGGCAATTGCACATTATGGTGTAAATCATGCTATCTTTGGTATTTGTCTGTCTCAGATTCTAGAATTTTGTAGGCTGGGAGTTACCTTCCTTTGTCGTTGGTGATGGTGATTTTGTTCTTCTGCCCAGTGGTTTTATCCTCAGCAGACACATTAAGGATGCCATTGGCGTCGATATCAAAGCACACTGTGATCTGCGGGACTCCCCTAGGAGCTGGTGGGATTCCAGAGAGTTCGAATTTACCCAATAAGTTGTTGTCCCTAGTCCTCGTCCTCTCACCTTCATAGACCTGAATTAACACCCCCGGCTGGTTATCTGAGTAGGTCGAGAAGACTTGCTCTTTCTTTGTGGGAATGGTGGTGTTCCTAGGAATCAAAACGGTCATAACACCGCCAGCAGTCTCCAAACCAAGGGAGAGAGGGGTGACATCCAACAACAAGAGGTCCTGCACCTTTTCATTACCCTCACCACTCAAGATGGCGGCTTGGACAGCAGCACCATAGGCAACAGCCTCATCAGGGTTGATGCTCTTGCACAACTCCTTGCCATTGAAGAAATCTTGCAAAAGTTGTTGTACCTTGGGAATCCTGGTGGATCCACCGACAAGAACCACATCATGAATAGTGCTCTTATCCATCTTAGCATCCCTCAAACACTTCTCAACTGGTTCCATACACTTCCTGAAGAGGTCCATGTTTAGCTCCTCAAATCTCGCCCGTGTAATTGTGGAGTAGAAATCAATCCCCTCGTACAGAGAATCGATTTCAATGGTAGTTTGGGCAGTGGATGAAAGAGTCCTCTTAGCTCTTTCACAGGAAGTTCTCAACCTCCTCAAAGCTCGGGGGTTGCCACTGATATCCTTCTTATTCTTCCTCTTGAACTCCTGAACAAAGTGGTTAACCATTCTATTGTCAAAGTCCTCACCTCCGAGATGGGTGTCTCCAGCAGTGGACTTCACTTCAAAGATACCTTCCTCAATGGTTAGAAGAGAGACATCAAAAGTGCCACCACCAAGGTCAAAGATCAAGACATTCTTCTCCCCCACACTGGTAGCTTTCTTGTCAAGACCGTAAGCAATGGCAGCAGCAGTGGGTTCGTTGATTATCCGCATCACATTGAGACCAGCAATTACCCCAGCATCTTTTGTGGCCTGACGTTGAGAATCATTGAAGTAAGCAGGGACAGTGACCACAGCATTCTTAACAGTTGAGCCAAGGAATGCCTCAGCAATCTCGCGCATCTTAATGAGAACCATGGAGGAGATTTCCTCAGCTGCAAACTGCTTATCCTCATTCTTATAACTGACGACAATCATGGGCTTGTCAGCAGGCCCGGGAATTACCTTGAAAGGCCACAACTTCATGTCACCCTGAACAGGTGCATCACTGAATCTCCTACCAATGAGCCTCTTAGCATCTGCACAACATTTATTACTTTCATTAAGGTCAAACAAATGTCTCAAAGGAAAACAAGCATTTAATAATGATATATCAGAAATAAGAAGAACAGGGTATAATGGAAATCTATATATGCTGTTGACTGTTGAGACTACAGCATAAGGAAAATCAATGCGATATGGTAAGAACATAATAAGAATTCCAGGCATAAAGTACGCAAAACATGCGAAAAGAAATAGAACTACTGTGTTTTCAGTTCTTGAGAAAAAAACCTTCCATAAGTATTTCTATCCAATATTAGAGAGACTGGTCTGCAATAGTTAATGACAAAATGAGTAACAAGAACCATATATATTTGAACGACACCAATTCAATTACAATACACATGGATAAAAAGTAAACCAGAGTCAAGTAAGCCACCCACGAGGCAGAACTTCTCCCGGAAAAAAAAAAAGGTGCCTCAGAATCTCAGATGCAGTAGCATACCACAATAGAATTTTGAAGCAATTGATGCCCAAGGAACAATCGCTCAAGCAAAGACATGCTTCATGGAACCAGATTAGTGTTCAAGGTATTAACTAAATCTTAGGAAGATGAGGTTGAATTTTTGTTTTCAACTTATATACAAAGCAAAAAAAAAAAAAAAAACAGTTTACTTTCATAAGATTATGAATACACAATCCATAATAATGTGCTTAATAAATGGTGACCAAACCAACAATATCAACATGAGAAAATTCAAATAAATTAATTCAACAATTGAAAGCAGATCAACAAAAAAATAATCAAACAGTTAAACAGATCCAGTAACAAAATAACTAACAAAGAATAATACACATAATAAAACAAAAAACAGGTTTAAGCAAATTTAAGTTATTGAGCAATAAATAAAACAAAACATGGTGTGCATTTTATCATATGGTTAAGACTGAAATTTGAATTGATGCTATCTATCCATTCTGGGCCCTCAGATACTAAATATAACATGAAAATTTATGGACGGTAGCACTGGGAGATACAACATTCAGTGCCCTAGGCACGACTGAACCCTCCAAACAAATTTTTTTCCAATAGAGGTTGGTCGCGCCCCAACCAAACAACGAATAATCTGGGGTGGTTTGGCAAAATAATCCGTTTGGATTATTTATTTTTTACTTAACTCAATTTTTTTCCGCATCTGATAATTTGCTTCAATTTTGTGGATTATTGATTTGTCTCAACGGGGAATCTAAAAAGTAAATAAGTATGCTCAAGAGTTTTTTTTTTTTTTTGAATAAAAAAAAAATGTCACAAAGGTTTTTTCTTTTTTCAATTCATTAGAAAAGGGTCAATATCACATCTAAAACTAAATTCTGTAGAACTGTCTAATACTAATCCACTATTTTTGCCTATTCAAAAAAAAAAATTCAATTTCAAATATATTTTTTACTTTTTAGATTCATCCCGTCAAGATAAACCAATAATCTATAAATAAAAAAAATATTGAAGCAAAACTAACAAATGCAGATTTTTTTTGGGATAAAGACGAGATCTGGATGAATTATTTTTCCAAAACACACCAGATCAAAGTTTTTTTTTTTTTTTTTCTCATTTCATTAGCTAGGGTTGACATCACATCCCAAACTAATTCTGTCGAGCTGAAAAGGACTCTGCAGATGTGAAATAATCTCTCTATTACTTGGTCTTCTGGTTAGGTGACGTGGGTGTCTTTTAACCATCAGATCTGAACGTGGTCTGCAAGATTGTGTGCAGGAAGCTTTTAGACGTGTACGTGGGTTTCACATGTTTCCAAGAGTATTTAAGGCCACCGATTTGCAAACGTGAAAAAGTAAACAAGTCAAAAAGACGAAAAAGCTAGTCCAAACCGATTCACATTCCGAAGGAAACACAAACTAATCACACTTGAAATCATCATGAAGTGATGTTTTCGATGCGTCAAAGGCTCTGTTTCGAACTTGCGTCAAAACATCGCTTTCACTTCCATATGAGAGTACAAGCAGCATGAACCTGCTTCATCTTTTGACCTGAGTCTACTGTTCTCTTTTACGAGTAATACTAGAATCAGATTAATTTCTTTTGTTAATCTCTCAACAAAAGTTATATAATAATACTGATTGTCTTTGAAAAAACATTAGTTTAGTCCAAACTCGGCCCAGATCTAACTCAACCTAATAGATCCAGTGGAATCAAATACAAAGAGGCACAAACAGATCCATAAAACTCGAAACAAATTAAGAACATACGCTCTTAAGCATACACTATTCTCATTAGATCCATAGTATATGTTCAGATCGAAATAAACTTGTAACTCATAGAGAGAGAGAGAGAGGGAGAGAGAGTAATACCGAAGACGGTGTTAATGGGGTTCATGGCGACCTGATTCTTGGCAGCATCACCGATCAAGCGCTCAGTGTCAGTGAAAGCAACATAGGAGGGCGTCGTTCGGTTACCCTGGTCGTTGGCAATGATCTCGACACGGTCGTGCTGCCAAACTCCGACGCAGGAGTAGGTGGTGCCGAGATCTATTCCGATCGCTGGTCCCTCTCCCTTTCCGGCCATTGCTTCTCACTTCTTTCTCCTCGGTTGCGTCGGCTACTGGAAGAGGAGAGAGAAGAGAGAAGAGAGAGAGAAGAGAGAGGGAGGCGTGAAGTTTGACTAGGGTTTAGGAGGGAGTCACAGTAGATGTTTCTCTGGTCTTTTATAAGGACAGGGAGCATTCAGCATTTGATTTGTGTTCTAGAATGTTCGGAAGCACTATTGGCTTCATCCCGGCCTTCCGATCGAAAAGGTATCAACGGTCTTAGATTCTTTGACTTTCTTACTTGCCAATGCTGGCAAGTAGCAACCAAGGGTTTTTTTTTTAAATAGAGCATCCAAGCACTCTGTTTTAGGCAAAGTTATTAATCTCGTACCGGTGAGCGTACCGTTTTCTCTATTGGAACGGTACGTACCGGTACCGGTGTGTATCTCGGTACCATTCCAGATTTAACGCAATAAATTTTTTATATGTATTTAATATAGGATAAACCTACGGGTACAGAATTTTTTGTACAGAAATTGTACAAATTGCTCTCGGGGACCCACTTTTGGGTCCCACACGAGTGATCCGAACCGTTCATTATTCTTAGAACATTTTTCCGAGGGGCCCCACAAAATTTCAGCTCAATCGGACGGTTAGAAGTGCTTGAACCAAAGTCCCACACGGTTAGAAATGATTGAAACGGTAGGACTTTGGTTCAAGCACTTCTAACCGTCCGATTGAGCTGAAATTTTGTGGGCCCCCTCGAAAAAATGTTCTAAGAATAATGAACGGTTCGGATCACTCTTGTGGGACCCAAAAGTGGATCCCCGAGAGCGATTTGTACAATTTATGTACAAAAAATTCTGTACCCATAGCAGGGTCCATTTAATATATGTTTGATAAGACAAACATTATAGGTGAAATGACCAAAACATGGTGGTTAGGGCAAATAATACCAAAAATATGGGCATGGTTTGGCAAATGACCAAAACATGACAAGGAAAAAAAAAATTACACATACATGGTAAGTTTCCCTTGCACTGCCGAAAATACCCCCAACTCCATCTTCCACTGTCATCCTCCTCCTCCCCACGACCCATTTCTCAGATCCATCTCTTTCTCTGCGAGAGAACAACTTCCCCTGTATTTTTTCCCCCAAATCAAGCCAAACCCGTTTTCCTCCCCAAATCGTTCAGCCCTCTCTCTCTCTCTCTCTGTGCACAAACTGAAACTTTGCACACTCTCTCCCTCTCGTTCTCTCCCCCAATCAAGCCCAAACACACGCACGCTAGAGGAAAAGCACAAAGAACGGTGGGATTCAAAGGAACCGCCGGCACCAATCGAGCACTAGCACTACCACCGTCCAACTGAGGTTTTGTCATCTCGAAGCCCTATGGCTTGTCTGACTCGACCACAACTTCGTAAGTTGAATAATTAAACTCTCAAATTTCATACTTGATTCCATTTGGAGTTTGGATTCAGCAATCTGCTCCTAGGGTTTTCCATCAAATACTATAAAAACCAAGGGATTCAAAACGGACGCAAAAAATGGATTCTCGTAGCGATCTGTCCCGTAATGAGTCGTGACTCTCAGTGATTTACAGCAAGGATTTTGAATGTGTATTTTTTTATTCGAATAATGTGCACACTTGCATACTAAAATGTTGTGTCCCTCCTACCATGGAATGGTAATGTGTTGAAGTGATTGTTACCTTGATTTGTAAGTTGTTTTGTTTACTTTATACAATTTCACTTGTTGTGTGCTGTTGGTTTCATTGTGGTATAGAAGGAAATCAAACAATGAAGTTGGTAAAACATGGACATGGGTTTTGCACCCCATGCGTTCGATGAAATGCTTGTGAGAATAGTGGGACTTAAACATAACTTCCTTGGGGATTTCACCAGAGAAACCATTGTCCCAAGGTCTTCCTGTGGTCTCTCTGTCAAATTGGTCAGGTGTAACAAGTTTCAAGTGTCTAGTTCAAGTGCTATATTGTTGTCAAAGAGTGCCATTTTTTTACATGTGAGGTGCACAATTTGTTAATACAAGGAGCAAATGTTGTTTTCCTGATACAAAAAGTGGGATTGAGAAAGAACATTGGCAACCCAATGGTCCTTATTCCAGTGCAATATTATTGTCAAAAAGTGCCATTTTGTTTCACGTAAGGTGCACAATTTGTTATACAACAAGCAAGTGTTGTTTTCCTATACAAAAAGTGGAATTGAGACAAAACATTGGCAACCCGTGGTCCTTATTCAAGTGCAATATTATTGTCAAAGGGTGCTATTTTTTTACACGTAAGGTGCACAATTTGTTAATACAAGGAGCAAATGTTGCTTTCCTAATACAAAAAAGTGGGATTGAGAAAGAACATTGGCAACCCAATAGTCCTTATTCCGGTACAATATTATTGTCAAAAAGTGCCATTTTGTTTCACGTAAGGTGCACAATTTGTTAATACAACGAGCAAGTGTTGTTTTCCTATACAAAAAGTGGAATTGAGACAAAACATTGGCAACCCAGTGGTCCTTATTTAGGTGCAATATTATTGTCAAATGGTGCTATTTTTTTACACGTAAGGTGCACAATTTGTTAATACAAGGAGCAAATGTTGCTTTCCTATTACAAAAAGTGGGATTGAGAAAGAACATTGGCAACCCAATGGTCCTTATTCCGGTGCAATATTATTGTCAAAAAGTGCCATTTTGTTTCATGTAAGGTGCACAATTTGTTAATACAACGAGCAAGTGTTGTTTTTCTAATACAAAAAGTGGAATTGAGACAAAAAAATTGGCAACCCAGTGGTCCTTATTTAGGTGCAATATTATTGTCAAAGGGTGCAATTTTTTTACACATAAGATGCACAATTTGTTAATACAAGGAGCAAATATTGCTTTCCTAATACAAAAAGTGGGATTGAGAAAGAACATTGGCAACCCAATAGTCCTTGTTCCGGTGCAATATTATTGTCAAATGGTGCCATTTTGTTTCACGTAAGGTGCACAATTTGTTAATACAACGAGCAAGTGTTGTTTTCCTAATACAAAAAGTGGGATTGAGAAAGAAAATTGGCAACCCAATAGTCCTTGCTCCGGTGCAATATTATTGTCAAATGGTGCCATTTTGTTTCACGTAAGGTGCACAATTTACTTTCAAGATGAGTGCAATTCTTTTATTGCAAGGTGCAATGGTTTTTATTTACAGTGCAAGGTTGTTGCATGCACGGTGCAATTTTGAGATTGCCCGTCCAAAACGATTTGATTTGATCTCATAATGGCAAGACAAGCTGAACTAACGCGAGTGCAATTCTTTTATTGGAAGGTGCAAAGGTTTTTTATTCACAGTGCAATGTTGTTACATGCACGGTGCAACTCTGGGCAGCTAATATTTCCAGGAACAATGGGAAGGAGGTGTGTGTGTTAAGCTTAAAAAATGAGAAGGGTATTTTGGACCTGTAATTTGTTGGTACCATGTATGTGGAATTATTTTTTTCCTTGTCATGTATTCGGTCATTTTGAAAAACCTTGCCATGTAATTGGTATTGTTAGTTTTAAAAACCATTTATTGGTCATTTTCCCAACATTATATCTAATGAAAATATTTTTCCTAAAATTTATGATAACTTTGCTTTTTACTTCAATTAGGAAGTGACTGTGAGAGAGTATCAGGTTACAAAAAAAAAAAGTGAAATTATTGACCACCATCAGTCGTGTAGTACAGCTGGAACACAATAGTAATGTTTCAAATCTCTCTCTCTCTCTCTCTCTACGTTACCCAGTTCTTCTTTATCTCTACTCTTTCGTGTTCTGAAACCCACCATTTTTTCCGGTGAAGTTCGCCCACTGCTTTTCCCTTCGTTTCTCTGCAGCTATAAATCACTGCAAATCAACTAAAAGTTTTCGTTGTGTTGAAAATCAGAAAGTGCGCAAGATATTACGCCTGACAACCTCAAAAACGTTTTGATTTCTGTACCGGACAGAACCCGGGAAATGGCCGGAACAGCCCGGAACAGAGCGGAACGACCGGAATAGAGCGGTATTTCTACCGAAACGGAATAGCAAGCTGGGTATTCCGTTTTCTGGCCGGTACGGTACATCTCGGCCGGTATGGGACGAGATTCATTACTTTGGTTTTAGGGAAGCGGGAGACGTGCTGTCCCTCAAGGGACAACATGCGTGCTGACCCTATCTAATCCGTCTGTGCTCAGCGATCAACGGCTCATATTTGCTCGGCTCCAAACAAATATGAACCCCGTCCATTACCAAACTAATCTGAATTGTTGATCACCGAGCACGGATAGCTTGGATGGGGTTGACACGCATGTTGTCCGGCCCCCCGAATCCCTATTTTAGCGACTGGATGTGACATATTGATGAGAGATTTTGTAATATATCATCTCTTTCCTTCGACTTTTTGTACTTTATGGAGGAACCCACCATTTGTAACGCCCCGATTTTTGGAAGTATTAATTTAAATCATTTAATAAAAGATTAATATAAATAAAAAGGATCTCATTAATAAAGCATCGGAAATAACATAATTGTCTTAGTTCAAGTACAAATAAACATAGTTTTTTTTTTTGGGAAAATTAAAGGGGAAAGTGCACTTTACCTACCTGTGGTTAGGCCGAATTGCACATCACCTACCTCATTTTTAAAAATTAGCGAATGACCTACCTGTGGTTTTGGACTAAACTGCAACACTTAACTCCGTTAACAGAAAATGCTAATTGACTCTAATACCCCTGTATTTTTTTCCCGGAATAAACTACCCCATCCCTCCTCTCTCTCTCTCTCTTTCTCCACATGGTTCTGGGACAGATTGGATCATGCTCAAATATGTCCTCGTTGATACTGGATCTCCATTTGTGTGGGTCGCAATTACAGATTCAAAGGGAGTCTTAACTATCAGTAGCAACAAAACACTCGTTCTTCTCAGTGGAAATCACTGCATCATCTAGTCATCAAGAGTGGCAGCAGAAAATAAACCATTTGCAAAGCTCTTAGATTCTGGAAATTTTATTCTTCTCGACGCAGCAAAACCAGATTTGAATACTTATGTACACAGCTCCAAATGACTTGTGCGACAATTACGGGCATTGTGGCCCTAATAGCATTTGCAAAATCAAAAGAACACCATGTGAGTGTTTGAAGGAAATAATTATTTAAGAACAATTTAAAAAAAAAAAATAGGAAACAAACAAAAGAACACCATCCTTTCCAAACTGTTCTTTTCTTTACGTTCTAATCATTTAGTAGATTCGAGTTGGGTCGGGATGATCAAGCCCACAGAGGACCTGACTAGATCCGATCCAACACACCGTACAACTCTATAAATGGGGTTTACCGGCGCATCATCCAACCCATCACCGACTGGATCTGAGAGACAGAGAGAGAGAGTACCAGAAATGGGGTTTCCCGGCGCCGGAGCCCCCACCGATGACTACTTCTCCTACCTCTACCTGACCGCCTCCGTTGACTGCATGTTCGCCGTCGTCTACATGCTCGTCGGCCTCTTCTCCCTCCTCTTGATCGTCGCCTACGCCCACAAATCCGACACGTTTTGGTGGGTGCGGTGGCGATATTGGGTTTGGCTGATGCTTAGGTTCAGAGTGGGGTATATGCAGGCTGTACTCTTGGAGAAGATGAAGATGGGCAAAAATGTCTTCTTACATGCTAGTTCAATTTCATTTAATTTTATTTTCCATCCCCACTCGCATAACATGTGTGTGTATTGCACCCTCCGTCAATTTGGAAGGAAAACCTAACGGTAGCAGTTTAGTCCAAAACCATAGGTAGGTCATTCGCTAATTTTTAAAAGTGAGGTAGGTGATGTGCAATTCGGCCTAACCACAGGTAGGTAAAGTGCACTTTCCCCAAAATTAAATTACAATTTTTCAACACAAAAATAAGAGAGATTTGCTCTACAGGTTAAGGTTGAGATCTTGATCCCGATACTCCTTTTGAGCCTGATCCACTAGAAAACCTTCTGTTCCAAAATAAGCGTCGCCCTCGACTCCTACACCTCCTGTTTGATCACAATCTGGCATAATACGTCCGAGTCGCGAAACAACATCATGGTATTATACCAGGGTCACACGAAATGTAACACCGTGAGCGATAAATCACTCAATAGCTACTCTAATCCCCAACACTTACATAACATACAAGAACAACATATATGATTGAAAAGCAGCACGTAAAAGAGTAAACACATAACTGATTTCATTACTAGCCATTAACTTACATTTTCATCTAAGTTCTCAACCTAGAGAACTTTCCTCCCAAATAACCACTAAGGACTATGACCAATCTGTGATTAAACTCCCCCCTTGCTTGCCCTGACTGGGAGCCCTGACGGAAGGCATAAGTTATGTACTTAATCCAACCGTCAACCGCCTCACAAGGATGAATTTCTCAGGGACTGACTGTACCACTGGGCTACGAGTGACAACTGTCAGCTCCTGTAGGTATATAGCCGTAACTCGGTTTATAATACATCCACCCTTTTAACACCTCAGAATTCAAATGAAGTAATCACAGATTGTCATATCCTAGGGTTTCGAAATCCTGCCAGGCTGCCAAATAATCCTCCAAACCGAAATCACTTGGCTGACTGCCATCCATCTCATCAATTTTCCCATTAACTTAACGTCTACGTGAATTCTACTCACGAACACCAAACTTGAGAACCTATTTGTCCGTTCTAACAAACAATATTTTCATCTGAGCAACAATCAATATTTTCATCTAAGCATGCAGTAATAAAATAAGGAACAAAACGATATGGTAATTGATAAGTGCGTATGCAATTCACGTAATTTCCTTGAGATTAGTCCCACATACTTTTGGGATTCGTTATAACTTAACACATAATTTTATTGGCAACTTAGTATTTGACCAGGAGACAAAATATAATAATTTTTTTTATTATTTATAAACAAGATACCACCATGTCTTTTCTAAAAGAAATATCGAACTTCTCTGACTTTATAAATAGTAAACTTTCAGTGTAAGCTAAGAATATAAACTTAGGTTATTAGTGCATCATACCTACTCCAGTAATTGGTATTACGAAGTTATTATCTTACTTAGTAATAAAAAAAAAATCATGATTTATATATATCCCTTTTACTTTACAGTAAAGTACTAGACTAGTTTTATAAACTAAACTACTTCTTCTCTTTTTCTTTTCTCTTTTTTTTTATTTTTACAACACTAATTAAGATTTAATGCATGCAAACATCACCTAATTTCTACTTTGACACGTCAACTTGAGCTAACAAATCAGGACCTCCTATTGTGCAAAATAAGTTCCAAGGAAAAAAAAATCAAAACTGGGCCTGTTGCTCCTATACGAACTGTTCCGGCAAAACAGAGCATGTTCGGTTGGGTATTATTTTGATGCACGGGTTACATTTTTTTCACTTCTAACTTATAAAAACAACTAATAGACATCATAATATACTTAGGGGAAGTGGGTAAAAATTAATCTACCTCTCCTCCGAAGTCTTAGCATGGAAAAGAGATTTTTGGCGAAAAAGTGTAAACGGAGAAGATGACCGGAGAGAAGGCCACGGGGTGGCGTTGAGGTGAACGGTTGGAGCTTGGTGGTGTATGAGAAGGTAGGAGAAGGTTTGAAATTCAGAATTTTAGTGTGGAGGTGTGTGTATAATAAACCCACTTGAGTTTCTCTCTCCTAAAACTCCATTGTTGCTCTAAGTTTTTCTTCCCTTTTTGAGTCTACTGTGAGTGGGTTAAAAAAAAATGCAGAGGTGAGGGTGGTTTTTGATGCCAAATTCGGATGAGAAATGGGGTAGGAATATAGGCTTGATCCTTGGTATAAACCAATGGATTAGGGGGTGTTTAAGGGTCTAATGGTTAATGGTAAGTGACCATGGTGGTTGTCTAAACCTCATTGGATGGTGTTGAATGTGCATAAAAAATAGTCATGCATGGAATGACATGGGAGGAGATGTTTGATAGATATAAAGCAAAAAGATGAAGCTGACTATTTGGTTAGGAATTAAGCAATTCGGTTAGGAAGTAATTGATTTGGTTAATGAGGAATGTAATGGAATTTGGAACTAACAGGATACACACACATATTTAAATATGCGAAATAAAAATGTAGTAATCAATGGAGCTACGATAAATTAACTAATTAGTAAAAGATTTAATGAAATCAAAATTTTATTCGAAACCAAACAAAAATGGGCGAAATTACGGGTCGTTACAATCTATCCCCCTTAAAACAATTTCGTCCTCGAAATTCGCTAATTGAAATTTGAATGAAATCAAAATAGCTCAGAGTATAATATATATGAAAAAAAAAACTATTATTATTATTTTATAAATTCTATTTTACGAAAATGCGGGCTGTTACACCATTCTTGTTTAGAGATTTGAACTTCAAATTTACTTTTGGGGTCTGCAAATTTAGAAACCTATAAAATAGAGATTTAGAGCTTGGTAGGGGATCCCTAAAAAAAAAATACCAAAAGTTAAAGAAAAGAGGAGTTCAATTAAATCGCTTTGTTTGGTTGAGAATTTTGAGAAGAATATTTTGAGAAATATTTTTGAGATAGTGTTTGAATAGGTTTTTGAAAAAAGTAATAGTTAGAGAGATGTGTAATAATTGGAGAGAGATAGAGAGAGAAATGAAAATAATGATTGAAAAGACATGTATGAGTAGAGAGATAAATGTGATTAATGATTGGAAATATGAGAGATGGAGAAAGAATCTTGTTGGAAATTTTTTTGGAAATGTGAAGTGAACAGAGTGAAAACCTCCCTTAATATGTCACATCCAACCTCTTAAAATAGAGATTTAGAGCTTTGGTAAGGGATGCTTTGAGGCACCATGCGTCTTTGCCCCTTGGGCACTCAATAATTTCTCTTGTTGTTTACATCATTAGACGAAGGTGGAGCAAAATAGTTTAAGAGCATCTTTATCAGACACATACACATACAAAAAAAAAATATCAAAACTAACCTCAAAAACACCTTTTATAATTTAGCAAGCCACTTTATAAAAAACTCACAAAAATCAATCTTTCTATAACTTTACCCCTATTTTTTTGTTCAATAATCCCTTAGTGCAACCACACATGAATATTTTACCTATTGCTTTTTGCCAAACCCATACCTGCATCATTCATCTCTGTCTCTCCATCTCCGATCTCCCCACCCCACCACCTCTCTCTCTCTCTCAGAGATCAACCCACCCCACCGCCTTTCTATCCATTTTAGATCAAACCCTTCCCGCCACTGTGTGATTTCCGACCACTTTTCCAACGAGTATTAGGTAAACAATTCGGTATGAGAAAATCAGTTAGTGTTGTTGTTGTACTGGCATGAGAATTAATAGAATAAAGGAAATAGAGTGAACAGTCGGTACTCGGTTTTATTAAGTTACTGTTCATTCCCTACAAGCTTGAGTTAATTTGTGTCACCTGATTTGGAGCAGTTTTTGTTAAGTTTTTCCTCTTTCACTTGCTAGTATAGCTGTTACAGGTGTTTGTGTTGCATGATAAGGAGTTTGTGTTGCATGATAAGATGCTCTAAAGCTAGATTGCACCTCTCATTGACATCGCTAGGCTAAAGGTAACTATATAGGGTCAAGTGCGGTCACTTGTATAGATTTGAGAACCCTGTAGGGCAACATCTAAGTTGTTGGATGTGTTTTTAACGGTCCTAATGTCATCTCGACACTTTGTTGATCCGAGACCGTCCATTGCCCAGATGAAATCCAAGCCGTTCATAGTCGATATCAACGGCTCGAGAGCTGCCCTCCAGGGTTCCACTTGTATGATTATCCACGATTAGAATTGGTCTGGGGATCGAACCAAGACTCGCGGTTTTAAGAAACTGCTAGTCGTGTCTTAATCAAAAGTCCTACGGTCTTGTTCTGATCCAATTCGCGAGTCACAGTTCGGTTCCAGTTTTATCCACAAATTACATTCCATATACGCCAAAAAATTAAAGCTACCATAACCCATAAAAAAAAAAAAAAAAAACAACCAACATGCCCTACCATTACATATCATATTAACAATTACTATATGTAGAGCACGGTAGATCTGATTCAAATTTCAAATTCCATAAAAACAAAGCCTGAAACAAAACGTTATGTAAAGCAAAGCATCAGTATATCAATATAATGAAAAGGGAATAAGGATATCAAGTATACTATATACATTTTTTTACCCAAGTAATAAAAAAAAAAGTGGTAAACCAGGGGAAATAAGATATAAATAGTAACAATTATTAGGTTTTCAGACCATTGGAATTCGAACGCCCAAGGTAATGGACACTTTGTTCGGTTTGGGTCTCAAGACCCACTCTACACGGTCCTCAATAAAGTTTTCTTTCTATCTCTCTCTTCTCATTACCCCCAAACCCTCCCTCAAAACTCAAACCGAACAAGCCTGAAATTCCCGGTCTTCCGAAAACACGGAACCCTCTCTTCCAGCATATTCTAGGGTTTTTTCATGTATTTTGAAATAAGTTGACCGAAGTGGTGGTGGTGGGACGATTGGAGAATACAGCAGTGACCTTATCTGATGCCATTAATTATAAGCTCTTTGTTCGATTTTTCCCATTTTCAATACTGGTCGTGTTTTTTTTCAATACAGTAAAAAGGGTAAATTAACAAAGGGTGATTTGATATAAAATAGGTGGTGTATTAGTGGACATAGGAATCATAGTTAATTTGTTTACCATGTTCGGCAGTTCGTACAGTAATATGGTTTATTAATTTATCATGTTTTCTGTATTTTGCTGTCATTAGGAATTTTCCTTTTTTTTTTTGCGTAATTTTCTTGATTTTAGGGGAGAAAACATTATGAGAGAAAAAGAATTAAAAGATTAGGAAAGAATAAGATTTGAAAGATAGGAGAGCGAGATTGAGATAAACAAGGAAATATTTGGAGACAGAAATATTTAGAGAAATTAGGGGAGAAAAACGGTGGTTTGAGGGTTATTTGAATTTGATGCTGCCACCTTAATTATTTTAACCAACTAGGTTGAGGACATAAATAAGTTCTTCAAACAGGACCCTATTTAACTCTCCCTTAAATAAATTTTGCATAGATTTTTTTTTTCTTTTGAATTACTGATTCGTCTCAATGGGAAAACTCCAAAATACAGAGTAAAAATTATGATTAAAATCTTAACAAAGTTCACTAAAAAAAAAAAAAATCCGATTATTTTTGTTTCTATTTACAAAATTTCTAGTTAATACTAGTTTTTTACTTTTTAAAATTTTATTGTCAGGATGAACTTACAAAACCATAAAATACGTTTATTCGTTGTTTTTAATCTATTAAATGGGGAGGCGAAGAGACTCGATCCCGGATGTAATGCAGGGCATCTAACACTCTACGCACTTGCCTCGCGCGCATCACGTCTTCGTGACGATCACTTTCTCCAAGTGTCCAACAATGGCTACTCGTGATCGCAGCAGCAACAGTACAGCAGCAGACGTCGCCGCCGTGGAGCTCGAAGCCCTTCGTAAAAAGGGCTCTTCTTGGCACCCTTGCCGTGTCTCTCTCAGGTTTGATTCTTCTTTCCCGCTTTTAGGAGTGATAGCCCAGGCGAACGAGCAGAGCATATGTTTAAGCGTGGTTTTAAAACTTGACGAGCTTCAAAACACTATGTTGTTTTCGATAAGAGCCGATCTCGAATTCGCTTTAATCGAGTAGAATATGAGTGATGAGCTGATGTCGAACGAGCTTTAATCGAGCCGAAAATGAGCCGATGCTGATTACCTTAATTATTTTATAGTACATTGTAAGCCGAACGAGTAGTAGTAACTTGTTCGAGCTTAGTTTGAAAACTTGATGAGCTTCAAAACACTAGGTTGTTTAGGATAAGAGCCGATCTCAAACTCGCTTTAAACGAGTCGAACACGAGTGATGAGCCAATGTCGAACGAGCTTTAATCGAGCCGAAAATGAGCCATTGTCGTGTACCTTAATTAATTATTTATTTTATGGTACATTGTTAGCCAAATGAGTAGTAACCTGTTCGAGCTTGGTTTGAAAACTTGACGAGCTTCAGAAAATGTTCCAACTTAGGTTTGTTTTTGTGGTAAATCGATCTCGAACTACTTTTGACGGAGCTTTGCTTGGTTCGTTTGTCTGTCCTACTCTCTCTCTATCTGGCCATTGCAATCTTGTTTGTTTCGTTTGTTTAGTGAGCGGTTTTCTATTCCCACTTCGGACTCATGATTGCGACTCCTCCCTACATTTGTGTGTAAAATAGCTGCAGCAATTTGGATACATTATTTTTTCTGTTTTCTTACCTATATTGAATGCTACTTGATTTCACTACACTGTTATGTTCTCGATTTTGTACATTATGTTTGAATTGAGAGTCCGGGACATCGCGCTTGGAGATATCTATCTATATATAAATACATACATACAGATACGCGTGTATGCGTACATGTATATCGTCATTGCTATTTATTTATTTTTTATGGAGAACACGCGCCTCTCTATTTCGAATTCCAAGTCATGATTGTGACTTCTACATGTATATGTGAAATAGCTGCAGCACCGAACTTGGATATTTTGGCTTTGCCATTAGTTCGATTCATTGAATGCTATCAGTTTGCACTTTGACACAGGATTTTTCTCGATGTTATCATTATGTTGAAATTTAGTCATTGCGCTTGGAGTCATTCTTCTGAACCTTCCTTTCTTATGATTATTACTTAACTCGATTGAAAAGAATGTGAGTGTTGATTAGATAAATTAGTTGAAGGGAAACTTGCAATGGTTGTTATCAAAGTGCGGGTACAGTAGACAGAAATCGGACCACATTTTAAAACAATTAACTATTAAAGCATGTAAAACAATGATTTGTGTGCTACTTCTTATGTTTGTATCTTAATGTATACTCATTTAGAATGAAATTTGGGGTAGACTAGGCCCAAAAGTCTTTGATCTTAGGAAATTAGGATATTGTTTAGAAGGAAGCAATCTACTACTAACAAATGTTACTAGAGAAATAGCTAACTAACCGGTTTTAAGGAAATGTACAGAAAACCATATTTTGAGAAATCGCAAACGTAATGGTTGTAAGGAAATGTATTGAAAACCATATTTTACTGTTGTAAACTCTTCTTGATTATTAAATACTCATCTTTACGAGACACGCTGTTAAATACAGGATTACCAATGGCTTAGTATAGTAAAATGGGAAAGAAAAATATGATGGAGATCTAATTTCTACAAAGAAATCTTATTTCTCGTATTTGAATTTTGGTGAAGGTTGGTAACCACTAACTGATGTACATGCAATTGTTATACACAATAGAAAGCATAACAAGGCAATCTCCATTAAGGGTAGATTGGATTTTGGAACTTGCATTCTGAAGCTTGGTAGGCTGAGTTCTTACCGATGCTTAAAGCAATGGCCCCTTACACAAAAACAGAAGGTGTTAATGTCTTCAGATGACTGTTCTAGTGGAAGAAGTCTAGTAACCAAGATATTGCAATAAACACTATTGTCCTCCAGCAGATGGATAACAATGTGAATCTACAAGATACAATTTCACAATTTTCTCATTAGTACGTTTTTATTGTTTGGATTTGGTATATGCTACCTAATCTCTGACTTTATGACTCGTTATTTCTATTCGAGAAAGAGAAGCTAGACATCTTGGAATACCAAATGAAATTGAATCTTCGATCATTGCCTTGGTTTGCTATGGTTAACTTACAAATGGTTTCAATTCAACTATGTGGAGAGCTTGTTAAAAACACCACATGGATCCTTGCATGCACAGCTCTAGTGGAGTCGAACTTATTGTGGACTATGGGAACACCGATTCAGAAGATACTATAGTTAGTGAAGAAGAAGCAGTTGCACGTCTGCGCGTTCGTTCTATCCCTCTAGACGATGATGACTGTGTCCACATCCAGGAAGGTGACCGTGTTCTTGCCACCCCAAAGTCACAATCTAAGAGCCACTTCTTTGATGCAGAGGTAGAAAAGGTACTCTCTCTCTCTCTCTCTCTCTCTCTCTCTCTCTCTCTCGATAAGAGGAAACATGATTAGACTCACTTAAATATATATGTGATTTCCCACCGTTTACTTGGACGGTGATTTTGGAGATAGACCTGACCATGAAATTGTTTTGCTTGGTTCTTGGCATCATCGTTGTGAAAGCAGTACGGATCTATTTTCAATAAATCTCCTGTCATAGTTGTGGGGTGACTGGGGTCAATGAATTCGTTTTAGGCTTGTAAAGTGGATTTTTCATATCTCCAAATGAGGACTATGGAATGACTATTCTTTAACACACATTTTTCTTCTTGTATACTTTTTGTTTTTGCACAAATAATTTGCAAAACTAATTCAAAAGAAGGTCCTGGATATTCCTGGGAGTAGATATGAATATATGATCTCTGCTATGTAGAAAACTCGGATTATTGCCTCCAAGTATCAGTTTGAGTACTGTCACTAATTCAAAAGAGTTGTATTGTTTTTTTCCTGCATCAAAATTTAGTTGACATTGCAATTGCAATGATCACCAGGTTCTGAGGGTAAGACACTCAAAGAAGGTCCACTGTAGATGTAATTTCATGATCAAATGGCTTCACCAAGACCTTAAAGGAGGAACATTAACTGTCCCGTCTAGTTCAGTCATGAAACTGGCTGCAAAAAGTATCAATGAGCATCCAACTGTTTCAGCATTCTTGAGTATGCTGGCGAAAAGGACAGGTTTCTCCAGTCGCTCTCCATTACCGACCATCATAGTAGACCTGGACTTTGATGTTGATCTTCATGAATTGCTGGAGAAACAGATAGAGTATATCAGCAGTTTGGCTGATATGTCAAACAAGAGGGTTTCAGACAATAGGTCTGTGGAAGGTAGGCATCCGTATCCATGGCTATATCACTTTATTTCACCATTGAGTTGTGTTATTTTATTTCACAGTTATAATGCATGGAGGAAATAGATTTCAATTGGTAACCTGTTGTCATATCTGCTGGAGAGCATGTTGGGGCTATTTCTCAGGAGGAATGTGGTGCATGTCGCTCATTGTAGGCCCGGCTAAGAAAACGGTCAATCCCTAATTATTATGATCAAACAGTATCTGCTTCATTCTTTATCTTCGATCTGGGATTATCTATCTAGCTTCTCTCCATGATGAAGCCCTTATGAATTTTTGCATGTGAAACTCGGCTCCATCTACAGACTACGTGGTGTGACTCCTAGTTTCAAGTGTATCGTGTCATGCTGTACGTTTCAGTGTCTCTCTCGATTTTCAATATTGTCTTTTGGTTGTCTTTTATTTGAATCTGAAATTGTCGATAACTCGTAGTGGTTTATCCATCCTATTAATGTCTTATCAATTTCCGCTTGATATATGTTGCCACCATAACATTAAACACTTGCAAAGTGACAAGTGAAATCTTACCTGCACTGTCTAGACTCATTGTTTATCTGATGAATTTTTACATTTTAGGCAGTTGTAACTGAGAGGGTGAGACCTTCGTGGATATCTTCACGAGTTTGAAGGATCATTTTCCGACCTGATAAATATCATCTCTGTGTGTTTCCCAACGTAAAGACAAAAGATACAATGTTTACTTCTATCTCATCTCTGGATATTCTCCTCTTAGTTGTCAAGTCCCATATCAAAAAGTGATAAAATACTGGCTCTCTAACCTGATTACTTGAGTCCTTTGCCTCTTGTACCTGTCCCCCCTCTTTCCCCTTGTCTCCTCTCTTGACTCAAATCCATTGGAAGTTGGACCCTGATCCTCTGATTACCCATGATGCAAGATAGGATGATTTAGTACTGATGTTTGAAATTAACTTAGTTTTTAGTCTCCAGATCTTTCATTCTCGTTTTTTGCAACTACCTTACGACTCTATCTGCTGAACATTTTGCAGTTGCTTACAAAGAACAAAATCCTTGTAGAGTGGCTGCTGCATCCAAATTAAACAATTCACATGTTCAAGCCCCTCCTGATCATAATCAGTTGAAGAGGACTACTCGAGGCTCAAAAAACTTGCAAATGGGGATAGAAATCAAGGATCCCTCACCACCTGCTCTATCCATCCAAGAGGAGCTGCCAGAAACCAGGTCTCCACTGAATCCTCTTGCTGCTCGTGCTGCTTTTGCATCATTAATGTCGAAAATGCCTCAAGTTGCTACCTCAGTTCCATTTGAACCAGAGAAAAATAAAGATGGAAACTCACCCATTAGTGCTTCAAGAAAAACTCAATTTATAGTGATGGATGCCTCTTCGATATTGTTGACGAAGGAGAAGGAAACTGAAACAAATACCTCCCAACTTCCTGATTCTAGGGCCAATTTCGAATACTCTGTAGCCAAAACTAAGGTAAGCCAGCCTCCTGAAGTAACTAGGCTAACTCGTTCTGCAATAAAGAAAGGTGCTGGGATGCTCAATGGTAGTTGTGTGGAACTGAAGTTACAGCCTTCAACCAGCCCAAGAAGGTTTACTCGTTCAGCAGTTTTTAAAGCTAAAGAACCTCAGATTGTGGTGGCTAAACATAGAATGGAAGAGAATAAATTGGGTAAACATTCTGTAGGAGATAGTTCTGAACAAAAAATTGCAGTTCCAGAATGGTCTGCATTAGAGGATGAGGAATTGATGTCGCCACGAAATGATTCTGCGGTTGAGTTATTATCTACTCAGGATAGGAATATCTTGAGGAAAAAACAGGAATGGAATAAGATGCATGAAGTTGAGAGGAATGGTTTAAGGAATTCAACTAGCAGGAGCAGGTTTACTCGTTCAGCAGTTCATGTGGAGAATGGGATTAAATCGATGACAGCAACACAAGGACTAGAATCGGATAAGTTAGCACGAAGCACAAAGTTGAATTCATGTGAAGGAAATGTCCCTGCCGCCAAGAGCTCTGTATTAGAAACAACAGACTGGTCCTCTTCACCACTTGACGCTGAGGGTGACTCTGCCCATATTGAGGAAAATCCAAATGGAGGGAAGATGTCTAGAGTTGTGAAGGCCACTGAAAAAACTGAAGGTTTTGTAAACGTACCAAAAGATTTCACTGTATTGTTTTACCTGAAATTGGATCACTGTTCAATTTTAGTGTCATTTTACCATGGTAGCTAATCTGATTATGTTAATTTGCTTTACGGCCCTTGCCTATTATTTATTGCATTTTAGAAAGTAACAATCATGAGACCTCACCATGACAATAGTGTATGCCACTCAAATTTATATACCCAGGATTGCCCATTCTGACTTCCGACTGAATGTTATAATAGAATGTTTGGATATTAGCAAAATGTGGATTCGACAGCCATCAGCTGGTGTAAGGATGCAGTGTGAGTGCATCGTTTTTTCTTTTAAGAGAAGATTTTTATAAGTTGTTTATCTAAGTAGGGTCTTCTCTGAAGCTGTTATAGACAAGGACTTGCAGTTACCTTTAAAATCGTTAGAAGGCTAGGCAAACATTTTTTAATCGTTTAAGGATTTAAATAGGATGCTGTGTTAAACTCGGTTGTTCCTCTAGCTTCTTGATATAAGTGCCATGGCAACACGCCTTGGACTACCATTTGTCTTTTAGATTTTATAAAATACCATCATCGTGGATATTGCTCGTCTCGACAATTCCACACTTTTGAATGGAACAATGTATCATTGGCAATGTACTATATCCCCTCATTAATAAAAACCAAAATTATGTTGATTTATAAATGATATAGCTGCCATATACTGTACTGGTTAACTGGTGTCCTGGGTCCTCTACCCACTGATGTAACAGTTTTTCCCTAGCATACGAAACCGTAATCTGAGCATGTTCTGATATAATTTCACCATTCTACTGATGTCATTTAGCTGATAATCATGGTGTGTTCTTGTAAATTGCATACACAATTTGGGAAGTTGAAGCTGTTGTCTGATGTTGCAGGCAAATTTACAGGCAATGGTGAAAGTAGCAGAAGCCTGAAGAGGAAAGGTACTCCGTTAAAGAAGACGTTGCGACAATCTCCCCGACTTCAGTTCCTCCCTCGGACTCGCTCACAAAACAAATCTTAGCCCGGCAAGGAAGGATAGGTGACACGGTAGGAACCCTGATCTTTTTTGTTTTTGTTGCCATCTTGCTTTGTATGCACTGTGGTATGAAAGGGAAACCAAGTTCAAAATGGTGCCCTCGTCACTAAAATCCATATGAAATCATGAACACGGTCTGACGTGTCTGTCTATAAAGTAATGAACACTGTCTATAAGGAGATAAATATATCAGATGAGTACATGGATGCAAAGTTTATGGGGTTCTCTTCGACCCTTCTGGTTGTTCTTGAGCCTGAAGTTGTAGTTAGCTGTATCATGGATGTGAAGCCGTGAAGGTATTCGTAGATCTCTTTAAGACTGGTGTTATCTCAATTTCATGCTTGCATTTTTTTCTGATGGTTTTGTTTAAACAAAATGAATTCGACTCTTTTGAACGAGAAATCACGATGGAATGATTTTCAGCTTCCATTGGATCGATACATGTGCTCTAAATTCTTGGCAATTTCTTCAATAGCTGGTCACCTGCTTTACTAAAGTTAAAACACTCTCCAGTTGGTTTTTGGTAGATTGTTGGCATTCTCAGTAGAAAGGTCCCTTTTATTTTTGGTCTTTTGGTTTGACGGTTAGGGGTGTCTGGGCTAACTTACGTGCACCTCGACTATTCCCCTCCCGGAATCGTCACCCCCTTTACTCAGTGCATAGTCTTCACACTTTTGCAAGTGTACCAGTTGGGGAGCATCATGAACTGGAATTGATTCCAGATGTATGTGCATTTGGTATTGTCCTGCCATCTTCTAATCTAATTATAGGCCTGGGTGTCGATAACAGAGAGGAAGGAATTTACCAATGAGGGGGAATTGGTTCAGTGGTTGGAACTTAGAACCTGGTTGGTCAAGGCCCGGGTTCGGGTCTCCATAGTCCCTTATTGGAGCTAAATATACTCCTTCCACCACCCGGATGTGGTGGTGGGACTTAAGCTTCGGCCTTGACATAGTGCTGTGGAGTCCCTTACAGATAGTGGTGTGGGGTGGTGTGACGGGACAATATTCCTCGATGGAAGTGACGGGTGCACTTGCGGTATCCTAATGGTCAAATAATGCGATGAAAAGTGTGAGAGTTGAGTTATTTTTGTACAAGACTTTTACGTTATTTTTGTACAAGACTTTTACGTAATAAGACTTTGATATTAAGAAAAAAAGATTAAATGTGGTCATTTTCCATCAAAATATTACCAAAAAACCTATTTGAGCTCGATCGTGCTAGAGGAATTAAAAATTTAGTTCGTCGGTGACATGACTCACACCACATTGTGTTCTAAGCAAGCAAAGGAAAAGCTCCAAAGAAGAACGAGCAGACATCTTTTGTCTCATGAAGAACATCTTTACTGCATACCTCAAAAGTTAGCATTGTAATTGCACTTTCCTAGCTATTGTGTTTCAAAATTGAGGGTGAATTTCTGTTGTGCTCCATTAAATTCCTCAAACCTTAATATACTTACTATTTTTTTTGCATATTTCCAATTTCGTTGATCTAAATATAACAGCTGTGTTTGGTTAGATAGTTTAGTTAGTTTAGTTTTGAGGATGTCAGCAGGTGTAATGAGTGGAGAGAGATAGAGAGAGAAATGAGGGAAATGATGATGTCATCAAAACTAAAACTAAAACTAAAACTAAACAGGGAAACGAACAAGAACATGTCTTTCACAATAAAACGTTTTTTGGCCGCTCTTCTGTGTTGCTTATTTACTTTAAATATTGTTTCTATAGAAAAAATGAATCTTAGTCTTATAACTAATAATATCAGATTTATGGATGAACTATAAGAACTGAAATAAGGAAAACGAGTTAAGATTATTTTTTACTGCAAAATATGCAGTTTTTTTTCCTTTATGTACATATAGGCAAGTTGAAAAATACAAAAAAAAAGGCCTTTTTGGAATATTCATTTTGCAACCGTCATGGAGTTTGAAGTTTGCAAAAAGAAAGTAATAGCAAGGGTCAACTTTGAATATAACTTAGTGAGAAGCATCTTCTTAATTTGAAAAGAGAGATAATTTGAAGAATGACTTTTGGTGATTGAGGAATCTAAAGACCAAAAGTCATCCTTCAAAACATTTGTGGAGCAAATATATACTCCTACTTCTTTAGATCCCACAATTTTTGGTGTTTGAAAGCCATTCTTCAAAATATTTGTGGGGCACATACATATTTCATGAGATCCCACAATATCTTTGACATTTGTTGTTTGAAGAATCTGCTTGAAATGCTCTCATTACACATTCTATTGATCGATCATTTTCTGTATACCAATGTGAGATTTTTCATTGATTTCATTATATCGTATGGCGTGACGTAAATTGTATTTGATATTTTAAAAATAACTACACGATAACTACAACCTCGATCAGTAATTTATCACTCACAAATAATAGAGCATTGACACAGCAACAGACAATCGTTGGGATACAATCTGACTTCATCTTGCATGGACAAAAATATGATAGGTGGGGTTCTATGTCACCAATAAATCGAGACAACGTACTCACATTTTATATAAAATATATGATTATTTGATTCAATTACCACAATATCATTTTTACATATAATATGAACAAGAGTTAAAAGTAGTCATTCAAGTTCATATATTTTTCAATTTTTTTTTGCGGTTTACTTACATCCTGATTTACTTATATCCTTGCACAAGAAAGCTGAATACAATACCACCGTCAATATAAGTATATAACGAAAGATGATTGGCGTTATCCTTATTTTGAGTACCATCAGCATGGGAGACTTCCCGCCGATCGCGCTAAACGCTCAGAAATAATCAGAAATTTCTTTTAATGAATTCAACTGTCAAACACCGTCGTAACAAATAAAAAGAAATACAATAATTAATGATGAGATGACGAGTTGCCATTGAAAAAGAATAGAATTATTATGTTCAACAAAAGTTTTTGTTAATGGATATTCTTGTAAAAGACGACGACAGATTATACACACACAATAAGACATCATTTTTGTACTTTTTCTCCATTAATTCCATGATTATTACAGGTAAACAAACTGAGTAGATTGTACACTCAAAATGCATCAGAAAGGATTAGCCTTCTAATGATGGCATTCTCTGCTCAAAATACCACAACTGCATTGGAGACAATATCACAAGCCAAGCCCTTGCAAGAAACAGGAGCCAAGCTTCTCCCGTTCTCCGCAGTATCAAACTCCTACAGGTAAAGATCAAAATATTTTCAACTGAAAATAAATTTTCTCAACCTAAATATTTTCTTAAAAAACATCTGAGAGTACGATAAAAATAAGACTGGCGATTTTCAGTTTGTTTCATAATTCGTACTACCAAACCCCCAACGAGTTACAACCCAACTGGGAAGCCACCAGATCCTCTCTACGCATTTTTTGGCGTGCCAATGATTCATGTATTTTCAACCATCAGATGGTGTCTCAAGAACACTGGAATCTCGAGACATTAGTCAATAGCCGAAACTGCAAGGGAACAGAGGTACACAGAAAAACGAGTATAGAGGGTCTGAGCCAACCGGCAAAAACCCGCATTTGCATAATCAAATCGAATGAGAATCCATGGATGAATAATTGTTCGGTAGCATATGTTAAAAGGATTGTATTTAGTACAATCAATAATAAGATTATTATGCAAAAGTAATGAAATGTAAGGACCCGTATTTTTACATATTTTTCGGGAAATAATGTTGAGTAAATGTGTGGAATTGAATTTTGACTTAATGGGTTAATGTGAGAGCATTGGATTGCATTTGGGTCTTTTTAAAACACATTTGGAAGTTGATGGGTGTAAGTGTAAAGGGGTGTGAGTATATAAGCAATGTTAGTCTTTCTTTTTGGACAAAAAAAATCACTCCCTCCCTCTCTTCCACCCGACCTCTCTCTCCTCCTCATCTCTCTCAATTTTTCTCCACCTTCTCTCTACAAATTCACCTCCATCACTCACCCTCGTCAAGAACCAAGTTCAAAACCTTCTTCTACGCACCAATTGGAGTCGGGTTCACCGTGGTTCTTCGTGGAGAGCAAGATTTTTGGTTTGGGAGCTCCAAAATCTAGGGCTTTGCTTATTCTACCCATTTCAAGCTTCAATCTTGAGGTAGGGGAACAAATTCTACTCCCTCTAGTTGTATCTATGTGATATGTTGCATATATCTCACTCTTGCTCTTCCAATTGCTCAAAATCATGATTTTTCTTCCTAAGTGGGTTTTGTTCAATTTGGGTTTGTGATCTATGGATTGAGTAGTTGTTTGATGCAATTGGTTGTTGTTTTGCCCTCCTTCCATGCCCATTAGTTGCTTGATATATCACATTTTTGGCCTAAAACATCATATATGCACTTGGGTTGAAATTCCACACCTTAGGTGAAAATCTGCTGAAATTTCAGGAGATACTGGTAGTGGATTTTTGAGCTACCAGTATCTCCAATAAAATTTTCCTTCTATTCCACAGATACCGGTAGTGGAAAATTGGGCTACCGGTATCTCCTGGGCGAATTTTCTCCCTTGTTCCGTTTGACCCTCTCTTGGCTTTGGGTCCTTCCAAGCCTTGTTCGGTACTTCTTTCGCGGGTCTCGGAGTTTAATGATGGGGTGCCACGTACCCCTTGGTCATATGTATCGGATACACGTCGGTTGACACAATTTGGTGAAAATGGTGAATATTTTTTGAAACCAATGGGACTCATGGAAGTTTTTGAACATCAAAATGTTTTGAGATGATATAAATACATAATGTGAATACTAGGGTCACCATTTGGTGTCCCTAGCTATGGGTGCACGGAGCCCACGAAATCTGGTAGGGGTGCACGGAGCCCATGAAATCCGGCTGAGGGATACTTCCCTATTAAATTGATGAATGTTTTCTTGTGAAATGTTGGAAATGACATATTTGGATTGATTTTGGAGTATTTGGCGAAAATTGGTTTTTAATGTACCATTATGAAAATTTGGCAAATGCTTGGACCTTGTTGGACACTTGAACTTGTTTTGGGATATTTGGATACTTTTGGGGACACTTGGGCACACTCTTGGGTTACTTGGGTACTTGGAGGTTGGGTTTCAATCGTTTGTTCTTTCTAATCACATACATTGATTATCTCATTCCTTATACTCCATTTGTCATGCATGTATCATGTTTATACACCTAGTGTTAGTGGAATAGTTTTCCTACTGGGCTAGTGAGCTCAACCTATCAATTTTCAGGTACTCGGCATGGAGCATGAGATGGGATGCCTGTGAAGTGATGCATTCATGGAGCTCACACATGCATGAAGTTATTTTCCCATCTTTGTCTAATATTTTTGAAAGATGGTTTTGTAACTTCCATTTGTTAATCTTTTTGACTATTTGGTTAATGTAATAACTTTTGAACTTAATACTTATGCATTCGGGTTATGGGCGCCCGTTGTTAGAACTTGTTGATTCTTCACATTGAGGATGTACTTATTTGATCTTGACTATTCAAAGGGAAATAGTAAGACTTTTGATTCGTTCCACGTGGATATTTTCTATATTTGGTTTATTAAATTTGAGGGCGTGACATGAAATATGACAACTTGTCGATGATAATACACAATAGTAGTCATTATGATTATTTTGCAAAAGTTGTCTTTGAGTGAAAGACAAGTAATAAGAAGTTTGTCCAAAAGCAGCCTGAGTTTTGTCGAGTTTGTAAACAAAAATTGAACACCTTGTTAAAATTTTCTGCAACCACCTTGTTAAAATTGAACACCTTGTTAAAATTTTCTGCAACCACCACTGCAAAAGTTGTCTAGCTTTGAGTGAAAGAAAAGTTGGAAGAAGTTTGTCCAAAAGTATTCTAAGTTTTGTCGAGTTTGTAAACAAAAATTGAACACCCTGCTAAAACTTTCTGCAACCGCCCAAAAGGCTTTGAACACCATACTAAAACTTTCTGCAACCGCCCAAAAGGCTTTGAACACCTTACTAAGCCATGCACTGCCTTTGGGCCGATGGCCGTATTGTATTGGCTGATGCCACTGGCGTACCATGATATCACCACTGCACTCAATATTCGTTTCGAAATTCGAGAATGCTGATTTCCCATATTTGTCAGTTCTCTTTTTTTTTTTTTTTTTGGGTTAGTTCTCTTGGAAATTGCTTTTGACTTCAGTAAAACAAGCAGAGCCTAAAGGAAGTATGAATTTCAATGTGAATAGGAAGGTGTGCAATCAGAGAGACCTCAAATCAGGCCAAAGCCAGGACATAAATTGCAAGACATAGAAATTCAAATAAGAGGGATGGAAATGGCACTAACTTGTTGCTCTTCCTTTCCTGTTAGCTTCATTAATCAAGAGCTAAGAGAGGTTTTACAAGAAATGGAAGTGCAAATTGGAAAAAAACTAGAGCAAGCCAAGTATTTTCCACCACTCGTCGATGCATCGATACCTCCAAAGCAAAAGGGAGAGTTTTTCGAAAAATTCCTCGATTCCCTTAAAACCATCGATCCAAACAGTGAAAACCGAACAACATTTTTCTTCATTTCCTGTATAAAGCTCCTTCTAGATGACTCAAACACCACTCAACAAAATCCAAAAACGTATCATCGAAAAATCCAACAACGAAGAATCCAGAAATTCAGTACAAGAAATCATAAACAGATTCAAGAGGAACTGGCCAAAAAAAGAAACATTACTTTTTGCATTCACGTGTTCGATTTCTCTAGGCCTTGCAGTGTTCTTCATAAGAACTTCAGAGAGAAATTGCAAGAAAGAAACATAAATTCCTCTTTATTGACTGGAAAATGTTTTCAATACAGATACAAGAATGAAACAAGACTTATATAGCAACTACCTTTTACATGAGAAAGAGAAAGCTAACGGAGGAATAACAGAAAAACAAGATTCATACACTAACTGACACACTATACTAATAATGGAACTAATCCGTTAAAACTAACGGCATCTCTAGTCATTCTGTTAACAGCCCCTTGCAAACTGATGCTGGAAGCATTGTAAGCTTCAGTTTGTCACGTAGAAGGAGAAACCTAGCCACTGTGAGAGGTTTGGTTAGAATATCTGCAACCTGAAATGCAGAAGGAACATGTTGAACACACAGCTGTTTTTGAGCAATCTTTTCTCTCACAAAATGGAAATCGACCTCAACATGCTTCGTACGAGCATGAAACACGGGATTAGTAGCAAGGGAAAGTGCAGAAATGTTGTCACACCAAATTGTAGGAGGAGTAATTAAATGAGCCAATTGCAAGTCCTTCAACAGTTGTAATAACCACACAAGTTCTGCAACAACATTTGCCAAAGCCTTGTATTCTGCTTCGGTAGAGGAGCGAGCAACAATGACTTGTTTCTTAGCAGACCAGGATATCAAGTTAGACCCCAAAAACACACAGTATCCACCAGTGGAACGTCGATTAGTAGCATTACCTGCCCAATCAGCATCAGAAAATGCTGAAAGGACAAGTGAACTCTTAGAAAAAACAAGCCCTTGTGTTAAGGTCCCTTTAATATAACGCAAGATGCGTTTAACAGCTGTAAAATGACATTCTAAAGGGTTGTGCATGTGCTGACAAACATTATTTACTGCAAATGATATCTCAGGTCGAGTGAGGGTAAGGTATTGTAAGGATCCTATCAAGGATCTATAAGTTTCAGGATTAGGCATAGGAGCTTGATTGTCTAGAGTATCAGGTTTTAAGGATGAAGGAGAGTCACAAGGCCTGCAGTCCTGCATACCAGCTTTTTGTAGCAAGTCCAAAGCATACTTGGCTTGAGATAACATGAGGCCTTGAGGAGTAGAAACCACCTCAATTCCCAAAAAATAATGCAGCTGTCCCAGATCTTTCAGAGCAAAGGTAGTACTAAGTTGAGTGATAAGAGACTTAATCAGAGTTGAATTTGAGCCCGTGATTAGAATATCATCAACATACACTAATATGTAAACCAAATCATCACCTTTATGTAGAACAAACAAAGAAGAGTCAGCTAGACTATTATGAAAACCAAGAGCCAACAGAGACTGAGAAAGCATGTCATACCATGCCCTAGGGGCTTGCTTTAAACCATATAATGCTTTATGAAGATGGCACACATGACTAGGAAATTGATCATTCACATACCCTTGTGGCTGCCTAATATAAACATGTTCCTGAAGAGTACCATGCAGAAATGCATTGGAAACATCAAGTTGTGTAATTGTCCAGTCAAATTTGAGTGCCAATGACAAAACAACCCTTATGGTTGGTTGTTTAACCACCGGACTGAAAGTTTCAGTATAATCAACCCCCGCTGTTTGCTGAAACCCTTGTGCTATTAATCTGGCCTTGTACCTAGCAACTGACCCATCAGGATGGCGTTTGATCTTAAAGATCCATTTACAGCCTACAGCAGGTGTATTAGGAGGCAAAGGGACAAGAGACCATGTGCCTTGAGTTTGCAAGGCTTGATACTCTTCTGCCATTGCCTGTCTCCATTTAGGAAAGGACATGGCTTCTTTGAAAGAATGAGGTTCAGTAGATGGTGGAGTGTGAACAAGTAAAGAAAGAGGTCTTTTGGGAGTGGAGATACCATTTTTAGACCTGGTAACCATTGGATGAATAGAAGTAAAAACAGGGACAGTAGGAGAGGTAGATGGGACTGCAGTAGGATGGGGAACAGTTGTGGTTGTAGTAGCATCGGATGGTGACACAAAGGAAGGAGGAATAGGAGAAATGGAAGAGGGAACAGGTGGTGAATGTGGAGGTAGTAATGGAGTCTGATGTTGATGCTCAGTAGGGGAGAAAGAAGAAGGTACAGAAAATGAGGTGGAACTTTGGAAACAGAAGAATGCAGACTAGCTGAAGAAGAAGATGTCAAATGGAGATAAGGAAAATCATGCTCAATAAACTTGACATGCCTGGAAACATATACCTTTTGAGTAATAGGATCAAGGCACCTATAACCCTTAACATTAGCACAATAGCCTAGGAAAATGAAGGGAGTAGATCTAGGCTCTAACTTGTTAGAGGTATAAGGTCTAAGCCAAGGAAAACAACAACATCCAAAAGGTTTTAGACTGTGATAATCAGGAGGAGTGTTATATAGCTTATGAAAAGGAACATCAAACTGAATAGATGAGTGTGGCAATCTATTAATAAGATAGAGTGCTGTAGTGATGGCTTCAAGCCAAAAAGAGATGGGTAATTGAGCCTGTTGGAGTAAAGTGACAGCTGTCTCAACAATGTGAGCATGTTTTCTTTCAACTAGGCCATTTTGTTCAGGAGTATAAGGGCAGGTGGTTTGATGAACAATACCAAACTGGGAAAAGAAATAGAACATTACTTTATTCAGAAATTCCCTTCCTCCATCTGATCTAAATGTTTTGATGGAGGTGTGAAACTGATTTGAAACAAAAATTTGAAAAGCTTGAACATGAGATGCAACATCACTCTTGAATTTCAAAGGAAATAACCAACAATATCTGGTATAGTCATCAATGAGTAACAGATAATATCTAAAACCAGAAAAGGAAGGTATGGGAGATGGCCCCCATACATCCATGTGGACAAGCTCAAATGGTGTTGTGGTGTGTGAAGTAGAAGTAGGAAATGGAATCTTATGGCTTTTGCCCTTATTACAAGCATAACAATCAAACTGGGAATTAGAAGAAACAGGTAGATCATACTTTTTAGCTAAGTGATGAAGAAAATGGGTGTGAGGATGTCCCAACCTTCGATGCCAGAGTTCATGAGAGGATGCAGAATGTAGAAGAACAGAAGCACTTGGTTGAGCACCTGTAGACTGTCTAGAAGAAGGAAGAAGGGGATATAGCCCCTGATGAACCACTTGGTTGGTCAGAGAGTCCTGAATGGTATAACCAAAGGAATCAAAAATTATCTTACAATGATTATCTAAAGCAAATTGATGAACTGAGATCAGATTATGAGAGATTTTGGGAACATATAAAATTTTATTTAGAAGGAAAGAGTGATGAGGAAGAGGAAGGATGCCTTTACCTGAATGTGACACAGGCACTGTCTGTCCATTGCCAACTGTAACAGATGTTGGTGCATTATTAGTAGGGGCTGAAATCTGACTGAGGTTGTTCGTCACATGTGCTGAAGCCCCTGAGTCAAAAAACCAAGGTACCCCTGAGTTTGATGCTGAAGAAGGTGCTGCCACAGGTAGTGCAGGTGAGACAGCTGGATAAGACACCTCACTAAGCTGAAAGGCAGATGGTGCAGTAGGATAATGAACTCCTGGAACTGATGGTCCAACTGAGAAACCACTGTAAGAGGGAGCAATCTGTGGTGCAGTAGGATATGCCATAAAAGCCTGTGGCTGTACCCCTTGAACATTATTGCCCTGGGGTGCAGATATTCCAAATCCATGCCCCTGTGGTTGTGCACCAAACTGAGCACTAAATTGAGAACCTTGTATTCCATTTTGACCATATGTCACAGCATTATACCCTGGCATGTGTCCTTGAGAAACATTCTGATGTTGTTGAGAAGATACACCATATTGTGGTGGTCTATAGCCTAAGTTTTGTCTGTAGTAACAGCTGTAGGCTTGATGATTATCTCGACCACAAATCTGACATGCTCCCACACTAAAAGGGAATCCCTGTGGGTAGTTATTTTTTGGCTTAAACCGATTTCCATTTCGGTTATTTCTATTTCCTCCAAAGTTATTTCCATTGTAAGAATTCATTTGAGGTTGCATAGGAGCAAACTGTGGCATAAAGCACTAAAGGAGTTTGGATAGGAAACCTGTTGATTCTGGGTTTGTGGAACAGATGAGGTCATTTGTGGTCCAGAATTTGATGGTACAGAATGAACACTACTCTGATGTTGGGCCAGCAAAATGTTAGTAGTATCCACAGGATCTGTATCAAGATACAGTTCTTCTGCAAGTAACATGGTAGCAAGACCATGAAATGTGAGAGGTGAAGTCTCAAATCGAGTGCGAATGGCTTGCTTAAAAGAGCGATACTGCTCATTAGGTAGACCCTTCAACGTATGAAAGACCAATTCTTCATCATCCATATGAGTTCCAGTTGCCTCTAGTTTCTGAACTAGAATCTTAATCGAATCCACATATTGTTCCATCGATGTGGTTTTCTTCAGACTATAGATTCTACATTTGAGATCATGAATGTGTGTTATGGACAAACTACTAAATTTGTCTTCCAATCGAGACCAGACTTCACAAGTATGTGCAGATCCAACAACGTGAGGCAACAGAGATGAACTAATAGTTGCTATGATACAGGACATAAGCATACGATCAATTGTTTCCCAAAGTTTATATGCAGGATTAGGGCTTGTATTACCACTTTGATCTTGAATTTGAACAGGTGGAACAGTCACTGTACCATTGGCATATTCAAACAACGAGTTTGCTAATAAAGCATTTTCGATCTGTGTTTTCCAGGCAAAGTAATTTGTCGAATCTAACTTCTCAGTAACAAACGATTGAAAATTTGCAATAAGGAAAGTAAGAGCAGAAGGTAGGTACTCAGTTGTGTTTGTCGTTGCTGCCATTGAGTTGAGTTAAACAAACTTGAGATTTGCAGATGCAGTGCAGAAATCAGAACTTCAAAACCCTAATTCTCCGATCAAGAACGCTCTGCAAGATCGCCAACAAGATGCTTATTTAACTAACAACTGTAGGAGTTTGAATTACAACTTGTATCGAGATTGAGAAGAACCTCTGAATCGAAAAGAAAACTCTGAATTGATTTCGATCGAAACCCTAAATGGCTTTCGCCTTCGTGATGCTCTGATACCATAAGAACTTCAGAGAGAAATTGCAAGAAAGAAACATAAATTCCTCTTTATTGACTGGAAAATGTTTTCAATACAGATACAAGAATGAAACAAGACTTATATAGCAACTACCTTTTACATGAGAAACAGAAAGCTAACGGAGGAATAACAGAAAAACAAGATTCATACACTAACTGACACACCATACTAATAATGGAACTAATCCGTTAAAACTAACGGCATCTCTAGTCATTCTGTTAACACTTCAGTTTGGTATTCTTTTTTTTTTTTTTTTTGGTGCAACGGAAATCATTCAGTTTGGTATTCAACAAGGAAAACGGGTACTGGGCCGGCCTAACCATCGCTATCAGCTTCACAGCACAAAGGCAAGCGACGTTTAGAGATGCAAACGCTAGAGCACAAGGAACAGCATTGGTTCAGTATACAGTGTTCTGGGTTGCTTTTTATTCGGTAAATATCAATTAAGAACTTTAGCCCTCCTGCCTAGGGTAATTATGACGAGTTTTCTAAGGCATAGTCGAATTTATGGCCAAGCCAGTGGGGTTTCAACCGTTATAGGAGGCTTGCTGATCCTAGGAAGGAAGGATTACGGTCTTCCAGCTGAATTCGCGATTACCCGACTCACAGAGGCTTTCATTGGATTGTTTTGTTTCATCACAGTCAAACTTCTCTTGCAACCCACAAGAGCAGCAGCTCTAGCGAAAAAGCAACTCTCTCTGACATTGGGGCACTCAGAGAATTCATCAACCAAGTGGGAATTTCTCCCGACGAGAAAGACATGGATTTCGTCTTTCTGACATTGAGAGAAAAGCAAGAGAAGCTAAGAATTCATGTGAATCAGTTAGAAAAGTTTGCTGGAGAATCCGTGTTGGAGCCTAATTTCTGGTTCTTGCCCTTTCAGACTACATGTTATAACAAGCTGATCGCGTCTATATCTAAGATTGTCGATGTTTTGCTTTTCTTGGCTGTTCAAATGGAGTCCTTAGTAGAAGAGTCGCGTAGATGTGGAGTTTCATGGACAGAGCTACAAGAACTGATCAACACTGACATGGATCTTTTCAAGAAAGATGTAAACTCGTCTCTACACTTTCTCGAAAAGATAACTTCGATCAAGTCCTTTTCCGCGCTTGAAGGAGAAAAATGGGAGATTCATGATGGTCTTGAGTTGTGAAAATCATCGAATGCAGATGTGTGCATTGTAGAAGCTGAGAAGATTGTCAGCTCCTTCCTTCGGCACCCCAAGGAAGAAGAGACCGAAAAGTCCGGGGCTCAAGAAGGTGATCTGCAGAGAAGTAAGAGCCAAATAATGGCTCTTTGCCTAAGTGCTGTAAGGTGTTGCATCAGTGGCTTAGAGGATGTTTGGCCGGTGCTTTTTCAACTTTTCACATTCTCATTTTCAATTTTTGGGTGTTTGGGAGACAAGACCCAAAATTCATTCTCTCAAAACAGGTTCTCCATTTTTCACATTCTGGGGCAGAAATCAAAAACAGGTATGGACTGTTACGTTATGTACATTAGGAAACTAGATCTTGTTTACCTTATTTAGCTTCCTTGTAATTAGCTTGTAATTAGGTTTACCATATCTAGATTATTAGGGTTGTATATATACCTAGTTAGTGAATGGAATAAAGTATGCTCTTCTAAATTTACATGGTATCAGAGCCGCACGAATTATTTTTCCACCATAGTTGCTGTTCTTAATACTCATCATGAGCGAGAAGAAGGTTGAATCATCTGGATCAAAAACAGTTCCTGTTTTTGTCCAATCTGAAGGGCCGTTTAATGCTGGAATCATTCTTACCGAATCGAACTATGATGTTTGGTCTCAACTGATGGAGATGCATATTGCCGAGAGGGAGAAACTCTCCTATATTCATGGCAAAACCAAGCCGCCGGCAGAATCTGAAGATGGTTATGAAAAATGGTACGCTGAAAATCAAAAAGTAAAGAGGTGGTTATTGATATCTATGACGCCAGACATCATGAAACGTTATTTACGGGTACCAACTGCCCGTGAAATATGGAGTGGCTTGTCAACAGCCTTCTACGATGGAAGCGATGAACTGCAGGTATTCTCCTTGAATCAGAAGGCCTTTACGGCCAAACAAAGTGGAAAACCTCTCTCTGTATATTACGGAGAGTTGTGTGAATTTTTTTGTGAATTGGACCATCGTGATAAAGTGGTCATGAAGCACGCTGAAGATATTATAATTTATAAAACTTCTATCCAACGGCAAAGGGTGCACATATTTCTCGCTGGATTGGATAGTGAATTTGAACAGGTTCGTGGAGAGGTCCTTCGCAAGGAACCAGTTCCAGATTTGGAAGAATGTTATGCGTTGGTTCGACGCGAGGCAGTGCGTCGTGCTACCTTGAATGGGGAATCAGAAATCTTGGAGACCTCTGTCATGCTGGCTCGCAATCGCCCAAGTTCAAAACCACAAGATCATTCCCGTATGCAGCACACTCGGCAGGATCAGTCACAGGAGCAATCCCGAAGTACTAGTAAACCATCTGGCAAGCCATCCTACAGATGTACTCATTGTGATCAAGCAGGTCACACCAAAAGTCATTGCTATGAACTAGTCGGATATCCAGAATGGTGGGATCACAATCGTGATTCGAGGAAGAGAAGCTCTGGTAGAAACTCTACTACGGCACTTGCTGCAGGAAAGGCAGATGGAGATGGTGAAGTTGCCGAACGAGCCTCTGCGTTGGTAGCAATGGCAGGTAACAGTAATGGTAAGGCTTTAAATATTTCTGCACCTGTTTTGAATAATACATGGATAATTGATTCAGGAGCCACAGATCATATGACATTTGATTCGAGACAAGTCCCATCCCTAAAACCATCTCCCAAAAAATATGTGTCCACCGCTAATGGTACCCCGGCTCCAGTTATTGGAGAGGGTGCTGTGTCTCTTACAGATGATTTAAACTTGGATTCTGTTCTAATTGTCCCTTCCTTGGATTATAATTTATTGTCGGTTGCTCAAATAACCTTGACCTTACATTGCCTTGTTATCTTTTGGCCTGATTTCTGTGTTTTTAAGGACATCCGAACGAGACAAACGATTGGTTGTGGTGTTAGGCGTGAAAGGTTGTATTACCTGGACTTGGTGTCGAAGAGTTCAGAAAAGTTACGTAAGGCCTTGGCAGTGGACAGTTCTGAGGGGGAGAAGAAAAATTCTGCAATTTGGTTGTGGCATCGACGTCTGGGACATGCCTCGTTTGGTTATTTGCAGAAGTTATTTCCTAGTTTATTTTCCAAAGTTGATGTTTCTGGATTTCGTTGTGATGTTTGTGAACTTGCAAAAAGTCACCGTGTCTCTTTTCCATCAAGTTTGAATAAAAGCTCAGTTCCTTTCATGCTTATTCATTCTGATGTTTGGGGCCCATCTCCAGTTACTACCTTAGGTGGAGCACGTTGGTTTGTGACATTTATTGACGATTGTACTAGGATGACCTGGGTATGCGTAATGAAGTCCAAAAGAGAAGTGAATTTATTGTTTCTAAAATTTCATACAATGATTCAGACTCAATACAAAGCGCAGGTTCAAGTCCTTCGTAGTGACAATGGCGGAGAATATATGAAGTCTGAACTTCAACACTATTTGACTGCACAGGGCATTGTTCATCAAACCACGTGTACTACTACACCCCAGCAAAATGGGGTGGCAGAAAGAAAAAATCGGCATTTGTTGGAAGTTGTTCGTGCTTCCTTAATTGAAGCTCATATGCCTGTATCATATTGGGGTGATGCTCTTACCTCTGCTGCATATCTCATTAATCGTGTTCCATCCAGCACTATCAAGTTTCAAACACCATTTCAAGCTCTACAGGATGCTACCAATGCTCCCACTGTTCCTAATCTACAACCTCGTGTTTTTGGATGTGTGGCGTTTGTACATCTTCATAAACATCAACGCAGTAAATTAGATCCTAGAGCTTTACGCTGTGTTTTCTTAGGGTATGCATCACATCAAAAAGGCTATCGATGTTATCATCCTCCCACAAAGGCCATGCATATTACACTGGATGTTGTTTTTCATGAAGATAAGATGTATTTTTCGTCTGAGTCTGCACTTCAGGGGGAGTACCATCAGGAAGAAGTTCAAACTCAGGCTTATGATTATGAAGTTCTGAATTATGATCATGGAGGAATATCTGAACATATGAACCATAATGTAAGTTTGGATACAGGTTATGTTGACAAAAGCTCATGCAGTTCTGAAAGTGGTTTGGATACAGATTCTGTTGAAAAGTCTCAGGATATTGAAGTGGAACCATTGTCTGAATCAGTCTCACTACAACCTGACACACATAACCAATCGCTCGTTGAGGATGCTCCCGAGTCTGTACCAAATTCTCCTCGAAGGCATAATCCTCCTCGTAGTAACAGAGGTATTCCTAAACCCATGTATGAACCTGAACTTACTAGCAAGGCCAAATACCCTATGAGTAATTATGTGTCCAACCATCGCTTGTCTGAATCAAATAAATCATTTGTGAATCAATTATCTACTGTATCTATTCCTAACAGTGTACAGGAAGCTTTAGCTGACCCAAGGTGGAAAGCAGCGATGAATGAAGAAATGAAGTCCTTGCAAAAGAATGAAACATGGGAACTTGTTGACCTTCCATCAGGGAAGAAACCGGTTGGGTGTCGATGGATCTATACTGTGAAATACAAAGCAGATGGTGCCATTGAACGATTCAAAGCTCGACTGGTGGCGAAGGGGTATACTCAAACATACGGGATTGACTATATGGAGACGTTTGCACCCGTGGCTAAAATCAATACTGTTCGAGTTCTGTTATCTCTAGCCGTGAATCTAGATTGGCCATTGCAGCAATTTGATGTAAAAAATGCTTTCCTGCATGGTGACTTGACAGAAGAAATCTATATGGATTTCCCACCTGGATGTTTTATACCAGGAAAACGTCAAAGGAAAGTGTGTAAATTGAAGAAGTCGTTGTATGGATTAAAACAATCTCCCAGAGCCTGGTTTGGAAGATTTACAAAGTCCATGAAAGCCTTTGGATACAGACAGAGCAACGCAGATCATACCTTGCTTTTTGAAGCAACAAGAAGGTAAAATTACCGCACTTATTGTATATGTGGATGATATGGTGGTTACAGGGAATGATCATGAAGAAAGAAAGGCACTACAAAATTACTTGTCCAAAGAATTTGAAATGAAGGATCTTGGTCCATTGAAATATTTTCTTGGGATAGAAGTATCTCGATCTGCTAAAGGGATCTTTTTGTCTCAGAGAAAATATGCTCTAGATTTATTGCAAGAAACTGGGATGTCTGCATGTCAACCAACAGATACTCCAGTGGAGGAAGGGTTGAAGTTGTGTATTGACTCTAATCAAGTACCGGCTGACAAAGGGAGATACCAAAGACTTGTAGGGAGATTGATGTACCTGGCTCACACAAGACCAGACCTTACCTATGCCCTGAGCATTGTTAGCCAATTCATGCATAATCCTGGAGAACAACACATGAATGCAGTAATGCGAATTTTGAAGTATTTAAAGTCTGCTCCTGGAAAAGGAATATTGTTTTCCAAGAGTATTGATCATCAAAAGGTTGAAGCGTATACTGATGCGGATTGGGCTGGGTCAATAGCTGATAGACGATCTACCTCAGGTTATTTCACCTTTGTAGGAGGTAACCTGGTGACTTGGAGAAGCAAGAAGCAGAATGTGGTTGCACGCTCAAGTGCAGAAGCTGAGTATCGAGGTATGGCTCTTGGGATTTGTGAAGTATTATGGCTGAAACATCTCTTACAAGACTTGGGGTATCCATCGACGCAACCAATTCAATTGTATTGTGACAACAAGGCTGCATGTGATATCGCCCACAATCCAGTTCAGCATGACAGAACAAAACATGTGGAGGTTGACAGATTTTTTATCAAGGAGAAGTTGGAAGCAAAGATTATAGAATTGCCCACGATTCGATCAGAGGATCAGCTGGCTGATGTCCTGACCAAAGCAGTATCAAATAAGTTGTTTTCAAAATTTATTGACAAGTTGGGCATGTGCGATATTTATGCACCAACTTGAGGGGGAGTGTTACGTTATGTACATTAGGAAACTAGATCTTGTTTACCTTATTTAGCTTCCTTGTAATTAGCTTGTAATTAGGTTTACCATATCTAGATTATTAGGGTTGTATATATACCTAGTTAGTGAATGGAATAAAGTATGCTCTTCTAAATTTACATGGACTTCCTTTTCAACTTCTACTTCTGTTTCTAGTTTTTTCTTCCCCATTCTACCCTTTGTTTACGTTACATTTTTTCTTCCCAAAATCTTCCACCACAACAACATCAGAGAGACAGAGAAAGGAAGGAGAAGCAAGAAGACGATTCATGCAATCTAAACACCGGTTTTCGTCACTACAACGGTAGTATAAAATCTGGAATTCAGAATTTTGATTTTGAAAAAAAAACTCAAGAAATCTGTCTAAAATTGGGTTGCAACTTACCAATTGAATTTCTTATGGATTCTCCAGAAAATCTCGGTGTCTCTATGGGATCGTCTGTGGAATCTTCTATGGGATCTTCCGTGGGATTTTCCAGAATTTTTCCCGTGGGATTTTCCATGAATTTCAAATGGGTTTCTAGCACACACACAGAGAGAGAGAGAGAGAGAGAGAGAGAGAGAGAGGAAAGAATGGCTCCGGTACCACACATATATTCCTCCAGTACTTCACTTTTTTTTTTTTTTTTTGGTACTTCACTTTGTTTTCTTTGGGAACGACACACACAAAAAAATTCAAAAAAATAAATAACTAAATAAGTAAAATGGCATATACATTTTTAATATCATAATAAATGAGGGTAAAATGGTAAAAGATTAATCCATAACTCATTTTTTTCATTCTTCTCCCAAACACTCTACTTTTGCAAAATACATTCTGCACATTTCTCCCAAACACTCCACTTATATTCAAAACTCATTCTGGCCATAATCCAAAAAACCAAAAAGCCAAAAAGTTGAAAATGAAAAGCTGAAAAATAGGCTCCCAAACACCCCCTTAGTGAGGGAAACAGAAGACATGGAGAAAGGAATAAAAGAATTGGTTCAGTGGGAGAATCCTTCAAACCGCATGAATTTCCATGAAATTTCTGGTAAAATCAATGCTTTGTTTCCTGAGAATGTAGAATCATTGCCTCTTCATGGACAGAGGAGCTGCCAATCATATGGTTTACACCATAAAGTTACCACCTGCCGATATCGATAGAAAGGCGGTCATTGTCGGAATGCTACCTATATTATCATTATTATAATAGTATTATAGAGCCCATTCCAGTGCTATTGGCTTAAGGATTTTTTGGGTTTAGTCTTTATTTATTTTTTTGCGTTTGTTAGTTTTGTGTCAAACTTTTGGTGATTAGAGGTTTGTTTCAACGAGAGAGATTGAAATTTGGTAAAATTATGACTTTTATCCAAATATTTTGAAAAATATTCAAGAAAAAGAATGAAAAGACACCTTAAGCCGGCTTAACCCTACAAACTTGAAGAAAATTAAGTGGATACATCGTTTGATTATACTCACTTGGAATTTGTAAAGACATGTACATGGTGTTCTCGTACAAGTTTGGAAGTTAAAAGAGAAGCTATTTGGACGAGTGGGAGTGCCCCCATGGATTTGGTTATACAATGCCATTCTACGACCCCTCTAAAAACAGACTTGCAGGTGCGATGTTGAATGCCATAAAAACTTAATTGAAGTCCTTCCTAATACCAATTGGTTCTAGGAGAGATAATGGTCCATAAAAGACTTAATTGAAACCCTTCCTAATATCAATTGGTTTTGGGAGAGATGGTGGAAAAGCAATTCGACAGGAAGCGCAAGAATTAAAGAAGTTGAAAGTTGTTATAGGAAATTATTTTCATCCCATTTTTGTTTTCTATATATAAATAGCCCTTTAGGCTTCATTGTAAAGCTCTTCAACAAATCAAATTTCTTTTATCTTAGGAGTATAGCAGAATCAAGCCAACTATTAGATATCTCTCTGAAGAATAATGGAAAGTATCTTTTGTTATAGTCTTCAAATATTGTTTTTGCCATCAATTTTGCTTTTGATTCGATTGCCATTTCATATCCAATGAAGTCTTGAAATACGGTGAGGAACCATGTTTCACGTAATGACATGCGCTGATCACCAGATCAAAAACAAATATGCCTAGAAAATTAGCAAAGAATCCAAGGTCTTGATCGTCAATCATCTGAAGCAAAGGTAGACTTATTTCAGGAAGTGTTAGAGGTTTATTCCTGAATATGATGTTTTGCAAAGGTCCTGTATTGAAGTTTCACAATGCAAACTTTCAATGGGCCCATTTGTGATTGAGACTCAGGTTATGCTAGGAGGAATCATGCTTGGCCCATTTGTTTCCGAATGCAAACTTTCAATGGGCCGGGCACGCCCTTTGTACTCTCTTTCCTCGCAGGGGTTGAGCACTAACGGTTTGTGTATGGGAACCAACAAATGCCACAGGTTTGTACGGGGAGTAAATCCGCGTATGTTGTTTCCTTCCTTCCTTCCTTCTTGAGAGATCAAACACATGCTTATTGCCGGAACCCTAATTGCTACAACAACAAACAAAGGTTAGAGCACCTACGCCTCTCGTCGGCGGTAGGTCTTCCGATGCCTAAGTTAGTATCTTGTGCTAAACCTCACAAGTATATTGATGCGTACGTATGAAAGCAATTCACATCGTACATTTCGGGTTTAATGCTTTATTTATAGGTGTAGGTTATTCTCTGTCCAAGTATCCTTGTTGCTCTGGAACCCTTATTACTTTAGGAGTCCCTTTCCTTATGGGATTCGTCCCATGGAGAAAATTTTGCATACAGGGAGGGAAGAAACACATGATGCCTGACACCTGATCCTTCCATTATCTGAACGACCGCCCTCGCAATTGGGTACCTTACATGTTACATGATACGAATCCACATTTATTGGACACCTTTGCCCTGTTTAGCTCTGAATTGGAAATAAGTTCGAAGTTGGAACCGAACATTTTCCTTTTTCACACTTTTGCAAGTGTATCGCGTGGGTAGCAACCGTAGCATTATAAACTAGAATTGATTCCAGATGTGTGGATAATGAGAAGGAACAAAGTGAGCACAAGCTTTTGTCTTTTCGCGGTTGGTTTTCGCGCTTGGTTGCTGTGTTTGTCGGGATTTTGTGGTGTGCTTTGCCAGGTTCTAGCTTGCTTGGTGATGGAGTTCGTGGCTTTTTGGGTTTCCATTGTTTCTTTCTATTTTTTTTTTTTTTTGGTGTATGGGTGCTTTTGCTAGGCTCGGGTGGTAGTTTTTTGGTCTTTTTTGTGCGTGGTTGCGCGCTGATGTTCTCTTTTCTTTGTTGGTATCTAGCAACATCTTTCTTTAGATCTCGGGTAGCTCTTCTTTGCCGTTGTTTTCTTTTGATCTTTGTTTCTTTTTCAGAGATTGATAAATTTTCTTTTGCCGGAAAAAAAACAAAAACAAAGTGAGCACAAGCAATGGATTGGGGTCTGTATTAACATAGAATGAGGGAAGAGTGTACTAGAATTTGAGTTAGCGTAGGATTCCAACATTATCTTTATTCCATCCATGTATGGTATTTTCCTGGTCAGCTATTATCTTTATTCCTGTTTGGTTTTTTTTTTCTTATCGGAAATGCATGAAGCCTAATTATATTGCATCACCGACAATATATTGGACAAAAAATACGTCAGTGTACAATAAGACTCCCGAAAGGAAGAAAAGAGACGTCCGTGCATGGAAAAGAAAGCAACTAGAAAGGGTAGACCATAAAAGCCACCGAAGGCCGGTCACGATTTCCAAAGTCGGTTTTGGGTCGTGACAATAAACCTCTACCCATTTCTGTTTGGCTTTTCGGCTTCTGTAGTTGTGCTTTTCTAGTGGCACCCTACTTACAAGGGTCGCCCGAAGGAAGGTAATATGGTTGAGTGAAGAAATTCTTCTCTCTCACACACCCATACATATTTGAGATTCACTTCATTGAGAGTTCTTGCCACTATTGAATAACATAATGAAAAGGAAGGAACAAAGTAAGCAGAGGCAATGGATTAGTGTACATTTCAACTTTGCCAGTCAATCCTACGAAAAGCAAGAATTAGCATATGGTAAGTGTTTACAGTGCTCTAGACAGATCTCAGCCGTCCAGTGCACTTTCTTGTTTTTTTTTTTTCTTGATTCCTTTTCCTATTACTTACACTTTCCCTTGGTACAAAGATTGCATTTGGGGGCATTGGGGTCAGTGTTAGCATAGAATGAAAAGGGTAATGGAATTTGAGTTAGCGTACGATAACGACATCATGTTTGTTCTGCTGGTTTTGGGTTGATCCCTTATCAACCATTTTTTTTTCTTTCTGTTGTACTCTGTTATTTTCATTTTGCTTTCTCGCTTCTGTTTTGGTCCGGGTTGTGTGGTTCGGCATGTTGGTCATATAGCCCTTTCCAATCTCGTGCTTTAGCATCTTTGTATTCTCTCTCCCTTTGATCAATATATTTCTTTCGCCGATTCAAAAAAAAAAAACACATCAGTTTATTCCATGTATGGAATTTTCATGGTCAGCCATTATCTTTATTCCTGTTTGGCCATATTTTCTAATTTTTATGGCTCCAGGCTTCTTTGCTTTTCGTCTTCTCTTGGTTTCTCCTCGTTTCTTTTTCAAAATCAAGTTCGTAAATCTACTCGAGTTTGAGGGGATGTTATCATCGTATTAGAAAATACTATCTTACCATGTTTCCTAGGTATTAACATTATGTTAATTTCCTCTAAGTTAAGATCTTTATAAGCTCAAACAAGAAAGGAACAAGTCCTTAATATTTACAGAATTACAAACCAGAACAACTTCTGGGTAAGCAAACTCCTACCGAACTATCTTTTTATTGCTTACTGCTCGAACAGTAATACTGAGATATGCAGCTACTCTTTTGCTTATGATTTGGGAAATGCAGTGGCCATAGGGTCCAATCCTCCATCCAATGCTTTAAAATGGACTGCATATATCTGGAAGAAAAGCCCTTCAAGGAAAGGAGCCATTTTGCAAATTAATACAGTAGATTCAATTGGGTCGTTCGTATGGAAAGCCAGTAATGACTATGTTCTCAACAACTCAGGTTTGGACCCTATGGCCACTGCCTTCAAAATTATCCATACCATACCAGAACTGAATTCGGGCAAGCTTTTCCGGCTGAAATCCATGATGAAAGTTTGTGGCAGACAAAGAGATGGTTGTGTAGCTATGGCAGCTGTGGTTTTGAAAGACCATCGCGGGAGAACTTTTGGATGGAGAAGTAAAGAAGTTGCAGGTGTCTTCCATGCTACAACGGGAATTTAGCAGCCATTCGTTTAACCTGTGCTATGGCAAAAGACAGAGGAATGATGAACATTTCCTTTGAATCAGATTGCAAGAAAGCTATCCAGTACCAGTCCTAGGCTAAATTTCAAGGTGCAGATGCTTTAAGTCTCCAAAATTTGCAAATTTTAAGAGCCCTTTTATTTTGGTTCCTATTATGTAAGTCTAAGGAGAAAATATACATAATGAGATACAGGCAGAAAATGTTCTGTGTTGCTTTTTTTTTATATGAACAAGTTAAGTTTTTGTTTTTGTTTGAAGATATTTCGTGCCTAAGAGAAAATGCTTTGAATCATAAACGGGCTTCCAGTAATTGTGTTGGCATTATTGTTAGTAATTCTTCTGATGAAGTTACAAGCGGAGTGATATTTAAGTGATACTTTTGAAATCTTCAAATGTTCGATTTTTTGGGATTAGAGAAATCTAATGATTTTTTTTTTTTTACCTGGAAACAAGCTCGAAAGTTTTTTTTTTTTTATCTCCCTGTGAATTCAGCATTTTTAGTTACAGATGGTGAGGTTTGAACTCCTGTCAAATGCATTGAAGTACACGGTGCCTAATACTTGACTTCCACCCTACTTGCAAAATAAGTCCAAAGTTGGAACCTAGGATTTTCTTTTTCACCCCATTTACTTAGTGAGATAAAGTAAATGAACGAAGAAATGGATTAGTGTCTATTCGAACTTTACCAGTTGTTTGTACCATAATTGGGATTTAAGTGGGCCGTACACGTGTCCTTAGTTAAGGAGGGAGATGTTTGGTTTGAATTCGGCTACAAAAAGCTGGATTCCCTATTGTTAGTTCAGGAGATAAGAGGATGAAGTTGGTTCCCGATATTTAGAGATTTATCAGTAAGTTATTCTTCAATTCTTTTATATCTAATTTCATCCGTTAGGAATTTTAACTGTTTAGTTTTTGACTTACCACACTAATAGATTGGGATACAGAATAATCCTTTCACTGTTTTAATTTTCTTTGCTCTGGTTTTTTTTTTTTAAGTTTAGAGGTTACTTGTTGAACTAAAGGTTTAGTGGTGATACCTTCACTATTAGTCCAATATATATATATATATATACACACACACACGCCAGTTAACTTGACTGATCACATAACCAAGAAAATCAAGGCAAATTCAAAATCGAGCTCGAAAAAAGTACTCCAAAACCCTAGGTTGCTCCAAAACCCTAGTTTATCCTAATTAGAGTCAGAGAGGGATCGAACCAGGGAGAATAAGATAGAGAAAACGAAAGAGAGAGAGAGAGAGACAAAACGACCTGAGCGAGCGTGGTGCGTGGTCTGGCTTTGGGATTGATATCGGCTTCTTCTCCTCTTCTCCAGTAGGTCGCGATTTCTCGAAAATCCTCCTAAAAGAAAAGCAATGTTAACGGATCAACACTCAAATCCCAACAAGCAAAACCTAATCGTTTCTGGAAAATGGTTTTCGAAAACCCTAGGTTTCTGGAAAATGGTTTTCGTAAACCCTAGGTTTCTGGAAAATGGTTTTCGAAAACCCTAGGTTTCTGGAAAATGGTTTTCGAAAACCCTAGGTTTCTGGAAAATGGTTTTCGATTGCCTTCCTCTTCTCTTCTCCAGAGCGTGAGATCGAAATGGAGAGAGAGAGAGAGAGAGAGAGAGAGACGAACCTGGTGTTCTTCTTCTTCTTCTTCGTGCGTCGACGTCGGTGGTGATTCTTCGATCTGAATCTAGCACAAAAAAACTACGGTTCGTCAAATGTTCGAACCAGAGAGAGAGAGAGAGAGAGAGAGAGAGAGAGAGAGAGAGAGAGAGAGAGAGAGATCACGAACCTTGCTTCGTCGTCGTCGTCGTTGAGAAGAGAGAGAGAGAGAGAGCAGTCGAAGATTGATTTTTGATTTGGGGAAAATGGTCTGGGAGATGAGATGTAACCCGATTGGTACTTTAACCCGCGAACCCTTTATGGGTTAACCCGTTTGGACCTTGTAACCCGCGAGAATGGATTTTAAACGTGAGCCCTTGGATGAGATCCAAGGGCTGTGAGTGGAGTTCCGCATTTTTGCTCCCATGAGGGACCCTTATGAGAAGCTAATTGTATATATATATATATACACACACACACACACACACACACACAACAAATATCCAATAAGGGCTCCCTTAAACTCTACGATACGGGATTTTTTGTTCGGGATAGAATTTTGACAACGCGAACCGTAAGATGTGTTTAAAACGTGTTTTTAAGGTCCAATGCGAGAATTCGTAAAAAAAAAAAAAAAATACCCGGAAGGGCTTCATCCGAGCAGTTTTTGATAAAAATGTAAATGTATACCTTAAAAACACGTTTTAAACACATCTATATATCAGAGCATATCTAGTACGGACTCCCTCACTTTCTACGGTGATGGAGTTTTTGTTCGGGATTGAATTTCGACGATCCGAACTGTTAGATGTATTTAAAACGTGTTTTAAGGTCTAATGCGAGAATTTGTAAAAAAAAAAAATATTCGGAAGGGCTTCATCCGAGCAGTTTTCGATAAAAACGTACATATACATTTTTACTGAAAACTACTCGGATCAAGCCATTCTAGGTATTTTTTTTTTACAAATCCTCGCGTTGGACCTTAAAAACACGTTTTAAACACATCTAACAGTTCGGTCGTCGAAATTCAATCCCGAACAAAAAACTCCCTCAAATTTCGATGATCTGCACCACTCAATGTGTTTAAAACATGTTTTCCAAGGCCAAAGCGAGGAATCGCCAAAAATAAAAAATCTGAAAGGGCTTCATCCAAGCAGTTTTTTATAATAACCGTACATATATAGTTTATCGAAAAATGCTTGAATGAAACCCTTCCGAATATTTTTTTGGTGATTCCTCGCAGTGACCCTTAAAAACACGTTTTAAACACATTGAGTGGTTTGGATCGTTGAGATTCGACCCCGATCCATGAGGTTCTCGCGGAATTTTAATGAGGGAGTCCTCATTAGGCAAATTTTCTAATAAGGACATCCCGGATTTAAGAAAAAATGTAATTTTTTCACTTTAAAAATTATTTTGGGAAATCCGAACCGTCCAATGTGTTTAAAAGGTGTTTTCAAGGGTCCACGCGAGAAATCTTCAAAAAAAAAAATACCGGGAAGGGCGGTTCGGATCGTCAAACAAATGCTTGGATTATAGGGGTCCGCAAGTATGGAGTCCGGACTAGAAGCGGCCCCTATATCATGATCTGAACCATCCAATGTGTTTAGAATGTGTTTTTCGCATGTACCCTTAGAATTAAAACACGTTTTAAACACATTAAATGGATCGGATCATCAAAATTCAATCAGGAAATGGGAGTCCCTCACCGTAGCAAAGTTAGAGATCCCTTACTAGAAGTGTGGTGCGTGTGTGTGTAAATTCTGTTTTGGTTGGGAATTAATATATTTATATATTAATCCTTGTTCAAGGCAACTCAAACCATGTTTCTTTTTCTCCCTTAAAGTATCCTTGAAGGAGGTTTCAGCTCAGAAGCACAACCATCTCCACACTTTGAAAATTTCATATCTCCTGGCACGCTCGCACTTTACACTCCAACTCGTGTTGGCCCCATTTCTCCTGTCCCTAGGAGAAATTTGCCAAGACAGCCAACAGTCAATCCCATGAAAAGTAAGAAACAACATATGGAAAGTGTTAGATACGCAGATCGCATCGGTTTAGCATATGCTATGGCGAAGTTGTACAACAGGTCAATCCATTCTAGAAAGTTGAATTTAGCAGCCATCGGTTTAGCATATGCTATGGCAGGCAGAGAGGAATGACGAACATTTCCTTTCCTAGATATTAGAGTCTTGAGATTCTCTTCTGCTTTTTTATCCCTTTTTTTTTTTTTTTAACAGCGAAGGAATGTATATTGGTAACTGTTGACACGAATTTCTCAGGGAGAAAAGGGGCCAACATGAGTTGGCGCGTGAATCCCGCCTAAATGAATTTAGGCAAAGCGACGATGTGCCAGGAGATATAAAACCTCCAGAGTACAATGATGGAAATGCGCCTGATCTGAAACATCCTTCAAGCGTGTGATATTTTTAAAAGGAGAAAAGTAATAACGGTTCGGGTTGCCATGATAAGGGCTTCTAAAATACTAAAAATTTGCCCCCTTCGTAATGAAATTCCTAGCTCCGTCCCTGTTGAGAAGAAAAAGAGAATAACACAAGCTACTTGGTGTTGATACATGTGTTAGTAATCGACATTTAATCAACGGGTATCTGTAATCTTAACGTGGGGAGATTAATAAGTATTTAATAACGTGGAGCTCGAAATATAATCGAGATAAAGATGGGAGTGCAATTATAATTCTTTAGTGGTGTGAATTATAATTTGTGAAATAAGAATAGAATCCGGGTGGGATTAGGTTTTCTTATTTACACAAGGAGCCCAGATTTATTTCTCCTCAGGTCCCTGCTCTAGCCCTATAAATATATCGTTATGTTCTCTAGGTCACAGAACAGTCATTCAGAAAATTAGAATAGAGGCTGTGAGTGAGAGAACAAAGAGATCATGTAGAAGTCCACACTTGGCTACATGATCGAGATATAAGGGAATATGGCAGAAGATCATGAGGTACTGTCGAGCAAAGCTTGTTGCATACAGTAATTAGGTCTGTCAAGTTATAAAATAAACAAGTCGACCAGCGTTCGTGTCTACGGATGAGAGGTAAACCCTAATTCCGTCTTGTAGGGTTTGTGTTTATTTTTGTTGTTTAATCTGTACGCGTAATTACTGGGTTCTGGGATTCGTTTCCCAACAGTGGTATCAGAGCGGGCTGTAATCATGCGTATGGATTAAACAAGCCATGTTGTCCGTAGAACATAGATATAGAACTGTGCTAACCATTGTTTTGCAGAGTTCTAGTTTGTTCTAACGTCTGTTTTGCAAAATCGATTATCCCACTATTATGGTCACGCATGTTTTTTATTGTGTGATTGGATCCCACGCTTTGTAATTGTTTTATGCGTGGTTACTATTACTGTTTTTTATTACAAGTTTAGTTTTGTAATCTGTAATAGTAGTATGTGGGAGGCATAAGTTTTTGATGTAATCTTTGTTTCTTCAGTTGTATCGTTTTAGATATATAGATCTGATGTAAGATTACAGATTCTGTAATGGAGCATATGATGCGGAGAAAACAATCTTTTTTGACAAGAAGATAAGTTTTGTCAAGAAAAAAGAATGTTTGGCTCGCAGCAAATTTTTCCAGATTTTTAGGGTCAGATTGCAAGGCTGTTTTGACCCAGTAAACATCGGAATTGGAAATTCTGTTCTTCACAGAAGTTGTAGATAATTGAATTTTGAATCCAACCCAATTGGAATCAGTTCGATCGGAGTTCAGATGAGGGAGAAAAGTCCAAAATACTGAAGGCTGTGAAGTTTACTCGGGAAAAATTTCAGATCCGATTTTTCTTGCCTAAGTATGGTTGGATTTTGGTTTCCTTGATTGATTCAAAGTATCTAAGTCTTCAACATATGTATTGCTCAAGGATTTCAAGTTTGGAAAGGATTCCTTACTGCTTAAGGATTTCAAGACTCGAAGGATTCCTGACTGCTTAAGGATTTTAAGACTGGAAGGATTCCTTATTGCTCAAGGATTGCATCTTTGACCATAATAGTTGGGATACATATTATTTATGTTTCCTTTTTATGAATATTTGTATATTCATCTTGTTTGCATGTGTGATAGTTTACCATATTTGGACAACATGGTAATATTTGGCTTTTGACCTAGATCACGGTTTTTGCAAACATGTTAATTTTGATAACCCTCACAAATTTTTTAAATTACTAAGTGGGAGAGGGAGTTTATTTTGTATAAATCCCATGGTCTCCATTACTAGTATGTAGATGATATAATTAAGTTTTGTGTGTTGGTTTTAGTGCCTTCCTCCCCTTCGGACGAAATTAATTATGGCATCATCAGTACGTACTTCCTTAGAGGATAGCTCCAAGATAATTGTTGTGTGGACTACTCCTCCATCTGGGGTAGTTCATTACGGAACAATGGATCTTGAAGTTAGGTAATGGTATACACTTAGCTATAAATAACAAGTATCCTCTCCATCTGAGTCACTGCTTTTATTTATAGGACCGAAGCAAATTAGCTATTTAATTTTATTGGGCACGGTTTAGTGTCTAGATAGTAAAATTAAAAGGTTGTGCCTATCTACACGAATGATGAAGAGTAGTGGACCTACCCATCGAGGCATACTCTTCACGGTGTGTAGGGTTGCTAATGTTTTTCTTTTAATAGACTGGTTGAGGGAACCAATTTAATAGAAATACAAAAAGTTTTAATTGCCCTTCATAATTGTTGTTATATGATTCTCAGATTCAAAAAAATTGACTTTTTCAATCCACTTGATGACATTGTCAAACAAATTTACTGGCCTTAATTATTTTGACTAGAAAAGGATCTGGATATTGTGTCGACTGCTTAGGGGACCAAATTTGTGTTCTCTGAGGTGTGCACTATCAAACCCATTGAAATTGCAACAGAACCTGAAATCCGGTATATATGGATTGGGTTACAACTGATGAGATGACGCAGTGTTACATTTTAGCTTCTATGTCGAATGTATTGCAACATCAGCATCAGTTTTTTGGAAACTGCCTATGACATGATGCATAACCTAAAATAAAGATTTGGGGTGCGGCTAGGCAAGTTGTAATGTGGGATTTGGGGAATTAACCATTGGTAAAGGAACCCTAGTAAGGGGATTATGTTCTGAAGATAATAGGTCTTTTGAATGAACTAGAAATCCCAGGAGCTGAAATCAATGGGGAAACCCAGGTTGATATTGTGCTCCAGTTGCTTACCAAGTTTTTTCAGCAGTTCCGCCTGAATTACAATATGAACAAAATGCATTATTTTTGACGAAACTGCTGAAAGAGAGTTAAATTAGTCAAGGGTCTCTTGGTTAATAAATAGACAACTGTAATTGTAGTTGAAGAGGTTTCTACTTCTTAGCCGGAAGGCAGCAAGAAGTAGGAAAAAGTTCAACAACAAGCCACGGTTCCTCAGACAGTTCATGAGCTTGGAGGTAGAGTGAAAAAGCCTTATGGCAAGTGTTTTCACTATAAGCATAAAGGACACTAGAAGAAGATTACCCGAATTATCTCAATAAATTGAATAATCAAGGAATTTTTTTTTTCACTAATAGTTGAATCATGTTTAGCGGTGTTATCTACCAGTACCTGGTGTGTGGATACGAGTGCCACTAATCGTGTTTGCAATTTATTGCAAAGGTTCCAGGAAACCAGGAGACTTAGTGATTAAGAGATTTGTCTACATATGGGAAGTGCTACAAAAGTAGCAGCAGTTGCAGTAGGCGTTTAATTTCAAGAGATTGTCTTTATGATCATTGAATTAGGAGAAACTTAGTTTCGGTTTCTAATTTGGTTGTAAATGGATATTTGGTTTATTTTTAATAACTCTGTAGTTATTAAGTTAAATAAACATTTTATCTGTTATGATTCATTAGATGACAATCTCTACGTTATTAATGATATCGTTCCTACAATGCAACTAAATGAACTGAATAAACACTAATGGATTGGCATATAAGAGAAATGAGCCTTATAAGTTGAACCAAATGTATCTTTGGCACTTACGCCTTGGTCATATTTATCAAAATAGAATTTCTAGACTGGTTAGAAATGGATCTTTGGGTTCATTAGAAGTGGAGGCACTTCCGGTCTGTGAATCCTGTTTGGAAGATAAAATGACCAAGATGTCCTTTTTAAGGAAAAAGGAGAGCCAATGAAACGTTGAAATTGGTTCACTTTGATCTGTGTGTACCTATGAAAATTCGGGATAGAGGTGGTTTTGAGTATTTCAATACTTTTATTGATGATTACTCAAGACATGGTTACATTTATTTGATACACCGTAAGTCCGAATGCTTTGAGAAATTCAAGGAGCATAGACCGGAAACGGGAAAGCGTCTGGATAAATGAATCAAGACACTGCAATCTCATCGTGGTGGCGAATACCTCTTGGAAGTATTTAGGAACTAGTGGCAGCAGAAGGGATTACATCCCAGTTGTCTGCACTAAGTATGCCACAATATAATGGTGTAGCAGAAAGAAGAAAAGGACTCTTATGGATATGGTGAGATCAGTGATGACTTATTCAAATTTACTAAATTCATTTTTGGGGACATGCACTAGAAACAATAGCGTACATTCTTAACTTGGTACCATTTAAGCTAGTACCAACTGTACCCACAGAACTGTGGACTGGGAGCAAAACTAGTCTATGGCATGTTCAAAATTGGGGTAGTCCAGCACATGTGCTGAAAGGGAAAGCAGATAAATTGGAATCAAGGAAAAATGTTTGTTTGTTTTGGTGGGGTACCCTAGAGGAACGAAAGTTGCTCTATTTTATAGTCCTAAGGATCATAAGGTCATTGTTAGCACCAATGCTTGATACTTAGAGGAATGCTATGTCATAGATCACAAGCCCAGTAGTAAGATTGTTCTAGAAGAATTGAGAGAAAATAGATCGGCACAGACTTCTTCAATACCAATAGTACAAGAGGCTACATCACATGAAATTGTTGTTAACACACCAATACCTTGTCGTAGTGGGAGGGTTATTGTTTCACCCAATTGGTATACGTTGTTGGGAGAATCTTGTGATTTGATCCCTGATGAACAACATGCCTATCCCTTTAACTACAATGAGGCATTACAAGATATAGATGCAGAATTTTGGCAAAAGGCTATGAATTCAGAGATGGAGTCTATGTACTCAAATAAAGTCTGGGATCTTGTAGAACCACCCAAAGGGATAAAACCCGTCGGATGCAAGTGGATTTATAAGAGGAAGAGAGGAGCGGACGGGAAGGTTGAAACCTATAAAGCTAGGCTTGTTGCGAAAGGTTATACTATAAAAGAAGGGATCGATTATGAGGAAACATTTTCGCCGGTAGCCATGCTTAAGTCCATCCGGATTCTCTTATCCATTGTGGCTCATCTCAATTATGAGATTTGGCAAATGGATGTGAAGACTGCGTTCCTTAATGGCAATCTGGATGAATGCATCTACATGATGCAACCAGATGGATTCATAGCAAAAGGTCAAGAGCACATGTTGTGCAAGCTTAAGAAGTCTATAGACTTAAGCAGGCATCTAGGTCTTGGTACATCCGTTTTGATCAAGCAATCAAGTCTTTTGGTTTTGATCAATGTCTGGATAAGTCGTGTGTGTACAGGAAGCGCAATGGAAATGTGGTGGTGTTTGTATTGCTATATGTGGATGATATCTTGTTCATCAGAAATGATGTCGGAGTGTTATCTTCGGTATAGTTGTGGTTATCCAGCCAATTCGATATGAAGGATTTAAGAGTAACCGGTCACATCCTTGGGATTAAATTTTTACGACATCTAGCAAAGGATGTTGGGCTTCTCAAGTTTCTTATATCGATGCGATCCTTGCCCATTTTAGCATGCAGGATTCTAAGAAAGGATTGCTTCCTTTCGGACACGGAGTCAATCTATCCAAGGATCAGTGTCCTAAGACATCTGAAGAGATGGAGAAAATGAAAGGAGTTCCTAATGCTTCAGCAATAGGAAGCCTCATGTATGCTATGCTGTGAAGTAGACTTGATATTTGCTTTGCTGTCGGCATGGTTAGCAGATTTCAGTCTAACCCTGGACAAGAAGATTGGACTGATATAAAATGTATACTCAAGTATCTGAAAAGAACTAAGGATTATACATTAGTTTACCAGTCAGACAGTCTAGTGCCTTGTGGGTATGCAGATTAAGACTTTATGTTATATAAGAGTTCCAGATAGTCAACATCGAGATATGTGTTTTCCCTAGGAGGTAGAGCCATGAGTTGGTGGAGTATCTAGTGATCGTGTATTGTAGATTCCACCATGGAGACCGAGTATGTGGCAGTTTTTGGAGTAGCCAAGAAGCCGTTTGGCTCAAGAACTTCTTGATGGATCTAGAAGTGGTACTTTTGGTACAGTCAGCAATTTCAATCTATTGTGACAATAGTAGTGCAGTTGCTAACTCAAAGGAGCCAAAGATTCATAAGAAGGGAAAACACATCGAGTGTAAGTATCACCTGATTCGAGCGATCGTATAGAAAGGTGATGTAGCTGGCACCAAGATTGCATCAGCAAACAACCTAGCAGATCCTTTTACAAATGGCTTACATGCCAAGACTTTTGATAGTCACGTAAAGGGCATGGAAGTGAGATGCGTGGCAGCATGGTTTTGAGTCTAAGTGGGAGATTGTTTGAAACTTATACTAAAAGCCATGCTTTTATGTAATGGATTAATATTTAATTAGTTAATTATTAATCAGTTTTATCCCTTTTTGATGAGAATCTATTATGGGCAATGTTTGCGTGATATAATTGTATATCGTGCATGTGTCTTTTATTCTACATAGTAGATGATCCAGTGTGTAGTACAATGTTTTAGTAGGTTTGTCTTGACTACAGGGAACGGTTCTAGTTCCGACTCATTGTGCTAGTACATTTTGTGTGTATTGAACAGGACCGCTTTAAGGTAATTGTCTTAGTACTGACCTTGTAAGACAATTAGAACCTTATAGCTATTAAGAATACTTATGCTCTTAATTCGGATATAATTAATACATATATACATTTAATGTTGTTGACTTTGATTCATTATAAAGTGAGATCTTTTTTCACGGTCAATAGTCTTGGTGAGTTGGGTCACAACATTATATGCATGAAATATATGGATATTAATTATTGATAGAATCCACGTCTCGTTAGAGATTGATGATACCCCCTTGAGTAAACTTATAAGTTTCGGTTATGTCAAACCCTGCAGGTGGATATTTGTATCCGACATATCGAATAAGTTAAGTGGTTAGTCTCAAGGTGTTTTATAAGATGTTGATTAGTGGGAGATTGTTAGTAATCGACATTTAATCAACGGGTATCTGTAATCTTAACATGGGGAGATTAATAAGTATTTAATAACGTGGAGCTCTAAATATAATCGAGATAAAGATGGGAGTGCAATTATAATTCTTTAGTGGTGTGAATTATAATTTGTGAAATAAGAATAGAATCCGGGTGGGATTAGGTTTTCTTATTTACACAAGGAGCCCAGATTTATTTCTCCTCAGGTCCCTGCTCTAGCCCTATAAATATATCGTTATGTTCTCTAGGTCACAGAACAGTCATTCAGAAAATTAGAATAGAGGCTGTGAGTGAGAGAACAAAGAGATCATGTAGAAGTCCACACTTGGCTACATGATCGAGATATAAGGGAATATGACAGAAGATCATGAGGTATTGTCGAGCAAAGCTTGTTGCATACAGTAATTAGGTCTGTCAAGTTATAAAATAAACAAGTCGACCAGCGTTCGTGTCTACGGATGAGAGGTAAACCCTAATTCCGTCTTGTAGGGTTTGTATTTATTTTTGTTGTTTAATCTGTACGCGTAATTACTGGGTTCTGGGATTCGTTTCCCAACAACATGAAGCAGAGTGGTAGACCGGAACAGAACATCCAAACAAAATGTTGAATGAAGAGAAACAAGAAAACAAAGAAGTGAAAGAAGACAAATTCTCATGAATCAGAGGTTGCAACAGCATAAGCAACCTAAAGCCTGCTTTGTTATCCTTTCTGAGTTCAAGATTTCTCTTTTGGTTAGCCTGTAAGAATGTTTCAAAGATAAAAAAAGAAATAGAAAAAAAAAAAAAAAACCAAAATGGAATCATGAATGAAATCCTTTTCTCTTTGAAGTTTGGACCTTTTTTTTTGTTTTTTTTTCGATCAGCAAAAGAAATTTATTAAAGTTTGGACCCAATTTTTACGGCTCACCAAAATCGCAAAATCTCCATCATTCTAGGGACCGCTCAAACCACGCATCACTTTTGAGATTGTTGAAAAAGTTCATAATTAATGTGCCTTAGTGTAGAAGTAATAAGCTGTGTGTGATGTGAACTCATTTGTAGTTGGCACCTGATGCTCTTTTTCATGGAATGAACTGATATTCAATTAATCTGGCACCTCGTCCTGTTACGTAATTTGAATTCCTAGGTAATTTGACACGTAATCTGTGATACCCCGTCCCACATTGAAAGTATATTTTGGGAAACAAAAAAATTAAGTTCATAGGTTCCAGAGGTTTCTCACAAATCATAATGTGCCTTAGTGTATAAGCTGTTTGTTATGTGAAGTCATTTGTAGTTGGCACCTGATGCTCTTTTTCATGGTACGAATTGATATTCAATTAATCTGGCACCTTGTCCCGTTACGTGATTTGAATTCCTCGGTAATTTGACACGTAATCTGTGATACCCCGTACCTGTCCCACCTTGAAAGTATATTTTGGGAAGCAAAAAATTAAGTTCATAGGTTCCAGAAGACTGCCACAAGTCATAATGTGCCTTGGTGTATATATAAGCTGTTTGTGATTTGAACTCATTTGACATTTGTAGTTGGGCACCTGATGCTCTTTGAAATATGGTATGAACTAATTATATGCAATCTGGCACCTTTTCCTGTTACATGATTTGAATTCATAGGTAATTTGACACCGTCCGTTAGGGATGGCAATGGGAGGGTAGGGGGTGGATACCACTACCTCCATCCCTGATCCCCGAACCTATATCAATCCCCATCCCCTCCCCGATCCCCACCGGGGATTTTATTTTAATCTCCATCCCGTCCCGATGCGGGGAACGGGGATCCCCACGGGGAATCAGGGATCCAAAAATATTAGAAAATGAGTGAAAGTGATATATGATACGTTAAACTGCCTCAAAATCTTTTTTGTTTCTTACTAATTTTATCACCATAACGACAACCGAACACACACACACACACACACACACACACATATATATATGTGAACGGGGATGCGGGGAGGGGCGGGGAACGGGGAGGGGTGGGGATCGGGGAGGGGATCGGGTAGGGGACTGACAATACCCGATCCCCGAAAAAATCCCCGAATGGGTAGGGGACGGGTTGGATAGGGGCGGGTCGGCCGAGATTGCCATCTTGAAAGTCTACATGAGTGATCTGAGTATATAGAAGGAACCATGTAATCTATTACTCCACTATTAATGTGGGCTTAAGCATTTTGGATCATGTGGACTGTGGTTAGGCTCTCATAAGTTACCAGACCCATGATCTACATGGAGCCAGCTTACGCTCAAGCCGACTAATACCCTTTCCGGTGTGGTAAAAAACAGGTCATTTACACCGAAACTAGGTGATGCAAAATGGAAATAATCTATTAATAGAATATTTAGTTTTTATTATTTTGGTTATGAATTCTTCTAGAAGATTCCGCTTTAGATGCCGTCTATTTTGGCAAGTTCATTTTATTCTCTATTAATCAAATTTTAAAATATCTCGAATCTTTTGATGTTGTTAATTATTGAGTCGATTAGCGCTTCACTGGGATTCAGCTTCATGTTTAGGGTGCCATTAGAATGGAGTTGGTTGATTTTCTATTAATAAAAAAATGGGATTTGCCTCATATTTTTTTGGTCAGATTAAATTTTTTTTGGCAAGGAGATTTATCTATTATTTGTTCGTAGAAAGAATATCTCTGGTTCAGACTTGTTCGACACAAATGATTGGTGCGGCTCAATCTGTTTTAAATATTTTTGTAAGAATACGTGTGAAAAATCAGTTCAGTCGAATATCGTAAAGACTTGATCAATTCTTTGCTCAATTTTCCACTCCGATTGTTTACGTGGAATTCATAAGAACTGGATCTTACATTATGTGGTATGCATTTGGTGTACACCAAACGATGTACCCATAGTCGAACTCCATATACTCAGGGTCACGGATGGACAAAATTTCAAAATTGGGTGGGCGAATATTAAAAATAAATTAATATTTCTCGAAGGCCATACAAACTGTAAAAATCGCGACGCGATTATCATATATATTTTTTACTAACCTATTCAACTAATGAGATATCATCTATAATTATAAATTCATGCAATTTGCTTGTGCATCCATTTGAAAAAATAGAGAAACAAAACTATTGTAAAAAGAAATTTACAATGTCTCGAAGGCGATGCAAATTGTAAAAATACACGCAGTTATCGAGATTAAGTTATTTTCACAGCCAGTGGAAAGAAAAGTCTCCTCCAAATCGATTGCATTGCGCCATGTGTCTAAACAGTGGTCCCAAATTGTAGAACATGGACATGTGACGCAATGCAATCGATTTGGAGGAAACTTTTGTTTCCACTGGCGGTAGAAATAATTTAAACTCGGTTATCATATATATATGTGTGTGACTATATTACTAACATATTTCAACTAATAAGATATCATCTATGATTGTAAGTTGTAACTACAATCTTGTCAGTTCTTGTGCATCCTTATTCGTTTAAACAAATAAAAAACGAAAATATTGCAAAGAAATAATGCCATTTTTTCCAAAAATACTCTTGGTTAGTGAATCTTGAATTGTTAAAAATGATGTTGGACAGGCGGACTTACATAAATTCAAAATTTTATAAAAAATAAAACTAGTATAATTCTATTGAAAATTTAAAATGTGAGTAGGGGTGTCTCCCACGCTCATCCACCCCTCGACCTGTCCTTGGTTATATACTTGACCCGTCCTTGGTTATATACTTGTGGTCCAGTATATCTATTGTAGAATAAATCTAACCCTAATTAAATGTGCTAGTGCCCTTTAGGATTAGAAAATCAACAGTTAATCCCTTGCGCTGTAATGCCGTAATACACTCGTTTTCTTTTAATCATTGTATCATCTACTTTGATTATTAAAATCTTTTTTTTCCTGTTCAAAAAAAAAAGAGAGGAGAAAATCAACAATGCTAATTTTTTTTTTTTTTTTGTCAATGGTGAAAATTTTGTTCATCTGAAGGCGAAAGCCTAAACATCAGATAATAGGGAACCCCATGGGGGCAAAATGGACGTCCACAAACCGGACAAACCATTTGAAAGGGCTTTTTGATAGTGCTTCACTAATGTTTCCTCTCACAAGAATATTTAAGATAGACTCTCTATGTCTAAATTATGTCTAAATTAAATTATAAGGCTCTTCATTTTGCAAAATAAATCCAACTAAAAGGTTTATCTCACATATACTAAAATTAACATTGTGCTAGCCAGATTGTCAAAAAATAATTTTTAAAGATATACTCCCTCCGTCAAGATTTGTTTGTCCCTCATTCTATTATAACCGGATAAAAAACTAGTGATATTTTTACATTGGTAATAAATTTTATATCTAATGTGAATGTTGTTTGATAGATTTCGGTTAGTTTTATAAGATAATATTTTTAAAATTACATAAAACATTTTAAATTACAAGATATAATCATTTGAAAAGTGGTACGAACTCTCAAAATGGACTAACAAATTCAAACGAAGGGAATAATGGGATGTGTCATTTTGTTAATTTCTGAATCTGCCACCGTTCTAATTATTTCAGATATGTCCCTTATACTAGCTTCACCCTACTCTACATATATAAATGTACTCCAAATCCACATAATGCAGGTGGGACTGCACAGGTATCCAAATATCCCACTCATTGTCATTCTTAGAGGGTGTTCCGTTAAGGGTGTTTTTAGAATAAACTGGTTTGTTACAGTTTTTTATGTTATGGATTGTGAGAGAATGATCTGTCTTGATTTTTTGGAAAAAAACTGTTATTGTTTGTGGAACACCCCCTTTGACATATCTCGGTGAGGGATCTTCTTCCAATCTCACAGCGCCACAGTGGGGTGACTTTATTTTAGGGTTTGGCTGAAATGATTTTGGGGGTTGGTTCATGTATGTAGTTCTGGTTCGGTTCACTTGAAAAACTCCCGAATCGAGAACCGAACTATTTTCAAAATTCAATATTTCCACGAACCGGACCAAACAGGCAAAAAAAAAAACCCGGAAAAAAACTCGATTCAGTCCGGTTCTCTTTTTTTTATTTTCACCACTATATCTCGCGTTGTTTTGTTTTCATTTGCATGTGTTCTAGAAGATATTGACGTGAATGCAATTGCAGTTGTTCAACTATGTCAGTGTATCTGTGCGTTTATATTTACAAGGTTGTATATTATTTACTTGTCGATATCAATGAATTCCGAAAGAGATAATTCAAATAATTCAATCTTTTTTTAACAGATTGATAGGCCTGGTAATCCCAAACTGGCCTTAAACTTCCATATGTCTCATACATATGGATGAAACTAATAGATGTGTATCCATCTCCAACCATGCATTCATTTATTTAATTGAAGAACGAATGCATTGCAACCATGCTTCATTTTTCTCTCTCAAAATGAAGAATCGTCTTTGGTTCTTCATATATGAAGTCTCCTTTAAATTATGAAGAATGTTCTTCATCTATGTTTATACGATAATTATTGTATAATTTTTAACATTGTGATCCAATAATGATAAAATTATTACATTTGAAAAGATATATATTACCATGTCTTTGAAAAAAGATCAATATTTTGTTTTTCAAAATGAAGAATTGGATTGGAGATGTTCTTAAGACCATTCACATTGAAATCCTAAAGATGTATGTGTTATGAGATAAAACGTGATAAAATTGCTTTCTTTTGAAAAGCGAAGGAAAAATATTATTAATCATTGAAATGCAATGAGTATAAAGCCCAAAGCGAAAAAAGATATAACAACAAGACAAACATCCCAACAAGGTTAAAACTGCAACTTCATATCATTTGAGGATATATATCATATATTATTCTAGCAGAAAGCCTTTATATATATATATATATGAGCGGTTCGGATCGTCGAAATTTGGTCCGAAAAATAAAAAAAAGAGGTGGTCCTCACGGAGGAGATCTTTGAGGGAGTTCTCAATAGAACATCTTCCTATATGTATATATATATCGGGAATATTATAGTAGAAAGTTAATGACCGAGTGCTATATTAGATGTGTGAAGATCTATTAATATTTTAGGATGAGTTAAAGTGTGAAAAAGTATTTTAAAAAGTACAAAGAGACTGTAAACGTCATGAGAACATTTTTTATATTAATATTTTATGATGAGTTAAAGTGTAAAAAGGTATTTTAAAAAATACAAAGAGCCTGTAACGTCATGAGAAATCCCATTTTATCACGTTGATTTTATGAGATTTTCCATAAAATCAATGTGCTAAAATGAGAAATCCCATAAAGGTGCTAAAATAAGAAATTCCATAAAATCTTATGGCAAACACATCCTGAATTATTTGGTACATTATTTTGTATAATTCTTTAAGTTCAATTCTTTGTCAAGTTTTAATCAATGAAACATAGAGATTTTCAACTTCTTTATAGTAAGTTTTAATTAAAAAAATGTTTTTTTTTATTGGCAACAAAATTTTATTAAACTCTCGATAACGGGTACATCGAGAAGGAGAAAATCCAACCAAAAGCTGAAACACCCAATGGGCAGAGCCCAAACACCTATGGGCCTTAAATGCCCTGATAGGCTGATACAACAATGAAAATACACCCGAGACCAACAAAGCCAAATAAACAATAAAGCACATAAAAGCCTAGCCCAAACAAGTGGGTAAAGCCCAACCCTAAGAAAACCCAAAACCTAACCCTAATGCAATATGCAAAACATCCACCACCACCACCATAGCTTCTGACAGCCACCACCATCCCAAACCACCGATCCACCTCCGGATAACCCAAGATAAGAGGCGCTGACGAACAAATAAACCAAGCTGACTCGGATGCTTCCTAAGCCGTTAAGCAAAAACCACGGCACCCACTGGTAACCATAGCGGGAGACCACGATGGCCACCACCCCCACCGAAACACTCCTTGCCGTCGAAACCGAAAATCCCAACAGAAAACCGGCCAGAGATGCTTTTGGAGGCGAGGACCGAGAAACCACGGTAAAGAATAGCAGTAGACCCATACGGCATTAAGATCAGGGGGTCGGAAAAAACATATCTGAGAAGGAAAGAGACGAGAAAAAGAAAGCCTCACCACTGTCGTCCTCGTCGACAACTGAGAGTCCCTTGAAGAGCCGCTTATCAAATGGCAAAACGACTCAAGGACCACCAGATGTGAGAACCATGACGATGCTGCCGCCTTCTCCTCCGCCGCCCATCAACACCATTGCCACCGATCAATTTTTGAATAAAGGGAGAAGAAGATCAGAAAACGAGGGGTGGAGGGTGAGAGATGGAGAGATAGAGGAAAAGAGAGGGGGGGGGGGGGGGGGGGGGGAAGACGCGGTAGGGCGCCTCCCCCGCCCATATCTAGCTGCCTGCTTTGAAGAAGAAGAAAGGTCAGAGGGTTTTAAGAGAGAGAAAAGAAAGAGGAGTAATCAGAAGGATTACTAAGACGGTAATATTATTAAGATGGTAAATTAAAAAAATGTTTTAACTACATACTTTGACTTTACCATATTTTTATGAAAATACTTTAACTACTTATCTGCATATCACACGATAGGCACGCTCGTATTTCATATAACCCGAAGGTGAAAAACTGAGAGGTGTCAAGTGACCACTTTTGTACCTTACTGGCTCCGCCAGTGCCCGTAGTCCCTAAAAGGGCTGGAATATGCAACACCCCAAAACAAAACCGTTTGGGGGCCAGTTAGGCAGTACTCCCTTTCCCTTTTGCTCCTCACTCTTTTGTATGGTACAAATGATTGTGTGGAACTCACTTCGGGGCCTGTCCCATACAATCCGCGCAGTCAAATAATTTTAAATTGATTATTTTGTTGGTCTTGTAAAAAATCATCCGAATCAAATAATTGCAAGCAATCGATCTAATCTTCTAATTTCTCATTCATAATTTAGGATCCTGAATATTGAATGAATTTTGAAAAAAAGTTAAAGGACTGTGTACCCATATCATTTTCCTTTATCCCAGCAATCTAAACCGCAAATATTGTAAGGCTCATGAAGAAAGCAGTCCTAAAAGAAAAATTATCTTTCATCAGACATTAATAGGTATTAAAATATAAAAATTATTTAAAAAATATGAAATGTTTTGATCCCTATTGATATCCGATAAAAGGTAATTTTAGAGAATATCATTCATTAGTACTGCGGCTACTGCCCAACTGCCCCAAAAATTGAGCGGTTTGGGGCGCTCCATACCCGGCTTCCATATGTCCGAATTGGGAGACTCTGCCGTCCCTTGAGGTCGGTAGGGAGTGTCAATCCCATCTGGCCGTCCGTTTCGTGTATCAATGGTTCAGATCTCACCTCGCTTTAGTGTATCTGCACCGTTCATATATTGTTTGATGCAATCCGAGCTGTTGATGTGCGACATGGACTCCTTAGATAGGGGTTGGCAAGAACTGCTGACCGCAAGAGATAGCAGGCCCCCGGGTCCCATTTGTCCAAGCATGTGGAAAATCATGATGATTTAATTAATGTTGGTGCCCCACCTTACGATACTCTGGATTTCTGCACTAGCAAACTTGGGGTTGTGCCAATACCCCATTTTTAGGGCAAGAAGTTGTTGTCTCCGTACCACGAACTTGAAGGGTGTCCATATACGTGTTTCCAAATTCATAACCATGACAGCGGATACAATTTTTTTTAAATTTTTTTTACCTTTTTTAAATAGAAATATTAAACTTATGTGATTTTAACAAATTAAAGAAATGTCATGTCATGTCATGTGGTTGCCTAAATTTGTTTTTTCTTGTCCATGCATTATACTATATACACGATTATGTGAGGTGTCACCAGTATTATTGATCGAGTAAATCCCCTTAAAACTCTCAAAACAACATAGTTTTAGAGAGTGTGTCATCCCATAGAAACAGTAGAGTCCCTGATTCCCACCCTTGGTGATCAAGAATTAGAGACGCACGCGGTGCAACTCATATCTTTGTAGTTGATAGTTATCCAAACCCAAAAAGGATAACATTCTTCCCACAATACCTCTTATACCAAAATTAAAAGTAAAATGTCAATTGCGAATAATATTAGGATGAACTTACCCATGTATTGCAATACGCATTGATGCGGTGTTGTAAGTGTACATTTAATTTCTTAATTTATAAATTATTTAGTGTATGTAGCATTGCACATAATATTAAGAGAGATACCATTCACTAAAACGGCGCGAACCAATCGAGAAACCCCCACGATTGTGTTAAGGATCGAACAACTTGTTCAATCCACAATGTTCCTTCATATCTTAGAAACTACAGTCATAGAAATTGCAAAACAGAAAGACAATGCGTAATGACACAGATATACGTGGAAAACCTCAATGCGAGGAAAAACCATGAGAGTCATATAAGTCTATTATAATCGAAGAATATGGAGTACAAGTCTTCTCTCTTCTCTCTCAGAAAAGTTTACTCTCACCTCCTCTCGTGTTATATTTAAACGCTCTAACCCTAATTACATACAAAGCAACTGCTATATAAATAGGTACCCAACAGCCGAAATTGTCCCTGACAAAACACAAAATACCATTTTCGATACAATCCATTATGCTCTTAAAGTCACACACGGATTGCGGGACTTTGCATCCCGTGGGGGCTCCGCTCCGAAACTCCCCGGCTATTTTTGAAAGTTCTTTTTTTTTTGCCGGTAATCAGCTATTGTTGAAAGTTGTTTGCATCCTCGACAACAAATTGTTGCATTGATTGGGAGATAATGTCAACTTGCAGTTATTGATTACCAGGGGCAGTAGACAGTAGTCCTTGAGTTTGGGTGGTGGGTCGGGCAAAGATTGTCTATTACAAGTATAATTGCATCACCTCTCTCTCTCTCTCTCTCTCTCTCTCTCTCTCTCTCTCTCTCTCTCTCAATTAATGGGAGGGGAGTCATCAAGGTAGACTAATAAGAAATCAGAATTTTGCTCTACGTAGATACTCTTTGAATAGTCTTTTAAGTAACACTCAGGACTGGAATGCAGGAAGAACACATCATAAAACATTGCTATTAGAAGTACTCATGGTTTATGTTAAAGGAGAACATATCTGAAGTTAAAGAATTGGTTGGTGCACATTCATTGCCGAATTTATAATCCAAAACCCCTCAAAAAAAGATATATTCCGAAAAGGCACATTCGCTGGGAGATGTTTCTTAAAAAATGGAACAGAACAAGGAGAATGGCATTCATATTCCTAAACAAAGCTATGAACAATCATGCTCAGTCCGAGACCCAAACCCAAGGTTAGCAAGAAACTAACCAAGGAGATACCTAGTGGGACAAGCCCACACCTAAAGAACTAAGCCCAGAACGCCTAAAAGCCCAAAACCAAAACAAAGAAATAAAATAAAAGTGAAAAAATCATAATCAACTAACAAGGCCGCCACAGCAAACACCCACAGCCACACACACAAATTCAACGGCCCTGTATAGGGACGCGTATGTACATGAGTGGAAAATACGTATTTTGAAGGGGCAAAATCGGAAACTAATAGAGTAAGAAACACCTTCGTGCTTTTAAAAGCAGTACTATATAGATGTTGGACATTTACTTAAGGGTATATTAGTTATTTTTTAAGGCTTTTGTATTTTTTGGTATAGTTTACGCATAAGAATATTTAAGTCATCCTGTAGACATGGGTATTACAGATTAGTTTACAACTAGACACATTTACGATCCAATCGTAACGATTAAATCCACAAAATTGTAATGAGAATTACTTATCCATTTACAACTCACTATCCAATAGAATGGTGGGTTCGCGAGTTGTAAGTGGACAGATATGGATAAGTTAATAATTTTGTGTTGAAATTGTCACCTCTAATACATACTCTCGAAATGACATACGATACCTTAACTAACTAAATGTTGTAGTAGTAAACCGCGACAATATATGGTAATAAGCACAATAAATGGATAACGTGAGTTGTAGAATTGTATTATCCATTTACAATGCACAATCCAGGAGAATAAAAGACAACCAGAGACGGTAGCAACAATGACGGATTTTGTTACGGGACAGTTCACATCGGTCTATAATAGCCTGCTCCATGAAGGATTGATTCAACCCCATCTGCAGGTACATCAACTACTTGAATAGAAGTTATGGACCTTTTCTAGAAGTACTAATTCTTTGTTGTAAAGAACCCAATTTAGTACTAAGGGTGGGTTGATAACCCACAAAAGAAGGAATTCTACCCAATAAGGCGGATACTTCAGATCCCACTTGGACAAAATGGAAGATATTTTCTAAGTTCGTCTTGTTTATTAACATCTTGCAAGTTGTAAGTGGACAAGTTAATAAATTTGTGTTGAAATTGATACATATTCTCGAGGTGACATATGATACCTCCAACTACATTTTTAGTACTAAAGTGAAACTGTTCAAACGTTTTTGTCCCAGTTTGGGACTGATAAAACAAATTAACAAAAATTTAAAAGCAAGAGCAAAAACTTAGACAAAAAAATTCACTCCGGCCAAACCTAAGGTTTTGTGAGGAATATTATATAAAAAATTCCTTCCCCTTGTTAGGTTTGAGAGAAAAGAGAAGAGAAAATACTAATTTCCTTTTAATACTAGGCACAATATAATTTCCTTTTATTTCTTACCGAAAAAAAATTTTCTTTTATTTTTCTGGCATTTCGGTTCTTACAATAAAAAATAAATAAATAAATTTCCTCCCCTTGTTTGGTTTGAGAGAGGAGAAATAAGCATAATAAAAAATTTCTCTAGTTTTTCACATTTTCGTTCTTAATTACTCCTATCTTCTCTTTGTTTTTGTTTTTTTATGATGAACAGCCCTACAAGCCCTTTGGACCCGACTGTGCAACCTAAATCTCTTGGAAAACTAGAACAGCAACACACCGCCACAGCCTCCCAGTTAAATCAGGGAACTCATCCAGAGGGAATGAACCCAAGATCTTAAGGAGTACTTTCAAAGACTGGCATCCGCTCTAACCACTTGTGCAACCCCTGGGTGTGTTAATTAAATATCTTCTCTTTCTTTCCAAAATTCCAAACAGAGCCTAAAATTTGTACTATAGTTGCCTATAAAATCCTCTTCATCCTTAGCTTAATTCTTCCGCCAAAAAACATTCTCGAATTCGCCAACAAAAGCCTATTAATTCTCCCCCTGCTTCTTGTATTGCAGTGGAGGAGCTTCTACATAAACATACTGTTTCCATTTCTTTCCGCTATGACAGCCGAGGACAACCGAGCCCGAGCCGTCTGGCGGACCCGCTTGGGCTCAGCCTTTCGAACCGCTCTAGCATGCACCATGGTGGGCTGCGCCACTCTCTACGGCCCCGAACCTCTCCGTACCCAAATCCCATTTCCGGCCTTTGCTTACTTGACTGCCATACTCATCGTGCCAGACGCAACACTTGGCGACTCCGTAAGGGGATGCTGGCACGCCATGTGTGCCACAGCACAGGTGGTGCCAGCATCCATACTGAGCCTATGGCTTATCGGGCCCGAACAGTTCTCCGAGGTCGTTGCAGCCGTCGCCGTGGCGGTGGGCGCGTTTATGGTGGCGGTGCCGGAGTGGTCCCACTTGATGACTAAGAGGATTGCGTTTGGACAGATTGTGATTGTGTATGTTGCGGCTGTGGTGTATGGTAGGGAGACTGGGGATGTGATGCACCCGATCCATGTTGCGGCCAGTACGGCTCTTGGGGCATTGGCATCGTTCTTGGCTCTGTTGTTGCCATACCCTCGGCTAGCTTATTCTGAGGTAAAAAAAACTTGCATGCATGCACGATCTCCGGTGCTTATTTTGTCCACCTATCTGCTTGATAATCAGCGCCCCACCCACGTTTCCACCACAAATTTGTGCAGTGGAAAGAGGGGCTGGGGCACCACGTGTCCTTGTCTCGGGGCACTAAATAATTTTTCGCTTGATTGGTTCTAAAATTTCTCTTTGTTTTCATCCTAAAACATCTTTTTGGTGAAAGAAAAATGGGTTGATTTTGATGACAGCACCCAATCCATTGTTTTCTGGTAACTCAGGGTGCCGGGGTCACGATAACTGTCCGGCCAATTTCTACAAAATTACTACAACTGTCCGCCCCTCCATTGTTGCTGGCAACACCCATCTCTATGGAGCATTGATTTAGGAGCACTAACTAATTTTGCCATGAGAGGACCTTTCCCGAATTTTAATGTTATTTAACTTTTGGCCAACCAAACACAATGAAGAACCACCAATGGTGGTAGTCTGGTGGGCAGAGTGCCTCACATTCCTAGGGGAGACTCAATTTCGAGTCTTGCCAGTGGCAAGGGATTGTGGAAGTACACACCTATGCCCACTTATACCTAGGTGGGGTGATGGTGACGGTATGTCCTTATGGAAAGTAACTATTGCTCGAACCGGACATTCCACTGGCGGGCCAGGAGCCTCTATGGTTACACCCAGGTGGGCTGCTACGTTGGTTGCCCCCTCCCGCTCTTTTTATTCGATCCAAAATAAAAATTCTGGAGAATATATGAATTGTTTCATTATTTGTTTTACAACAAGAAACAACCACCAGTGATCGGTGCAGCACCTGCTTTTTGGTGCGTTCTTCTTGGTCTTTCATTCCGTCATATTCCTAATAACTTATCCAATTCAACATTAACTGCTAATGCACCTTTTATCCAATTACAACATTAACTGCTATTTTATCATGATATCAGATCCTAAGTTTTTATGGATTTCTTCTTTGTTACCGGGCTCGACCGCGAAGCCATGATATCTCAAGACGAGGAGGCCATAGTGATACCCATTTTTAGTCCTTGGTCTTGGGCTTGCCCCTTTACTTTACTAGGTTGGAGCTATGAAGCTTACCTTATTCTTTATAAGAAAAAGAGGAAAGGACTTTTTCAGCTTGCAGCACGCTTTCTCACTTCAGTAATTGACTGTGATCATTCCATGATTATTACAGGTAAACAAACTGAGTAGATTGTACACTCAAAATGCATCAGAAAGGTTTAGACTCCAGATGAAAGCATTCTCTGCACAAAATACCACAATTGCATTGGAGACAATATCCCAAACCAAGCCCCTGCAAGAAACAGGAGCCAAGCTTCTTCAAAGTATCAAACTCACACAGGTAAAGATCAAAAAAACATCATCTTCACTTCCCACGCCTTCGCATTCCTAAATTATTCTCAGCTAAAAGTACATTTATCGACGAAAATTTGTTGTTTAGAAAATATTTGAGAGTATCTAGAAGAATAAAACTGGTTATTTTCGGTTTGTTCGTGTTAAATTACAAGGTTGTCTGGACAATAAACCAAAAATCTATACCTAGTTGGTGGTTGTCTATGAAGCACCGACACTTCCAGAGGTCGCTGTGTCCACGTATCGGACACGGGGACACGTATCGGACACGGGGACACGTATTGGACATGCCAATTAAATAATTTTTTGGAGGGGACACTCGGGGGACACGGCATGACACGCGTGTCCCACACACTCTTGCGCTGTGTATATGTATGTGTGTGCGTGTGTGTATTGGTATATATATTTCCATTGCTTTGTGGGTGTAAATCTTACATATGTGTGTGTGTACGAGTGTATAATAGTATAGATATCTTACATATCAAAAAAAAAAAGTGCATGTATATTATATGTATATAAACTGTAAGTGCATAAATATATGATATATTTATATATACAATTATTTATTTATTTACTTATTTTTGGATCGTCCCCTTCCGCGTCCGTGTTCATTTTCTAGAATTCCCTTGTCCCGTGTCCATATCCGGGTCGGTGTCCGTTTCCCTGTCGGTGTCCGTGCTACATACAAGAGTAAACTTCCATACATATCTTATTGTTGAATAAGGGTGTTGAGAGTAGCAGGAATTGAGCAATGTTTGCATTCTTTTCTCCAAATGTTTGACCCAGTTTCTATGGATTTGCGCAATACAAATTTATGGACCAAAATCCAGCCTATAGTGTACGACGGTAAAATCAATACCATCTAACAGAATGACCACCTAGTAATAAATCTCACATTTGAGAAAACCTCTTCACCACCTGTGGTGGAGTCGTCCAAACGATCCTCCTGAGTTGACCGTTTTCCACAGTGAGTCGGCTCGTTTGACTCTTTGGGTAGCTTTGCACAAGTAGCACCTGACATTAGTGCCAAACCTGGCCGGAAGTTGGGGCGGGAAAGGCACCCTGACAGTCTAGTGAGTGATTTTAGATAGAAGTACAGAGTTGAAGTAAGAGTAGAGAGTTGTGTGTACCTCTTAGGGCTCCCATCACTTCACTTATATAGACACTCACACTCCTGACTTGGGCTCCAAGTCCAGGTGTGGATCATACGCGCGGCTCGGTTAACGTCACGCTACGCCACTCGCCGAGTCTGTTATCATTGCATGCACATGTTACGAGTATTAGAACGACGCGTGTCATAACCTAAACTCGGCCCACGTCATCATGACATAAGAGGGGTGCTGTTACATGCACATGGATTGTCGCGAGCTAGGCACGCACGATAACCGTCTTGGATGACGTCATCCATGGCGTGTCCGTTGAACTGCTTCCCGTATTCCTCGCAAGTCATTTTGGGTTTACCTGGCTTAGATGACTCCTCTGGATCGATCCCGTCTCGGCCGAGACGCCGGTTCATCTCCCTTGCTGATCCAAACATACCATCTCGGTATGATCATATTGGGCTCATATCCAGTCCGGCCCATTTGTTAATGGATGGACACAATCTTCCTGATAGATGGGCTTTGTGACCGGACCAGCCTTGATCCTCGTCTTCTCCATATTTCAGCCGACTACACCACCCATTGACGTGGAGCCAATCATAAAGCATGTGTAGTTCACACACTTGTGGTGGAAAGCCCTTAGCGGCAATGGGCCCTTTGCCTTTTGCGTCTACATAGATGGTATTTATTGGCTGATGCCACACACGTACTATAATACCACCGTTGCACTCAATATTCATCCAAAAATCCCAGATATTGTTGTCCCATATTTGTCAGTTCTCTTGGTTTAATTTGTCAACCCTCTTGAAAATCATTTTGACTCCAGTAAAACAATCAGAGCCTAAAGGAAGTATTAATTTCTATCTGAACAGGAAGGAGTGCAATGGGAGAGACCTCAAATCAGGCCAAATCCCCAATTCAGAAAGCCAGGAGATAGATTGCAAGACATTGAAAGTCAAATAAGAGGGATGGAAATGGCACTAACTTGTTGCTCGTCCTTTCCAGTTATCTTTACTGATCAAGAGCAAAGAGAGGTTTTACTAGCAATGGAACTGCAAATTGGCCTAAAACTAGAGCAAACCAAGTGTTTTCCAGCACTCGTCGATTCATCGACTGCTCCAGAGCCAAAAAAGGGAGAGCTTTTCAACAAATTCCTTGATTCCCTTAAAACCCTGAATCCAAACAGTGAAAACCAAACAGCATCTTTCTTCCTTTCCTGTATAAAACTCCTCCTAGATGATTCAACCACCGCTCAAAAAAATCCAACACGCAACGTTGAAAAATCCGACGACAAAGAATCCAAAAATTCAATACAAGAAGCCCTACACAGATCCAAAAGGATGCCAAAGAAGGAAGCACTGCTTTTTGCATTTACGTGCTCGATTTCTCTGGGCCTTGCAGTTTTCTTCGGTTTGGTATTCAACAAGGAAAATGGGTATTGGTCCGGCCTAACCATCGCTATCAGCTTCGCATCACAAAGACAAGCGACGTTTAGAGAAGCAAATGCTAGAGCACAAGGAACAGCATTGGGGTCAGTATATGGTGTTCTGGGTTGCTTTTTCTTCAGTAAATATCCGGAGTTAAGAATTTTAGCCCTTCTACCTTGGATAATTTTCACTAGTTTTCTGAGGCATAGTAGAATATATGGCCAAGCTGGCGGGGTTTCAACCGTGATAGGAGCCTTACTGATCCTAGGAAGGAAGAATTACGGCCCTCCAGCTGAATTTGCTATTACCAGACTAACGGAGGCTTTCATTGGATTGTTCTGTTTCATCACAGTCAAGCTTGTCTTGCAACCCACACGAGCAGCAACTCTAGCGAAAAGGCAACTCTCTCAGAGCTTGGGGACACTCCGAGAATTCATCAGTCAAGTGGGAATTTCTCCCGACGAGAAAGACATGGATTTCGTCTTTCTGACATTGAGACAAAAGCAAGAGAAGCTAAAAATTCATGTGAATCAGTTAGAGAAATTTGCTGGAGAAGCTGAATTGGAGCCTGATTTCTGGTTCTTGCCCTTTCGGGTTGCATGTTATAGTGAGCTGATCGCGTCCATATCTAAGATGGTGGATCTTCTGCATTCTATGGTTGTTCAAATGCAGTCCTTAGTGGAAGAGTCACTGATATGTGGGGTTGCATGGAAGGAGTTCCAAGAACACATCGACAATGACCTGTATCTTTTCAAGAAAGATGTAAGTTTGTCTCTGCACTTTCTTGAAAAGATAACTATGATCGAGTCTTTTTCCGTGTTTGAAAGAGAAGAAAAGGAGATATGCGATGATCTTGAGTTGGGAAGATCATCAAATGCAGATTTGTGCATTGCAGAAGCCGAGAAGATTATAAGTTCCATAATTCATCACTCAAATGAAGTGACAGAAAAGTTCTGGGCAGAAGAAGGGGAGGAGAGAAGTAAGAGCCAAATGGCTCTTTGCCAAAGTGCCGTAAGGTTTTGCATCAGCGGCTTAATGAGGGAAACAAAAGAGATTGAGAGAGGAATAAAAGAACTAGTCCAGTGGGAGAATCCTTCAAATCGCATGAGTTTCTATGAACTTTCTGGTAAAATCAATGCTTTGTTTCCCGAGTAAATTTAGCATAATTGTCTCTTCTTGGATTTGGGGAGCTGCCAACCATATCCGTCCTGCAGGGCTGCTCGGCTTGCTTATGATGAGATTGGATGAAAGCCGCATAATCACATAAAAGCCGCATAATCACATATACTAACCTCATATTGTAAGTTTTAGCCCTAACCTGTTTTTGGGTATATTTGCACTTTTGGATGTGATTATAGAATTTCAGTTAAAGCCGGAGGTGCGTAAGTGGATTAAAAAAGGAATGAAAGTCAGAGTAAGAAACGTGAAAATGTATCTTTTCTGCTCCAAGTAAATTTTTCCGTTACAGTTTTAAATCCAGGTTCAAACAAAAAGAAAACAGCATACAAGGAGGTAGACATCTCGCTCGATGACATGGCAGATAATGTGCCTGGCATGTGCAAGTTTGTGCTCACACACACTCTCATAAAATGTACATGAGATATAACACGACTAGAATAAATCAATATAACACTTTTTTTTTAATTAAGTCATTGACTTCAGTTGCATACGGAGAATTGAGCAAAACAAAAAATAATCCATCATCCGTGAAATAGTTTACATAACGAAACTGAAATGGCACAACATCCCTACCTCAGCAAAGTCCAGAACATTACCCTCAGTTGCCTTCATATTTTGGATCAGCCACCACGTAATGATATGCGATCACCAGAGCAAAAACAAATATACCGAGAAAATTAGCAAAGAAGCCAAGGTCTTGATCGTCAATCATCTGAAGCAACCGCGCAAGTAGAGAAAACAATATTAAAGAAGGCATATTTCATTACACACTTATCATGAAAAATTGAAAACAACTTGTGTCAAAGGAATAGCTTCGATGAGTTAGATAATTCAGATGGTACAAAATCCATAAAGATACCAATGTGATGGATCAGATTGATAGATTGAGACAATGAGCAGACGTAATTCCAAAACTGGAATAAACCAAATATAGGCCTAATGGTCAGAAGAGTATTACTTAATAGGTAAGAAAATCATTTTCTGTCATATTTCAAACTCGGCATCAAACTAAAGGGCGATTCACACAAAGCAAACCAAGAAAGAGAAACATCTGTCAGGGTACATTTCAGACGTGTTGACGATATGAAGTACTCCCACAATCATGGGCGGAAGGAAGCACCTTATACTATGAGGATGCCAAACTTTCACGTATCCATTTTTTATTGGCAACTTAATTCTTATTAGAATCACAAACAATCACAGCCAAGCAAACGAGATCATAATGTCTAAAACAATTTCTCGACAAGCCCCAAACATCACCAAGATCTCTATTACCAGCGGAGGTAATAATTTGTCTCAATCTTCCATATTCGGCTTGTGCTGAAAACTTTTAGATTCCTTCCACCCCAAATATAATAGACTGTACAAGATAATGCCAGTATAGAAACGGCATCTTTGAAGGACTTGGCCCTTGCATTCTAAATAGCCCACTCCTTCTCATGAGCAAAGTCAGACACAGTCCTATTAACACCAAATTATCTCAACAAGTGTTGCCACACTTGAAGCGAAAAATGGCAGTAAAAAACAAGTGATTGTGCTCCTTAATGCCCCCTGAACACAGCAGACAACTAGCATCAGAAGTTCCCCAAAAGGCAAATATATCCCTCATAGCCAGTCTACCTTTGCAAACTAGCAAAGGTATAAAATACAACCTAGGGATATGGTGGAAACTGGAAACCAAACCTAGTTGTGCCAAACCACGGCATCTGTACCCAACATTTTGGCAAAAGATCTCAATTTCTGTCATTTTTCTCACTCACTGTGTACAAAATTGTTAGAAAGCACTTTGTATATCTAATGAAGAAGAATTGAAGACGTTTGCAACACATAAAATTTAATACTAGTGTCACAGAGGTGCGATAATATGAATTTTGGGTGTCTATTCCTTTGTATATAAATTATTATCAAGGCATGCATTATAATTTGAAGAAATCCTGGTTCTGGACCTGCCCATTTTGGTTTTCGAGAGAAAAAATCGGACAAGCCAAAGTTTTCTAGAGAGTGTGCTCTACTCTGCAACAAAAGAAGATGAAAAACATATGCCTGGAACTCTTCTTTTTTTTTTTTCTTTTTTCTTTTTTTTACATCCACAGAACCCATTAACTACACAAAAAATCAATCGTGCCAGTGAAAGACTACATGCCTATGTGGCACGGATACGGGACATGGGATTTCTAAAAAAGGGACACGGACAGAGCGAATAAAATAAATAAATAATATTTATCTTATGCCAATGGAAATATAATTACATATATAAACATGAAGCTTCAATATATATAAACAACCATCATATATACATCATATTATATTTGTAACTCAAAATATTTTAATTGCCGTGTCCCCAAACATGTCCCTCGCCTGTCCCCACCGTGTCCCCGCCGTGTCCCCTAAAAAAAATATTAAATGTATAATGCAACGTAGCGTGTCCCACTACGTATTGTGCCGGCTCCCCTGTGTGTCCCATGTCAGACACAGGGACGTGCCAGCCTCTAGGAATGTTGGTGCTTCATAGCTGCATGCCATTTCACATACAATAATGAGATGAAAATCTGTCATACATAGTGATGGTGGATCTAGTTTGGGTGCTTGGTAGCGTGCAGTCCACGCCTTGCAATTGGTAATAATGGCCATTGATCAACAAATCACATGTATTAAGATGACCTCAAATACCATATGCAACGCATAATCCTCTAATGCCAAATAAACATTCATCATAAAAAGCGAGAAACATTACACCACCCCATGCACCGCAATTCTTCGTACATATGCTTCAGCCATCTGGGTTCATGAATCAATGACAGATACCTCTGGGTTCATAGTAAAAATCTTTAATTTTAGCAAAAATCTTCCTCATTTGATAAAATCAACCGGTGATTTTAGCAAATGTTGATTTTATCATTTGGAAAACTCACCCTAAGTTCCTAAATTCTCTCTTATTTCTGCGACAAGCCTCATGCTAGTCAATCTGTAGTCCTTCCTCGAAATGTCGTACTCAGTTCTCTGAGCCCAGCACTCAGAGTATGCACTGTGCAATTTACAAAACTACATTGCCGATTTAAATGGGTACACGTGTATATGCAATATACACAAATACACAAGCATGACTGTATGACTAATCGTATGTGTGAGGATGAAAATGGCCGTGTACATTAATAATTTCATTCACAAAAAATTACTGGCAATTTTAAAGAAATTCAACCACAGAAGAACAAAATAACCATCCTTCATACACAAAGTCGATCACTTAATCGCACCATATCCACTTCACACCTAAGTCAAATAGTACGCGAGCGAAAGCGGGAGCGTGAAAAAGTCTTTCAAAACATCCCAAACTAATAAAATTTGCGAGAACGGAGACAGATAGAATCATTTCAAATAGTATTTCATTCTATGTCAGTGTCCAATCATGTTCAATTACACCTATAAACAATATTAATCTTCAGTTGGAAAAGAGATCCGAACTTGAATGATGTTTACAAAAAAGGGGCAAGATCTGCGGAAGAGGAAACCATATGGACTTAAACGATGTTCAGAAACCCAAGGCGATTGAGCGACTTACGTTTGAGCTGCGATAGCCAGATGCCCTCTGCTGGATTTCGAGTCGTCTTGTTGGTCACAGAAATTCGCCGCCGAATCAGTATGTGTAGGGAGAGATGTAGTGTGTACGTATATGTCGGAGATCGGGAGAAGAGAGAGAGAGAGAGAGAGAGAGATGGAAGGCGGAGAACGGTGTCGTTTTGGGTACGGGAGACGACTTGGGAAAAGGAAGAAAATGCAAAAAGAGCGATGTGTGGCTGCTGGGATTCGAGCCCAGGTCTCCACGGCCACAACGTGGAATTCTTACCACTAAACTACAGCCACATCTTTGTCCCAACATTCTGTAAATATTATGAATAACGAATATCACGTGCCCTGATTAATGTTTAATGAAATTATAATACCACGAAATTCCGAAAAAACAAATGATAAAATGGAATAGACTTACGCAGTAAAAGTTAGAAAAAGAAAATTTGGATAATCACATAAAATGTCAAAATAAAAAATCTAATACAAATAGTATAAATTCAATCTCTATCATTACATTACATCTAGTTTGAGACTATTTTCGTGTGAGATGAGATTTTCCCAATTGCTTGCAGTTTTTCATTGACCACCACCACCATGTGGCTTCTGATTTTCTCAACAATGGCGGAGGCAGCTACGGCGGCAACCGGGTTTTTCCAACACCACTTTCATGAGACCATGATGGTTTTTAACACCGGAGTTTCTTTTTCAATGGCTTTTATCTTTTATCAGTGTCTAGATTCTTTGAATCTGTTTGTGTTATTGTTGTAAGTTTAATTTAGCTTTATCTATTGAAAGTTTTTTACGTTTTCACCAAAAAATAGTACAGTATCAATTTGTTAGGTAGGTATATTGGATGTCTAAATGGTATGGACAATGTAGCAGCTCGTTTTGGATGGATAAAATATTGAGTGGATAGGGAAGAAGGGTAAATAAGAGGTGGATATAAGATTGGCTTCTACTTGGTTTGGTAGTGTTAGTGGTTCTTTTACTTCTTTATAACAAAATAATCGAGTGCGAGTGTGCTAGAGAGAGTTTCAATCTCCTCCCTCGGATTAACTTTGGAAAAACCAAATCTAATCAGGCGATTGTGTTGTATTGGTTCAATTACCTCAATTAAGAGGATGTTTTCTTAACAAGTGAAGAAATACAAACCAATATACTTAGGAAATCAAAGAACAACAAAGAAACAAGATACTTCGATTGATAAATCAAAGATAAACTTACTTCGAAATTGCCTCAAACTTCAAATACAAGAACTTCGAACAGGTGATTGTTACAAGAACAATCGAGATTGATCCTAACTACTTCCTAATCTACTTCGAACTGAGTTCGAAATCCTAAACTACTTTGCCAATGAACAAACCAAGCATCAGTTTTTTGATAGTTGTTTGTTGAAGATTTGTCCGGGGGCTTTTTCACTCTTTAATTTCTTCTATTTATAGACGCTGCTTGCAGTTGAACTTCTCGCCCAATGAATTTGAACTTGGCTTGCTTCGAACTCTAACTTCTACTCTTCGAGTTGGCAGTTTCTTCCCTCTTCCATGTCTGAATTTGAATTCTTCCAATTCTTCCTCCAGAAGCTTTTATTTTGAATCTGCACAGTTGCTTAAACTAACTCAAATGATTACAAGTTAAGGAGATAACTGCCTTTCAAGAAATACTCCACGTGTTCTAACTACCATCTGCTCTGTTTCACAAGTTTACACGTGGAGTTTATGTGTTCAGCAGTTAATATCATGGCTTCGAAGTCAATTTCTATTTTATCCTTAACTTGTAACTGCCAATAACCGCTTTTCAATTTTGAGAAACAATACGACATCGTATTTACTCAAATATATTCCTTTAATCCAGTGTATCTTCATCAACAAGTAATTGCCAATGTTTGGCAATTTTGATTACGTGTCAATCAATTATTGGATTTGTAAATTTTATATGTAAACAGGTAGTGGTTGAAATCGGTGAATAAGAGTAAATATTGTAAGAACTATTTTGTTGTCCTCGTTAAATCATCGCATTGAGAATTAAAATTGTATGAGAGATAATTTGGTCTTTTTTCCGTCGGAATTAACTAATCCTTGAAATGTGGTGTTAGCTAAAACCCCTCTACGAGGAAAAGCTCTCATCCCTTTCCTTCTCCCTTAACAAGTCATGGCGTTGTTATGAGCTTATGACTTAGAGCCCGTTTGGATGAGGGATTTGGCCCCCGACTAAATCATCCGGCCACCCCTCATCCTGGACCCACGCCATATACAAGCTTTGGGAGCACCAAAACCCACCCCCGACTAAATCATCCGGCCACCCCTCATCCCCCTTCCCCTCTACTAAATAAAAGTAGGGGAGGGGGGTGCTTATGTTTAGTCAGGGGCCTCATCCATGGCCTTTTTACCTCTCTACCCTCCCTAATCCCCAATTTCAGACTCAAAAATTCCAAGTAAAAACAGATCTTGAACCAAAAAAGAGGAGAAATTACTATCGGTCGGACTAATTTCGTCATCGTCACCGGCAGTATATAGTTTCTTGTGGCAGACATGGCATTTGAAGTGGTTTGCCGGAGCTGCTACGGTGGAGGACGATGGTGAGCGGCGACCATACCAGTTTGTTCGTAGAAAGTTCGGATAAAGAAGAAAAAGATGTGAGAAGAAGATGGGTATGATGGGGAACAAGTGGCCCAACCACTTGTCCTTATATAATCGCCACTTGTCCTATTTAATTTTTTTGTATTTAGAAAAAAAATGGTAAACAAAAAGTATGCAATTAGTTTATGTGTATTTGTTTTTTTTTTTTTAATTTTACTACCTAATTTCATGTATTACACAATTTTACCTAAAAAAAAACTTTTAAATATTAGTCATTTTGAATATTTAGAACTTTTACATATTAGTTGTTTTGAATATTTACACAATTTTTGGATTTAGAACTTTTAAATATTAATAATTTGAATTTATATTAAAAAAATATTAGAAGGACTTGTTATAGCTTACTTTTTGTTAAGTATAACAAATTAATTATTTTTGAAATTATATAATTGATTTAATTAATTATCTAATACGGGCTCATGAAAGGGCAAATATGTCAGTTAACAGTTTTTTACATCATCCACCCTCCTTATCCCTCATTTTTTATCCTTTATCCAAACCATGTACTATTTAATCCTCCCTTCTTAACTGTCACATCAATGTGGGACCACCCTTCTTATTTAATCACCCCGATTATTTTATCCCCCTTACTATTTAATCCCTCTCAAACTAATACGTCATCCAAACGGGCCGTTATGGCATAGACCTCTGGTAGTGAGCATCTGTCATTTTAATTCTCAACCTTTTATGCATGGTGTTTGAATTAAATTATTATTGAATGGAGTTCTATTCAGAAGAGATTATTCCGTGCTTTAGAAGCATTGCATAAAAGTATTTTCTTCCTACACATTTCATTATACTTTTCAATCTTACGTATAGGATTTGAATTAAAGAAATTCTCTTTAAGACAACAAATCATTCTCGCCGTTAGTAAAACAAGTTAATTTTTGTTAATGTACATGTATTACACATCCTCGCAATTAAATGAAGGAAAAATATAAAGTACCTAGCTAGTTTGAAAAAAAATAAAATATATACAAATTTACGTACACTGCCTGATGTGCATACATTCTTGATTTGTATACACAAAACAACCAAAAGTAAAATTGTCTTCTTGATCTACTCCTATCTTCTTCTTTAACAATTTTTTTTTTTTTTTAACCTTGAACTTTTTACTTTATAATTTCACATACGAATCACTAATCCTTAAAGAACAACGCTACGTACATAGACTCATGTAACGAATAGTTCTAAACACATGCATTGGAACTATTGCGTGATAGTTGCTAATCGACATTTTTGCATGCAAATTTTTGACAACTGACCGACATATTAATTTATCATTGGATGTATCATTCATTTGATTTGACTGTGCAATTTATCTTTTTTGAATACATTTTGTCTTTTTTCAGTTGTATTAGTTAAATTTGGTAGATTGTAATTTTTCTTATCAATGCTTACACTTTGAGCAAAATAAAATAAAATAAAATTTATGCACGCGCAAATTTTTTTGAGCAGACTCTAACTAACCGAGTGTGATTTTGTTCACGCTCTTTAAAAAAGGATGAATATTACTCTCTCTCTCTCTCTCTCTCTCTCTCTCTCTCTCTCTCTCATTGATTCAAATGGTATAGGTCTCACCCATGCAATACACTTTTCGATAAGGATGAGATTATTTTTTCGAACAATAAGAGGGAGAATAATGTTCACCATCTTTTTAAAGCAGATGAACAAAATTAAATTCTGACTATCTAGATCACCAAGATAAAAGCAAGTGGTGGCTAACTTATGCGGTAGAGCTTGTGGATGTCTCGCATTGCATCCCGGGATCGAGTCTCATTCTCCCCTTCCCTTCCCCATATAATAGATTACAAATGATGAACGACAAATAATAATAATAATAATAATAATAATAATAATAAAATTCTCCGGGATAGAGGATAGGGACTTGGGGTATCGGAGATCACCTCTTGGAGAGTACCGTGGAAATCGCATCTGGGCCGTTCATTTCCGAAATGAACGGTATAAACGGTCCGAATTTAAAAAAACTCTGAAAGTGTTAACTCTTACATAGAAGAGTTGTTTTAAATTTAGACCGTTTAAAATATTTTTGAACGGTCCATATGTAATTTGTAGCAACTCCGAATCCAAAAGATAGTACTGGTATAAAAAAGAAGAAAAGACTATCCATAACAAAATTTTGGATAAAATAAAGAGCCATGTGGCCCATTTTTACCAAAAGAAGGATGTTGAATCGTTGATGCACTTGCCGATATACTAGGGTGGGTACACTCCAGTGATTTGGAGCAAATTACTAACTGCAAAGGTCAGATAAACAAGCATTTTCTCTCTCTCTCTCTCTCTCTCTCTCTCTCTCTCCCCGTGGCAATCGAACGTGAATTTGCTGTATCACCCAGAATCGGTCAAACTCCAGCAGTCAAAGGTGAATCCTAATTTTAGCACCCAAAATCTGTAGCAAGATCGAAAATCGCCGCAACCAATCGAAGGTGAGGATTATGGAACCCATTATTTCACCAGCCGTCTTGATCAAAACCCCATTTTAATGTATATGAATTTGTACGTTAATACATGTATATAAATCCGTGTGTTTATGGCGTATATAGAAAGTTCATACTTTGCAGTACTGTATGTATAGAGGGAGAGTGAAGATTGTTGGAAAGTTGATGCACAATGTTGCTCGGTAAATTAGAAAATACACTTTTTGATTAGGGATTTTGGTATTTTAAGGTAAGCTCTCTGTGCTATACAATGTTCGATTCATTCTGAGCTTGTGTTGGAGTAGATTTCTGTATATATATTCTATTCGTATGTGATCTTGATCGGTTAAGTTTCAACCTTTGCTATGGCATGCTTTCAATCTTGCACTTTCTTTTGTTTGTTCTTTCGAGGAAACTCTCAGGCCCATTGGATTGCGAGAAATGGGGAGAAAAGGAACGAGTGTTGGTTGTGCGGGGAAAAAATGGCCCAATGAAAACTCATAAATTTTGTTTTTCTATTCTTTACCGTTTCTCGCCATTTCCCTGCTATTTTAGCTCTCCAAACAAGTGAAATAGTTCTGTCATTTTCTTTTTTTGCCCCTTTCTCTCAATCAAAAGGCCTACGAGTCAAGATTCAAGAATCTAATGGTCGGAGCATCTATGAAAGCGTATATACATATATCTCTCTACAATTATGATACTATGGAAATATTATTTTGTTGGTAGAAACAGTATGCATGTCCATTCGTACTTGGTTTCAGCTGCAAATACATGTTGTGAATGTAAGTAAATAACCGAGTATAGAGCAAATTTGATTGCAATTTTCAAACTTAAAGATAATATATTTATCAAAATAGTTTTTTGATTTTTTTTTGCACTGTTCAATAGATCTCATCAAGATCTATCAAACAAGATCCATATTGCAAATTTTTTTTTTTGGTAAGTACATTATTTTTAAGTTTGAAAATAGCACGTAGTTTCGCAGTGGACCAAAATTAAGGGACATAGGGAGTAGTATCCTTACTTGGTAACTTTTCTATTGATGTATATATGTATGTATATATGCTTGTGAGGTTCTATCTTAGTTGGGAGTGGCTGAAGTGCTTTGGATATCTTAACTTGAGAGCACGGGAGGGAGGTTCTGAGGTGGATTCACCTCATCAATAGGAGTATCTTGTCACCAAGCTATGACAAGTCGTGTTTGTTATAAAATTTTGGGTCATTGATCACTCGGTCAATTTTTAACTTCTGTTCTTTCTTATTCTATCCGTTTTTTTTTTCTCAGCCTTTTTTGACATGTTGGGGTTATGTGGAAGATTAGGTTCTTCCGCAAACTGGGTAGTTTATATGTGATCCCAAAAGTACAGAAAAACTGCAATGTGGTTGGATTTTGTGCTTAAGTTGAGCCATTGTAAATATATGTCCTCCCAAAAGTACAGAAAAACTGCAATGCAGTTGGATTTCGTGCTTAAGTTGAGCCATTGTGAATGGTTCTCTTTTTTTATCTCCTTGACTGTTTCCATAATAAAACGAGGGATTTAGCCCTATAGACAACCTTAAATTCCCCTGTAATATTTTTTTGAGTTAAAGTTGTTTGTATATATTTATGAATTCTGAATTTTTTTTCCTGGGATTTGTATTTACAAAGTCTAAGAATACCAATTTGAGGTGAATGCCAATGAAACATGTGTTCAAAACTAACACTTCCAGGCAGAATTCTTAAAACTCTAAGGTCCTTGGAAAACAGGTAAGGGGGAAGGTTGTTGGTGAACTTCAAGGAGGTTTTGGGTAATTGTTGTAGAGCTTCCCTTACTACTAAATATTGGGTTGAAGTTCGAACTTCAACCGTGTGATCAAAGCTGAAATCACCTAAGGACTAATTTTTTACTTCATATAGAGATGAATGTCTGTTTATAAGCAAGCATGACAATTAGGAAACATGCCCCAAGAAATTTTGGATGAGCATATATGCATTCATGACAAGTTCTGCTCTTTATGTATATTCAAGCACATACTTTTCCTGTCCTGACTTGAGATCTGCAACTAATGACATTAGTAACTTGATTATTTATCATCAGATCATTAGCCCACAAAATTTGTCAAAAAATTTGACCTGAAAGGAAGCATCCTTTGATGTCAACTAATTCATATAAGAATCAGAGTAGTTTCCCCAACAAAATTGGCCATTTCTATTGAAACTTATCTTAGGGCAATGTGCATTTTTTGCGCATGAATGAATTTCTACATGAAGTTGGATCCTAACATAGCGTTTCAATTGTTATTGCACCTTAGTGCTGATTTATATATTTTTAGTTAATCTGTATTAGTAAGAAAATTTGCTCTTGTTAAATTTTGTTGATAGCTTGGGCAACTGCCTACTTTTCTGCTACTTTGTCTGGCAACCATTCAGTTTGTACGATGTGTTGTTCCTTGCTTGGCGTAAGCAGCATATTCTGTCGTGTTTTCATTCCCATTTCCCCATATTCTAGCTATTCTTCACTTCTATTCATTCCGAAATCCTGATAAATACCTATGAGTCTATGATGTCATTAGTCATAATGAGTTGCAAACTTATAAGCTTGATACCAATTGGTCTTTTTTTATTGGACTATGATGGTGTGAAGTGGCTAATCTTGTGTTTTTTGCTTCCTTTTCAGGTTGACCATCAGCTTGAAAGTACCTTAGGCAGTTTCCTCACTTGAGCACTTTTGAGCGTTGAGCATTGGAATGGGGAGTACCAATGCAGAAAAACTTAGGTTCTGTATTGACAGAGGGGGTACATTCACTGATGTATATGCTGAAATTCCGGGTCAGTCCGAAGGCCGAGTTATGAAGCTGTTGTCAGTGGATCCATCTAACTATGATGATGCTCCAGTTGAAGGTATCCGGAGAATTTTGGAAGAATATACCAAAGAGAAAATTCCTCGGACTTCAAAAATTCCCACAGATAAGATAGAATGGGTAAGGATGGGTACAACTGTGGCGACAAATGCACTGTTGGAGAGAAAGGGAGAGAGAATTGCCTTATGTGTCACTCAAGGCTTTAAGGATCTGCTGCAAATTGGTAATCAGGCCCGCCCGAATATCTTCGACCTCACTGTTAAGAAACCTTCCAATCTTTATGAAGAGGTAATAGAGGTTGATGAGAGAGTTGAGCTTGTTATGGACAAGGAAGAAGCAAACCCAGATTCTTCTGCTTTGATAGTTAAAGGGGTTTCCGGCGAGCTTGTTAGGGTTGTGAAGCCACTTAATGAAGAAGCTCTAAAACCTCTGCTACAATGTCTGTTAGAGAAAGGTATTAGCTGTTTAGCTGTGGTTTTAATGCACTCCTACACTTACCCACGCCATGAAGTAGCTTTGGAGAAGTTAGCTCTGGGTTTGGGCTTTAGACACGTCTCCATATCTTCTGCTTTGACGCCAATGGTTCGAGCAGTTCCACGTGGTCTAACAGCTAGCGTGGATGCTTACCTCACTCCAGTTATTAAAGAATATTTATCAGGTTTCATTTCCAAATTTGATGAAGGGACGGGAAAATTGAATGTTTTGTTTATGCAATCGGACGGAGGACTTGCGCCAGAAAGTAGATTTTCCGGCCACAAAGCAGTTTTGTCAGGTCCAGCCGGCGGTGTTGTTGGTTACTCCCAGACTCTCTTTGGGCTTGAAACAGAAAATCCACTCATTGGCTTTGACATGGGCGGTACATCTACTGATGTAAGTAGATATGCAGGAAGCTATGAACAAGTATTAGAAACCCAGATCGCCGGAGCTATTATTCAAGCACCTCAGCTTGACATTAACACTGTTGCTGCTGGTGGTGGGTCAAAGTTAAAGTTCCAATTTGGAGCTTTCCGTGTCGGACCAGAATCTGTGGGTGCTCACCCGGGTCCCGTATGTTATCGGAAAGGTGGGGAACTAGCTGTTACCGATGCAAATCTTATTTTGGGATTTGTAATTCCAGAATATTTCCCGTCAATATTTGGACCCAAAGAAGATGAGCCTTTAGATATCAAGGCAACAAGAGAAGAATTTCAGAATCTTGCTGAGCAAATTAATTCCTACCGAAAGAGTCAGGATTCATTCGCAAAAGACATGACGGTGGAGGAAATTGCACAAGGCTTTGTGAATGTTGCTAATGAGACAATGTGTCGTCCAATTCGGCAGTTAACTGAGATGAAGGGACACGAGACGAAGAACCACGCGCTTGCTTGCTTTGGAGGTGCTGGACCCCAGCATGCCTGTGCTATTGCCAGGTCACTTGGAATGAAAGAGGTACTAATTCACAGGTTTTGTGGAATCTTAAGTGCATATGGTATGGGATTGGCAGATGTAGTTGAGGAGGCACAGGAGCCATATTCTGCGGTTTATGACTTTGAATCATTACTAGAGGCTTCTCAGAGAGAGGCTGTTTTGTTAAAACAGGTGAAGCATAAATTGCAAGAGCAAGGGTTCAGAGAGGAAAATATTACGATGGAAACATTTTTAAACTTGAGGTATGAAGGTACTGATACTGCCATTATGGTAAGGGGACAAAAAAAGGAAGATGGCTCCGGAGTCGATTATGCTGCCAAATTTGTTAAACTGTTCCAGCAAGAGTATGGATTTAAACTAGAGAACAGAAATATCGTCATATGCGACGTTAGGGTTCGTGGTACTGGAGTCACGAATATTTTGAAGCCTCGGGGACTAGAGCCTGCCTCAGGTGACCCAAAAGTTGAAAGATGCTTTAAGGTTTACTTTGAGAGTGAATGGCATGATACTCCTTTATTCAAGCTTGAGGATCTAGGTCATGGGCATGTTGTTCCTGGTCCAGCAATCATTATGAATGGAAATAGTACTGTGATAGTAGAAACAAACTGTAAAGCCATTATTACCAAGTACGGAAACATTAGAATTGAAATTGATTCAACATCAAGCACAGTGAAAGTGGCGGAAAAGGTTGCAGATGTAGTGCAGCTCTCAATATTCAACCACAGGTTTATGGGTATAGCAGAACAGATGGGGCGGACCCTACAGAGGACTTCCATATCGACTAATATCAAGGAACGATTGGATTTCTCTTGTGCTCTCTTTGGTCCTGATGGAGGGCTAGTCGCAAATGCCCCGCATGTTCCTGTTCACTTGGGCGCCATGTCAAGTACTATCAGGTGGCAAATCAGATACTGGGGCGAAAATTTGCACGATGGAGATGTTTTAGTGACTAATCACCCTTGTTCTGGAGGTAGCCATTTGCCTGATATAACTGTCGTAACTCCTGTTTTTGACAATGGGAAATTGGTGTTTTTCGTGGCGAGCCGAGGACATCATGCGGAAATAGGAGGCATTACTCCCGGAAGTATGCCTCCTTTTTCTAAGTTCATATGGGAAGAAGGAGCTGCTATTAAAGCGTTCAAGCTTGTGGAAAAGGGTGTTTTTCAAGAGGAAGGCATCGTCAAACTTCTCAAGTTTCCTTGTTCAGACGAATTGGGTTACAACATTCCTGGGACCCGTAGGCTTCAAGATAATTTATCGGACCTCAATGCACAAGTGGCTGCAAACCAGAGAGGGATTTCCCTTATTAAGGAGCTTATTGAGCAATATGGTTTGGAAACTGTACAAGCTTACATGGTCTATGTGCAGGTTAATGCGGAAGAAGCGGTGAGAGAAATGCTGAAATCAGTCGCTGCTAGAGTTTCTTCTGAGTCAGCGAATTATAGCACAGAGAGAGATTCTCTGACTATTGAAGAGGAAGATTACATGGACGATGGTTCTGTGATACATCTGAAACTATCCATCAATTCTGAGAAAGGGGAAGCGGTATTTGATTTTGAAGGGACTAGTCCAGAGGTTTATGGAAATTGGAATGCACCAGAGGCAGTAACCGCCGCTGCAGTGATATACTGCCTCCGCTGTTTGGTGAATGTTGATATTCCTCTTAATCAGGGTTGTTTGGCTCCTGTGAAAATTCACATCCCAAAAGGTTCATTCCTCTCTCCAAGTGATAAGGCTGCCGTTGTGGGAGGTAATGTTCTCACTTCCCAAAGGATAACCGATGTTGTACTCACAGCATTTCAGGCCTGTGCTTGTTCTCAGGGGTGCATGAATAATCTCACTTTTGGTGACAACACCTTCGGTTACTACGAAACAATTGGAGGCGGAAGTGGAGCAGGGCCCACCTGGGATGGTACAAGTGGAGTCCAATGCCATATGACTAATACTCGTATGACCGATCCTGAGATCTTTGAGCAGAGGTATCCAGTTATTTTGCATAAGTTCGGATTAAGAGAGGGAAGTGGAGGTGGTGGATTACATAAAGGAGGTGAGGGGTTAGTGAGAGAGATAGAGTTCAGACGGCCGGTAGTGGTGAGCATTCTTTCAGAGAGGCGTGTTCATGCGCCGAGAGGGTTGAAGGGGGGAAAGGATGGAGCTAGGGGTGTTAATTACCTTATTACAAAGGACAAGCGGAGAGTTTACGTTGGAGGTAAGAACACGATCGAGGTGCAAAAAGGTGAAATTCTTCGTATTTTGACTCCTGGTGGTGGTGGATGGGGGGCTTAAATTATGATTCTCCGAGTAAAAAAAACTCTTTCAGATTTTGACTTCTAGGGCGTTCAGTTGCGGGGAAAAGATTAGAAAGTACGGGAATGTTCACTTGCCTGCATGTTCAATGTGTTCACTTAGCTGGAAAGTTGTGGGACCCACGTCTCTAACTAACGAAGAGCTTTAAAACGAGATTGAAGAACTCAACAGCCAAAGATGGAAGGTCTTCTCTCTCTCTCTCTCTCTCTCTCTCTCTGTATTTATATATTTATGGTTCTGTATTTGTATATTTATTTACGGATTTTGATATAAATGTGGACATCAAAATCTATAGAATGTAGCTTCTGCACTTCAACCCCACCCAGACTTATAGATTAAATACATTGAAGTTCTACTACTACTGACTCATGAGGATACAAGCATAAATTTGAAGGTCAATTGCAAAAGTTATGACTCCCAATGAAGTTTAAGGAACAAAAAACATGTCCACCCATGCATTTGAGGAGCTTGAATTGTCACCTTGGATTGGTGAAAAGTTGAATTTTGACGAGTCTCCCACTTTCACTTTCAGTGCTTTATTGTATTCCGTTATTGCCAAGCCATCTCCTTGCATTTTGCTTGAAAAGAGGGGGAATAAGAGTTACCTTCGTACACGGTACTTTCATTCATGAGTCTAATTTTGCAAGTTTGGTTATTTCTAAAGTGGATATGAACAAGGCATATGATAGAATTAATGGATATTTTTAGAGAGAGGTTATCAACACTACAAGAAAGTGAGTATTGTGACTCTTGACACCTGTATTATTAACATCAATAATCACAATTCTAATGAAGTGAAGCTCCTATGTTTAACTCCTCTCAGCCATAATGATATCCATGGCTCAAAAAGTTAGTATGTGTCTTGATAATTTGAGAAAACTTCCCTATATTGTTAAATAGATAGTTGTTTTTCTTTGAGGTTAATAGTTATTGATACTTTGATTGGTAGATTGTTTGTAGTACTTGAGAGATTTGGGGCAGGTGCTATGTTGTATTGGTTCGGCGCGGTTAAGGGCGTGGTATTACGTTGTGCAGTTCGGCTATTTGGGTAGTGCCTCTAGGTTGGATTGTTTTTTGTACATGCCCTATACCCGACCAATCCACCTTTGGTTTGCAATGTGTCTATTTCCCCAACTGTTGGGGAGGAGGAAAAGAGTACAGAACTGTGGACTTTCCTTTACCCAAGTCCACAGACATTTTGTTAAAGACTTTTAGCTTAATGCCCAAGAACATTAAACCATGACATATCTGCAGGATGTAAATTAAGAGTGAGCAAGGATTGGATTAATTCTCATATGAGGTAAAACCTTCAATCATGCTAGACATTTGAAGTGACCTTCAGTCAATTTTTCCAATCTGCCCTTATTATACATCAATGTTTATCTGTAGAATTCCTTTATCATCTGAATGTTGAAGAAGCTATTAAGGTGGCTAAGGACAGTGAAATCTGGACTCTTCTTGGGCATACGAGAGTTACTATATTTTTCCTCTCTTTTTTTTTTTTCATTGATATTCTTGAGTTAGTATGGAGTCATGTTGAGAACCATTTGAATTAATCGTTACTTTTATAAGCTCCCTTTTGAGTTTATAGTCAAGGGAGAGCATTTCGTATAACTTATTGAGCTAAATTGATTTCATATTTGGGTTCATTAAGCTCCCCTTTCGAGTTGTTTGGAGCGCAAAAAAGTACAGTTTGCTTCAGTCAGTCTTGAAGTCAATCATCTACGTTTTTAATGATTTGAGTATGGCCTAGATTGTTATTAGTAGTATGTCCTCTCTTGAATGTGTTGCAGGTCATATTCAAACTAATGACATCACTAAGTTTGGAGTCATTAACACCCAGTGTTATGTTTTGGTTGGAGTCTTTTGGTTTAAAAAATCCCTATTTGATGCGGCCTTTATTTGATGGTCAAAGGGAAGGGGCATCTTCGATACTAAAACTTGATATGTCATTTGGGTCTACCTTTTGGGTTATAAAAACAGCTACCTCCTAATGCGGTCTACATTTGATGCGGTCTATCTTTTGGGTCTACATTTGATTTTGTCTACGTTTTGGGAACGAAGGAGTTCTATTGAATTCTTTGTATGTATCTAGGTCATGCCACTCAACTTTGTTTCCTTTATGCAGAGAAGGTTAGAGTAGTAGGTGTGATTCTGGAGAGAAGATGAAGGGGTGATCATTCTTGCTTTCGGACTTGGGTGAAAATGTGATCTTGGGCAGAAGATTAAATGGTGAAAGAGGAGGTCTTATTGATTGCTTTATGTTAGATTGTATTAAAAGAGCGGATTATTATTCAGATGTTAATGTCCCTTGGTTGTAACTAATTTTTTGTTTTGTTTTTGTTAAGTGCCTTTATGCACAATTGAATGTACAGTTAATGTGCCTTCGTTGTGACATCTTCTAACTATATCATTGTTCATTCTTGTGCTAGATTATTCTATATTAGAACTATGAATCTGGCATGAAGTATATAAACAAGTGACTTGGATGTTTTGTTTCCTTTTATTGTAAATTAGTTGAGATTGTGTTTACTATGGAAAGATCCAACACCTTCGGAGAATCGCACCACACCAAGGCTTCCGAGGATTAAGCGGTTTTTCAACCCTAATAGTCCTTTGAAGGAAAATTTATGGATACATGATGGTTGCATTTTCGTTTCGTTTGTACTTGGAATCCGGGATGTGGTTATTCACAAAGAAAACAACCTTGAGAATTTGTACCATTAGATTCCATTTTTTTTTTATTTTGAAGTGTTTTTTTGGCTTGTGCTCTTTCTGAGAAGCGATTAAAATTTAGTCAACAACCGCTCAATAATTAAAAAAATCTACATATCGATTAAAATTGGATCTAATAATTCCAAATAAAATTGCCATCAACATCTCGATTAAAATTAACTGGTTGACGCATACGTGCGTAGCACGGAGTATACCACCTAGTTTAGACACATATTGCTTAAGTCATTCAGTACATGGGACGGAAGTCAAATTTTTTCTGTTTCGTTTTACTAGTTGAGTAATTATTCATTACTTTCTAGCGCACTCTAGACCCTCTAACCCCATACATTAGGTGAACACGTGTGAATGTGAGGTGTTGAAGAGCCATGTGACATCACGTTGTTGTGCTTAATAGCATTTAAACAATTGACACAACATACGTTTATGACGGATTAACCGCATGATGACTTTCTTTTTTACTTGCATCATCAATTTGGATTGTCTTGTTAGAACTTATACTCCTACCTAAAGTTCATGAAAAGTGTTACTCATACATCTTTTAAGTTCTCACTTTCACTCGAGATTATTCAACTTCTTTCAAGTACTAATCGGGCGTGAGTTAACTTTAGATTTTAGATACCAATAATTACTTCAGAACACGATCCGTAACGCCTCAACATTCATAAAAACGTGAAGTTCATACACATAAATACATAATAGTGGGCTCAAACATAATTGCGTAGTTAATTTTGGGTCCTGTGGACTACAACCACCATGAAAAAAATGAGCTAAGCGAAAAATTAGCTCCGCTTGACATTGATAGCACTCCGATATAAACATTTGAGTTTTAAAAAAAATGCATAGCTTTGCCGATTGTCATCATTTTTCAATACAAATGTGTATATCTCATTGACTTTTGATGACTTCTTTTTTTCCTGCATTGATGTTCTATTTCCCGTTAATTATAAGGTAAACGGTTTGAATCATTCGAATAGGTCTCAATTTGTCCAAAAAGTGTGAAGTGCATAGTGCAACAGCAGGGGTGTGCACAGGTTGGGTTTGGTGTCCACCTCACCAAAAGATGCTAAACAAAACTCACCCTGATTGGTTAAAATGGTGTGGGGTCCACCCAAAATGGTGTGGTGTGGATCACACTACAAAGTGATGTCATGCTTATCAAAAAGTGTATTGATTCTGTGGATCCCACACCATTTCAACCAATCAGGGTGAGGGTTTTGTTCACCCTCTTTTGCAAATCTTTTTCCATATTCGGGACCCGAATCTGACCGATTGACTAACTAAAACCGCCTGAAGAATGCTGTTCGGATTGACGGGTCGAGTCAGGTTGGTTTGAGCAGTTTGGGCCACTACCAAAGTAAACAAAAAAAAAAAATCCAAACCCTGTTTTTTAAAACAATCAATTCATATCATGAACAGCTGTACGACAAAGATTACATCACAAAATATAGAAATGAACTAAAACTACCAAAATCTAAGACCAAGCTACTGAAAAGCACACAGGCTCCAAGCTCATAGACACACCTGCCGAAGCGGACCAACACTAGATGCTGGCGCAGAGTCTGTCCTTGATTTAGTAGTAGAGGACCCCAAAAGACACCCAGCTCAAACCATTAAGTATAAAAACATGGATGAAATTTGTAACAGAACACTCCACGCAGGGAGCAAAACAAAGCATCCGAAACGGGGCTAATCGAACCACCAAAAGGGGTAATCAAACAAAGAAAAGAAAAATAAAAAAGAAAAAACTCTGGGCAAAATAACCTGATGTTGAAATCGCCGCACCGGTATCAACACCTTATTCACCGAAAAGGCCAAACCCCAAGCGTCAGACCTTCACAAATCGGACCCAGACCAAACAGGTGGAGGCGGACGGTGGGTATGTGGCAGCGGAGGGAGGAAGCGGCAGAAGGAGGGAGGTAGAAGATGGAGAGTGAGGAGAGAGGAGGAGGAGGGGGTCGAAAAGAGGAGGAGGGGAGGGGAGGGGAGGGGAGGGGAGGTTGGTTGAGGAGGGGGGAGGGGGTAAAGGGAGAGGCGGCGGCCTCATCCCCTCACAGATCTAATTTTTTTTTGCTCTCTCTCTCTCAGGGCGTCTCTCTTTAGGATTTGACTATTACAACCTAAAATTCCAAACCCATATGTATTACAAATCCCAGATTTACAATTTGTAAAAACAAATTTCGTACACACAAATCAGAGATTTACAGTTCACAAATGAATCCATCTCTCTGAAATCATTATTGAAGGTTTGGGGTCTTGCAAAGCCATGAAAGAAAGACAAATCAAATGTTTACTAATCAACTTAGAAGAACGAATTTAATTTTCAGTCTTCGCCCTTCGTTTCATCCATGGAAAGTTGGGTAATCTTACCCATAGATCTTCCCCGAAAAGGAAATGTGCGGGTATGATTCATCCAGTGTACTATGTGCAAGTACACTAGGTGAATCACACCCACACAATTCATTTTCGGGGGAAATTTATGGGAAAGCTTTCATGTTCCATACACTTTTCCAAAAGGTAAAGTTGTATGGATACATGTGTAAATTTTTCATTTATTTTATTTGATTGAATTTAAGATTCAAAAAAGTTTTTTCTTACCCAAATCATTATGATTACTGTGAATTCCAACAACTTCATGAATAAAATCATAAAGAAAATGTGATCAATTAACCAACCAACAAAATTACTTCTTGTTCAAGGATTTGATTATTGTCCCTTTTATGTTTTTGTGTATAGTATTCTTGTTTATAGAAATAAAAAAAGTAATTTTTATCTGACCTAGAAAAGTCTACCAAAATTGAACATAAATCAAAAGGTTAAAATCTAAGTAATTCTATCGTCCCAAAATTTTAATCCACTTCCATTTTTTATTTTTATTTTTTTCATTGTCTATATCTTTTAATTTATAATATTTTTTTAAAATTTGTATAGTAAAATAATTGAAATCTATCAAATAAAATTTAAATAATTGTTCTAAGGTCCATTATAGCTTTTTGTAACATGTCTAGTCCACTTCATATTTTCATAACACCTCTAATCCACCTTTTTGCAATTTCTAAGGTGTAAGGTCCACTCTCCATTTTTAATAGACAAATGTACCCTCACATTAAATTTAATACATAATTTGCCCTAGGGTTTAGGTTTAGGGTGCACTTTCCTATTATAGGATTTTTAGTGGGTTAGGCACTTTCATAGGGTACCCTAGGATTTTAGGCACTTTCATAGGGTACCCTAGGGTTTAGGGTGCACTTTCCTATTATAGGGTTTTTAGTAGTTTAGGCACTTTCATAGGGTACCCTAGGATTTTAGGCACTTTCATAGGGTACCCTAGGGTTTAGGCACTTTTATAGGGTACCTTAGGGTTTAGGGTGCACTTTTCTATTATAGAATTTTTAGTGGTTTAGGCACTTTCATAGGATACCCTAAGATTTTAGGCACTTTTATAGGGTACCCTAGCAAAAAAAAAGAGGCCACAATGAAGGAGCATGTGACGGAACACATGCCCAGCATGTCGCCATCAGTCCATCAGCGTCATATAATCCCAACACAAATCTAAACTCAGAAGTCAAGCTTCTCTTATTAGGAGTAGGGTACCCGTCAGACTCTTGTCGGTTAATGAACCTGTATCCACTGGATATTGTGTATTTAACAGGAATCGAGACGCCAGTCCATCAATAAGGTACCCTTCAGACTCTTGTCGCCATCACCCGTCAGCGTTTTGTTTTTAACCGAGGGTTTTTTTTGTCTTTTGCTCGCGCGTGTGGACTGCTCCCCTTAGGAAATTATGGTGTGGACCTTGGACTTTATGTAACAGCTATAGTGGACCTTAGAGTAACTCTCCCAATAAAATTCCCATTGCATATACAAGTCTTATATATTATAATAAGATATAATTTTTTATTTTTATCAAGTTAGAATAAGTAACATGGACTAAAATTTTGGGACCGAGGATGTACGCAATAAACATATATTCAGGTCGGGGTCGACAGATTTTTATCAGCCAAACCTGTGAACTGTTGGAAACTCGCGAAAAACTTACGAAATGAACCCACGAACCGCTCGAATGTGTTATTTGAACTACCCATTGGGTGTCGAATCGAATGGGTAGAGGAGGTTTGGTCGGATTCAACGGATTCTTGCTCACCCCCTAATAGTGCGGATGGAAAATGGGTACGAAAATATTTCTTCTTTCATCCCAAAATGTTGGGGCAATTTTGGAATTCTAATTTTTTTCGAGACATAATCATTACAATTTTTTCCCCCCAATTGAATTACAACTTTATAGTGGATTGATTCTTGTCATATCAAGAAAATGGATAAAATTGAGGCCCCATTCTCTCAGAGTAAAAAACGCAGCTTTTTCAATTACCAAGACATTATCTCACAATACATCGACACAAAAAAAAATAATTCAAGCGAAATGATAATGCCAAAACCATTCATGGTACAAGCTTTTTGTGTACTACATTTTTGGCACAAACAAAAACGGTTTTGGCACAAAAAAAAAAAACGGTTTTGGCATTAACACTACCCTAATTCAAACAAAAAAATCCTTAGTGGAACACCGAAAAGTTATCAAATAAAGTATACATTGATTATTATTTTTGAAATTATGCAAATGAACAACAAGTCCTAGAGGGGGGGTGAATAGGACTATCAACTAAAAATCAAGCAACGCAAAGTGATAGCTTGTCATCCAAATTCCATGAAAGAGCATGCAAACCAACAAGTTCAATGAAACAAATTCAAGGCAAGAACAAAGCACACACGATATACGTGGAAACTACTTAGGGTCTAATACCCTAAGCATAAAACCACGGCCTTACACTACTTCTATTCCACAAATCAAAAGGTTTACAAGAGATGAAAGACAAGGAATTTACCCAAAGCTCCTAGCTTTTCCTAGCTCCAACTCTTGTTGTAGCACCCCGTGCTCCTACTTGATTCCATGGACACCACGAGAGTCACCATCTCGATCTCTGCTTCAATACGGCTCCGGTTCACCCGACCAAGTAGATTCCAAGGCATGCAAACATGACTAAATGATAAAGATTGAATTTTTGGAAATTTTTTGGGATAACTACCTCCGCCGATCCATGGAAAGGAAAGCACTAGAAGGAAGAAAGTTGATTGGGAGATACCCAAATCATCTCAAGAAGAGAGAAACTAAACAAAGGGAAAAGAGTGCAAATGGGGAGCACTTTCTCTCTCTAAAAATGGCTGATGTTCTCTCAAGTGTGTGTGAAAATGAGTGAAAAATGCCTTTTATAGCTCACATTTTCGTGCTCCCCAATTCAACCAATCAAAACAAAACACTAGACCACTTAAATGATCTGCCAGACCCGTGTAGACGCGCGCAGACGCTCCGTCAAGATTTAGACACTTGGCACAATCTCAACAGTCAAAGCCACACCCCTGCAGACGCGTGCAGACGCAAAAAGCTCAAAGCTAAATCCTAATGCTTAACTCATTTGTAATGAAAGATCCGAATAAAGTATTAATAAGCCAACCTAATGCACACTAAAACATGTTATTTTGAATGGCCTAAATGCACAAATGATATGCAAGGATATACCTCATTGGATTGAGCTTCGAAGCACTTGACTTGGCCATGGCTTGATCATGAAGCTTGAAATTCTCGAATGGAACATCTAGACTCAACTCCTAAGCACTCTAACTCCCAAACCCCAATAACTGAATTACAGACTCCGAAAGGCTTGACATAACCCGGAAAATGCCAATAAACCTAACAATTTTTTTTAAAAATGGACTAACATTTTAGAAACATTGTGGGACCGACGGAGTAGTTAAAAGACAATGATCGGGAATAGCAGAGATTTTTAACAAATCTGAGCTGAAATTCCTACTTTGGTGCAAATCAACCACAAAGCAATAAGTAGTGAATGAATAAAAATGCGAAAAACACCGGATATACGTGGAAAAACCCAAAACGGAAAAAAAACCACGAGAAGGAATTAAGCACTATAAAAAAACATTGTACGGTTGCAAACGCCCTTACTACACAATTGAGAATCCCCACAATTGACTCAAGAGCGATAGCCGAGTCCTCTGTTACCATACCCCGTGCTTGACTGTCGCCGCCTTGAATACTCGAGCCTTCCAGTTACCCTTTCAAAAGTCAACCAGATCAACTCAACGGTAGAGATTGAAAGTGATTCAAACTTCTTAGAGAATACTTGGGAAAGTATTGATTGATTAAATCTCCAAGACAAAAAGAACTAGAGCAGATGCCATGTTTTTCTCTCTTAAATATGTCACCTATGGCTGCTCTCAAAAGTCGTAACTTTCTGTTTCCCTAACACGTTATATTTATAGACTTTTGACAAAACTGTAGAATTGGCTCAAGCTGTCTCTCAGGCCGTGAAACAGAAGCTCTGTAGATTACTGGCTTGATAAATTGCTCAAGCCAAATGTTGAAAAGGTAAATTGAAGCCTTTGAATGCCTCTTTGAAAGCCACAACCTTTGTAACGCAGCTAACGCTTAACACGTGATCCATCATTACATGACACACTAAATTCGTTCCACTTTCATACAGACAATCTAAAAAGACAAGGAAATAAATTACAATGTAATAAAATGGGATACAAGTGAAAATGTGTTTTCGGCATGAAAGTGTCAACGAAAAGCAGGGACGGAGCCAAAAGTGTCAATAGGGGCGGTCGCTCCTGCAAGAAAAAAAACAACCCTCTAATCATATATAGGAAAAAATTCAAAAATTTATCTATGAATTATATAGGTTCACCACTACGTAATGAAATTTCTTGTTGTGTCTTTGACCAAAGGCCTATGGAGCTTACAGCCTTGCATGAACCATTAATTGTGAAGTGACCGCAGACGGCAGATAGATGAATTCTGTGGGCGGTTCGGGTATGAACCGGCTTAAAAGCCGGGTGCCCCTCGATATTCCCGCTCATTTGGATTTCGCACACAAATTATAACAACTGCCCGCGAACTGGACCTAGACTTGACAAAAAAATTGCCCTAGGAAAAAAAACCCCCAACTTCCACTCCGACGGTGCTCTGCTCTCCATGGCCACCACCTCTGCATCTAACGCCGACAAATCCGCCGCCGACGTTTCTACGCAGTCGTACTTTCGGAAGGCAGTAAGTCGATTCCTCTAAAGCCACTCTTGATTCGTAAGCCAATCCATACGTTTTACATGTGTTCTTTCGGTTTGAATGATCTGTTTTCTCTTTCTTTCTGTTTTTCTTGTTTATGGAAAAAGGTTTGTTTAAGAGATTGGTGGCTGATTAAGTCTGAACAGGACTTCGATGGGAAGATACTCGGCGTTGCAGGATTCGCCACTGAAGAGTAAGCCTTTTTTTTTTTTTTTTTTTGATCTTTTCTTTTAGCAAGTCTGAGTACAAAATTATGTGCGCGTGGGCCACAGATATCTCGAAACTAGCTTTCATCTTCTTCGTATTAAAACTTAATGGGTATTATTAACAGGAAGTTAATAGTGATCGGCCGCCCTTGCATCTGCGGCTGATGTGCAAAAACTGTTTCAATGATCATGAAATATTCAAAAGTTTATAAAAGAGTATTCATAAGTTCAAAAGTGGAATTGAAAATCTAACATTTTTTAGCAGTGAGCATGTATTATACGCACTTATTGATTGATGGTTAACAAAAGTCTACTGTTAAAAAGAGGGGAAATTCATGATTTCAATGGGGTTGCTTACAGAAATTTGAACTTACAGTCACTTGACCATATTTGGCTCTGCCCTTGTGCCCCTCATTTGTTGGGGTTACATGAATTCCGGGACACATTTGTGCATACTGCATACAGACTTCTTGTTTCTTGATATTGCATCCTATGTTTTGATTAGTGGGTTTTTGTCAATGCTAATTATGCTAGCAAGAATATGAAGTGATCAAATTTTTTCTTGTGCCACAAGACAAAATGAGCTACCATTTGGATTTGTTATCTATCCAGCTTAGAATTGGTTTCGCCGGTTAATCTTACTTACCTTATCTATTACGAATGTGAGAATGTTGTTTGAAAGAAACAAAAGGAACTAAACTTTGTAAATAAACAAAAAATTCATAGTGGTGCTAAATTGAAGTGCACAAGATCTTAACTGAACATCACATGCAGAGTGTCATTGTTTGTGTAAAGGACCCTAATTCTATTTCTGAGTTGCTCCTTGGGTTTGCGTAATGGGTGCGCGTGTTTCTCTTAGAACCTGATAGGTCAAACGAAAAAATTGAGAATGCACGATATGGATCGAAATTTAGTTACATATACGTGCATGAAATTATAATTGACCAATTTATCATTTCATAGAAACACGATTTAGAAAGTTGGCCAAGAGTGTTTTCTGTATGAAATTTGTAGGACCAAAAATATGGATAAGCCAAGTAGCCAATCAAGGCTCCAAAGAAACTCTTTAATAAGCTAAGCTGTAAGCTCAGGAGCTTTGTTGGACTTCCGTTACTTGACTCCAGCCCAAAAAATAGTACATAACAACCTTTAAAGCATGCCATAACCGCCCAAGCCACAAGATGTGTGCTATAATAGTCCACATAGCCTGCAGATAGTATATGCACAAAACACCATATCCGACTATAAAATACCGTGTCCGGTACTTATCCATGTCGTGTCGATACAGGTACTTCGCCCAAAATGCTAGATCCATGTAACATAGCTGGGTTGTGTGCATACTGCAAATTTTCATCAGCTTATCTACTCCTGGCTTTCAGAAAATGTTAATGTTTTGTCCAAGGATGGGCAGTCTTTAAAACATTGCTTTCTACTCTAGTTTACGGATTAGATAGCATCAGTGCTTGTGTACTACTTTATGTTTCTTTGATCAGATTTCAGATGGCTGGGTTCCTAATTTTTTCTTACATAATATCTTCTTTAATGGATAATAGGTTGCTGCTGCCTTGTTGACGCATTAATTATAGTGCTTCTTTTCCATACAATGTTCATTTAAAATTCTAGCCATTTACATTTTATACTTAAATATATTAGAGTTTCCACTATGGTATTCTTGGTATTCTCGGTATTTTTGGTATTTTCACCACTCACATTCTAACTGGTGAAAATACCGAAAACATCATAGTGGAAACTCACCCTAAAAGTAATATTTTAAGTTGTTCCCGACTTGCTATACCTTTTCTGTGAATATGTTGTGTTGAAAAATCAGTAGACATGAGAATTCTGCTACTTTGTGGTCCATTATGTATTTTCTTTTGTGCTGCAGGAAACAAGCTGTGCGAGTGTTCTCCTCTGCACCTATTCTTAAAAGAAATGACCCTTTCACTCTTGAGACAGTTGATGGGATAATTGTTATTATCCGTAGCTGCTTAAACGAGGTTCGCACAAAAGAAAATGGATTTCCCTCTGAGGTATGTAAACTGGTTTTGTTTATCCGATTCATTGTAGAAAAAGGAGGGCCTAAGTGGAACAAAAAGACCGCAGGACAGCAAGCGATCATATGGGTGGTCAGAAGAATCCTAAAGAATGGCACATTCAGTTATAAATCAAGCAATAGTCTATTTTTCTCTGTTACTGTGATTTGGACGTTAATGTGAAAAGGATAATGCAACAGAAGGATGGATAATGCCTAAACCTACAAATACCAAATGTAGAAAAGAAGAGTGGTGGTTGATTATAGGTAGAGGTAAAAGTATCACAAAGGAAAACAAGTAACAGATTAAAGAAGGGAACAGGGTTAGATGATCACCCTCCCCCCAATTTTCCTCTCGTCAAGGGACTAAATACCTGTAATTGTGGCTTTCTTTAACCTTGTTAACATCAAGATGCCATTAGTAGGACAGTCAGGCCAAAAGTATTGGGACCTTCACTGTAAAGTTATTAAGATACAAAATCTGTTATGTAAGGCAGCCAAAACTAGGTTCATTTTCTTATTTTGATAGGTTAGAAATGGTAACTTATCTAATAATGAGCAGACTAATGGTTTGCAACTCTTGAAAATTGCTGAATAATAAAACTGTGCAATGGAAATTGGATTAGATACTGGCACCTAGTCAAGGCCAACTTGTCCCTTTGCCAATGCAGATCTGCAGAAAACTGTTTTGGCACTTTAGGATGGCGCTGCTTTGCTGCCAGAAAGATGGTGACGGGGGAATGTATCAATTAGGCAGTCTCATGCTTGATATAGTAAAGCAATCAGTATTGTCATAGTAGTCTCACTTAAAATGCAAATTGAGTTGGCACTTTGTATGTGTGGCTTGAAGATTTGTAACTTCTGAATGGAAACTCGAAATGGTAAAAGGCCAGTCTGGAGTTGTGGAGTCCTTTGTTGAAAAGGATGTACAGTAACACTATGGGCTTATGTGTGGTCCTTAGTTGCACTGTCCCTGGATTTGGGCATTTGGCAGACTTGGGATTCCTGATAATACATTCGTGTTTTTTGTTTCTTATTGTTTGGTTTCAGCGGCTATAAAACAGTGTTTTAAATAGCGCGTGCTATTGCGCTATAGCGCATGGCGAGGCACACCCTTTGCGCTATGGGGGGTCATGGCAAGGCACACGACACAAAAGCGCACAAATGGCGCTATGGCGCGCGCCACAAGACAAGGCGTTGTGGCGCCATAAAATGTTTTAGCCTTTTTTTTTATCATATTATGCCACAAATCAATCTCAGCCATTGATTTATGATGCACAAAAGGTGGGCAATGTACTGGATAAATTCCTTAACTCTAACCCTACAAATGAGAGATATCTATCGTATTCATTAGCAGTAGCCAGCAGCAGTAGCGTATTATCTTCTTCTTCTCTGCGATCGATCTCTGTTCCGCTCCTGTCTCTGTTCATTTTTCTTCTTCTCCTTCTTCTCTCTGTTTTTGCATTCTTTTTTTTATATATATTTATTTTTTTCAGCACATTTTTTTTTTTTTTTTTGACAAAGTTTTCTCTGTTTTTTTTTGTTCTTTTTCCAAGTATTGCTCCTCTGTCTTTTAAAGCTATGCTCTGGTTTTTTTTTTGGGAAACTACTGCTGCTCTATCATCGCCTGATTCTCCTTGTAATTACCGTATCCTTAATTTTGTTGTCTCCAAAGCTAAACGTCTATATGTTAGCTTTTTATGGATTTTATGTTTTGCTTAGCATTTGGTGGTTTAAGCATTGAACTGTTTATGTTTTATGACATTTGAACGTTTTAAAAGCGTTTGTTTGTGCTGAAAGTTATGCCTATTTGAATTCTACTCGTTATAATAAAGTGCGCCACGGTTTGCTATGGCGCGGGCCGCGCCGTGCGCCGTGCGCTATTGCTCTAGGGGACCATTGCGCCTTGGTGCGCCGTGAGCCATTTAAAACACTGCTATAAAAGATAGCAGGACTGGTAAAAAAGCAATTTTTTCCTTTTTTTAAAATTTGTTTTCACTCTACCGGCATGCAATAAATTCGCTCCATGCCCCTATCTATTGGGTAATTTGTGCATGGCATTGGGTCAAACCACTGCTGGTCTTGTGACTTTGGTCATGTTATTTTTAACATAGCTCGTGCCAATGTTAGATTAGTAACACAATGTCCGATGTGGCAAGTTTATTACTTCTTGCAGGTAGTGTTGCAAAGTTTATGTTCCGGTAACATTTTTGTTACAACTGTGGTTGCATTAGTAGAAGCGAATCAAAGTTTTAAATTTTAGCTCTCAATCTGAACAGGTTTTCAATCGTTTTGTTTTTGGTTTCCCTACTAACTGGGAGGCGTATGCTGAGAATTGCTTGGGGGAAGAACTTAGCACTAAGGATGTTTCGACTATGTTGGGTCACAACGAGTTATCCACGGATTCAGGAAGTAGCATACAAACTCTGACAAATTGTTCGCTTATATTAGCTACTAGAAATTGTTTATGTTCCTTTGTACAAGATATTAACCTGAAATTCTTCAATTTCTTTTTCTGAAACTTTTGGATTGGTTGCAGGTGTTGATGATCGTAATGATGGAACTCCAGACAGAAACAAAGCAGATGTAAGTGAAAGGCATGGTACAAGTGACAAAGTGGATTTGTGCTCAGAAGAAAAGGGACACCATAAACCCCAAGATGGAGCTTGTAACGACTCTTTAATTGAAGATCCTAAACTTCGCTCTTCTCAAGTTATGTCTGAGATGATCATTGATGGTGCCTCCAAAGGTTTTGACTTGCAAAATCATGTTGCTGATTGCGTCAACACTGTTGAAGCGGAATCTCCGGTTGGTGCATCAATAGAATCCTCATTACCAAAGACTTCTGATGTGGATGCTGCTCACATACATAAAACACCTTCAAGTAGGAATCTGAAATCTTCGGGCAAAAGGTCAAACACTCCGGAGATGAATAATAAAATAACAGTAAGCCCTGAAGAGGAATCTTTGCCAACAGGGATAATTGTTGAAGGTTGTTGTCACCATACCTTCACCTTTTGTTTTACTAATACTGATGAAAAACAGGAACAGGTGGATGGAAACATAGCCAGTAAAGCTGATAAGCAAAGCAAGAATATGAGCAAGACACTGAGGTCTTCTGTTCGGCTTAGTGACATGAAGAAGATAGCTGGCTTCCAAATTGCAGGCAGCAATAAAGAAAAAAACGTTCAGAATGCAAGCAAATCTAAGGAGAAAACCAGTAGAAAATTGACATATGTTAGTAAGCTGTTCGCTGAAATTCTGCATCATCTAAATTGCTTTATAGATGATGATGATGATGATGATGATGATAATAATAATAATAATATATTGCTTTATTTTCCTTGATCTAGGGATGCTACTCTTGTTAATTTATATAATATGTATAGATGCATATATTGTATATCATTTTTGTTCTGTTAGCTTGATATTATTTCAATCGCACAGTGCCTTTTAATAATTAAATATTGCTTGATGTTGAAGAAAATGAGATCTCCACCTAGGCGTTTTAGGAACCTCAGTGCTTGCGTTGCATATGCTTTGCTAATTAACTTCCAGCAGACCTTGTTTTGGCTGTGGATTTTGATTAAGGTGCCTCTGGAACTTTAGCTCGAGTTGTATTTGATAGAGGTGCAACATTGTTTGCATTCTGATGTAGGGATCATCTTTGCTGCGTGGAATAGCATTAGATTGGTGCAGATAATGTGAATAGAGGCTGCCAGTATTATCTCCAAAGCAACAAATCAGCTTTAACTATTAATTCTACCAACCTCATTGCATGCATTGCATTTTTCTGCTAGTTATCCTTAGAAGAACATGGATTGACATCGCATGTTGATTGAGATGCCTGTGCTAAGTGCAGCAAGTGCTTCAAAAACAATGCCGTGTAGTATCATATAGGTGCAGCAGTGCTATTGGGTACAGGCGTACAGCTATTACCGTTAGGTGATCTTTGAGCTTAGGATAAGTTTTCTTGTTGGAAATTGAGTTATTAACCCAGGTTTCTTATACTAGGTTTCTTATTTTTTCTTGACTTCATTTTTTATTCTTTCTTGTTTGGATTCAGGAAAGTCCGGAAACCAAGGGAGGAACTGAGAAAACTTCATTTTTGTCTCCAGAATCTCCATGTTTCAGAAGATCTAGATCAGGTAGGTTTGCGGTCTAGTATAAAACAACCTCCAGGGTCCTGTTTATATATTTATAACATAGGTTTTTTTTAATCATATACATTATCCAGTTATTGCGGTCTAGTATAAAACGATCTCCAGGTTCATGTTGCATCGTCAACCATGAAAGCTCAGATGCACCTCCATATGTGTGCTTGTTTTTTTTTGCTAGCTTATACATCCCTTTTGTTATTGTTTTTTAATAGAGGGGCATTTAGACAGAAAAAAGTTATAATCCAATTTGCTTTTCTTGTCCTTATATTCTTGGAAGCATGTAATGATAAATTGTACTCTTTACTACCACTAAACATGCTAGATGATTTTATTAATTTTCAGTTTGGTTCTTACCTGTGTATTCAATGGTGTTTCAAATGTTGCAGGAAGACTACTTCTACCCTCCCTAGAATTCTGGAGGAATCAATTGGCGATATATGATGCGGTATGTGATTTTTTTTCTCCCTTGGCTTCACTTCATTGAATGGGTGGAACTCTAATTTCATTCAAACAGATGCCCACACCAACAATTCTGCACACCCATGCAAACTGTAAATTGGTAGTAACAATCAACGTTCTTTAATACCCTCTTCTTCTCCTGTTTTCTACCCTGAGGGAGTATTGTACCAATCTCTTGAAGTGGCTTTTAGATCCGTGTTCTTCAATTGGCTTTATTAAGACGAAGTCCTTAATTAATTCAAAGGGAACCACCTAGTTTTTCAGTGCCTAAACATGCTTTTTAGTTATCTATTGCTGCTTAGTAGGAATGCATATCCTAGATTAAATTACTCTCAGATTCTTTTTCACTTGCACGCTATATGTTTTGCAGGATCGCAATATTACTGGAATTCAAGGCCTTCGTGATGTAGAAGTATCTGGAGGTTTGCTCCCTAAGGAAGTTATTTAAAGCGAGAGTTCAATGACTGTCTCAGCATCATGATAGTTTTCAGTAGCATATGCATTGGAGTAAAATGTTTTACCTACTTGTAGAAGTGAATTGGTTAAATCCACGACAAGTCGACAACCCTAGCTTGTGTCCGTTACCCTCCCTCAAACAGGCGGACCGCCCACACAAGAGGGGGAAATGTTTTGCCTAGGGAGATCAGAAAACTTTCCCTTGGGGAGACTTCCTCCCATAGAGGATAGGAATGCTCAGGCTGGGGGTGGGGTGATATGTGATTTTAGGGATCAATTCTACCAAAGCTTCTTAGTCTACAAGTCAATTCAATTGCAGAAAAATTTATAAATCTCATCTTCCAGTGAGGAAGTTAAGGTTGTGTTCTCTGTTTCGTTTCTTTTCTTTTTAAACAAAGAGAACATCATATAGTTCAGCCTCAATGGTCCAAAAGGTTATGGTTTTTTTCTCTCTGTAAAAGAGTTATTTCCAAACATGCTTGGTTTCCTTTACCTTTTTCCTATGTTGTCTTACCATCTATGGCAGGACTACTCTAAGGGTGGCTTGCTTTATTGGCAGGGAGTAAATCTGAACCTCAAAGAAAGCGGGGGAGGCATCGATGAACGTGGTGGACAGCTCCTCTAAGAGTCCTCCTGCGAGGCAAGTACAACTTGATTTTGGACCTTGTGGGGAACTTAGGGCCGTCATAAAACGTTACAGATAATCCAATTTATCATTTCTTTCATATGGAAAGACTATTATTTGGTATAACGTAATTAAAGGTCATCGCTTAAGCCCCATCATGGGAAAACCTCTTTTGGTGTCGCCACGTCTATAGTTTTTCCTCGTGATAGGTAGTGAACATGCATAGCTTGGAATATTATGGTGTTGAAGCTCATTCGGACCATGTGTTTTGATGGACAGACTCTGCCATTGGGCAGTAAACAAAATGAGTTTGATTGATACGACCCAATGAATTAGCAGCACTTCTGCCTGTGAACCCTCCAGAGTAGAAACAACACGGATATTGAATCAAATGGAACGTATGAAAGTTGTCGATACAATGGCATAGAAACTTGTATACTAGGTAAAAGGAACACGGAAAATAAATACTGCAGTTCTTTTTGATGTTTTTACCCTTCCTTTTGTTTCATGATTTAACATGAAATGGTTTCTTCATGTGGGCAGGTTGATACCGGGTGAAGACACTTCAGCGAGGGAGCCAGAAATGACCTTTTCGGTGTACTTATATATCTAACTATTTCTTGTGGGCTGTTTTTATTTTTGGTGTACTGGTATATATCTAACTGGTGTACTTATATAGGAGTATCTAACTATTTCTTGTGGGCTGTTTTTTATTTGTACATGTCAGCTTTTCATTACCTTTTTCCGTTTTGGCAAGTTAATGGAAGTAACATGTAGAATTAGTTTGTAAAGAGAAGCTTATGAGGTCAAGGATTAGTCTTCACTTGCTGCATTGACTGTGCTTGTATAATTTGTGTAGGCTGTAGCCAGTGATGATTGCACGGTGATGTTCCTTTTTACTGTTTTGCACATCAATAATGCTACGGACACATACAACCAGCTACACTCCAGCCACACCCGCCAACGTTGAGTGCCACGTGGGACAGGTGGACCTCCCACTTAAGTCCCCCGCCCCCCCGCCCCCAAAAAAAAAAAATTGAAAATCTGTCTCTCCTTCCCTCATTCAAAAATGTTCAGAGGCCACCCCCTTTTTTTTGCAACATTTGACTTCTCGTTTTTAGATCTCCGGCCAAAGCCATCGGAGCTGAAAACAAGGTTGAAGGACCGGGCATAAACATGTTCCCTTGATTACAAAAAGGATTACTTAGAAGTTAGATCTGGCAAAATCGGATACCCATGTGGGTCAGATCTCGGCGAGAAGAAGAATCCCGGCGATATAGGTGGCAGAGTTCCTGGCACCGGCGATAATATCCGCTGATTCTGACCCATCACTATACCTTCGCCATACCCATAATATCATCCGCTATTTGCCTATCCTTTTCTCTCTTCTTCAGACGACCGGTCTATCAAAGCCAACCTCGCCGCTGGCGACACATCACCGCAGTTACCAGAGGCAGAGGCTCGTTGGTTATTAATGGTCTTTCTCACAGAGAGGGTGTGGCTGTAGCATTATTGTTTCCAGATGTTACAATTGTTTTGCTGCCGCAATTACCAATGCATCGATGGGTTAAATATGTTTCAACCTCAAGCCAAGGGACATGGCAAAAATGTGCAATCGGTAAAAACATTCAGATCCATTTGCCTAGGAATTCTCGTGCGAGTTCTATGTTTCTAGGCCCATCTTAAGCCTCTCTTTCCTGGCCACGCCTAGTGAATAAGCAACGCGTTGGTTGTCATCTTCTACAAATTTCCCCTAACAATTCAGATATGTCCACCCTTTGCCTTGATCTCCATAAAACTTCACCCTACAAGCCTGAGATCATATTTCGTGAACCTAGGGCAGAAAAAAATTCGACATAGGCCCAGTAAATAGACAACTGGAACCGACAAATTGACTGAAGAAAACTGAAGACAATAATATCTTCAAGAAAATGAAGTCTTATTCATTTGGAAACCAAAAACATTAGCAGCCTTTTGTGAATGGAAGTCTATTCTTCATGGATAGTGAAAATAGCAAAAATCAGAGCTGAACTTCTAAAGCAATTTGTCATAGTATTGAGTAGAATGAAAACACTAATAGATTGAATGTTCGATCTCCAACGCAAAAGAGAGCTGAAGTTGCTTCCACCTCTCAAGCATTCAGAATTCACCTGCAAAGAATAGAGATTTCACCCATTAACAAAGCTTGAAAACATCTGCGATAGCGCCATGAAAATCTACTGGGATAGAAAAGTGAATCTGTGAAGAAGGTAATCCAGAAAACAAGTATGAAATCTGCAAAAAGTGACCGACAAGTTCCGTACAGTATGATCTCCATGACATACCTCAATCATTGACATCCATTAAAAACTACTACCAGAAAAGCTCCCACTCTAAAAATCTTAAACCGATTTGTGGACAACAACAGACAACAATCAAATAGTAGCTTCCAAGGAATGGAACGAGGGACAAATCATTCCACTCAAGGGCCCATAAAGGCGAAAAATGGGGAAGAAACATGATATAAATAGGTGAAATGGTGTTAAAGCCTTCCCATCACTATATTGTCTTCCTTGGTTAGTTTGGAGGATTGAACGAGGGAGGTATCATTCCTCTTAAGAACAAATCCATAAGGCTGAAAAATGGGGAAGCAACATGATGTGATGTGGTAAAATTCTGTTAAAGCCTTACCATCACTTCCGTCCTATATCATTTCCACCCAACCGAACACCAGTTGAAATCCCTTCCCTACGTATCCAATATCCTATCCCTCCATTACTATTGTGTCAAATTAAGAAACATAGGATGGTAAAGCAATACATTCAGAACAACCATATTTGGAAGTGTCGACATTTAAGAGTCAGTTGCAAACATGCAACTCCTAAATAAACTCATATCACATCAACAAGCTTTACTGCTTTCGCTTTAAAGGGTTGAAAGAAAGCTTTATTCCCAACGATTTGGATCACCTACATGAATTCTTAGGCATGAATCTGTTTACAAAAGGGCATCAACTAGTTAAGGTCAGGGCAACCATTTTACTGTTTCAAGTTTTCAACCCATGTCATTCTTTGTCCCTCCACTTATGTTATTTTACTAACATTGTTCTAATGGAATTGCGGAGGCTGTACTGTGATGGGGTGTACCATGCATCCTCTAATACTATGAGCACTATTTACAATCCTGAATTCCAGTGGATTTGACAAAAAAGTTTAATAATAAAATCTAAAGACAACAAGGCATTATGCCATACAACTTCAATCCTGCTCACTCTCTGTGCGTGTGTGCATGTGTGAATCTATGTATAAGAATCTGTACATACGTATTATGTATGTATGATTGTATATATGAACGTACGATAAATCCAACTTCCTTATAATCTATATTTCTGCAAATAGGGCAAAAGCATCTCTGTCTCTGTGTGCGTGTGTGTGTGTGCGTGTGCGCGTGTAAGAATCTGTACATACGTATTATGTATGTATGATTGTATATGAATGCACAATAAATCCAACTACCTTAATAATCTATTTCTGCAAACAGACAAAAGCATAAAATGAAGTAAATATATACCTTCATGCATTTCTATGAACGTGAATCTAAGGATCAAGAATAAAGCGTATAAATAAACGCAGACAACAACTGGTTGGCTTATTGCGATCTACTAAATTGGGGCTAACTGGAGGTTTCACCTTTTGTGCCTCTGCACCAACGGGGAGTTCTTAGCATCCTCTTCTGCAAATACAAGTGGTGTTTACGATCAGATCAGCAAATTAGGTTTTCGAAAACTAAACTAATGAAATGTAGAGAGAGGGGGAGAGAGAGATGGGGTACCGGTGAGGCCGAGAGATAACTTGGTAATGTTGGTGCCGGTGATGGCGAAGCCGACCAAGAAAGGCCAGTTCCGGCTCCATTATCGACGGAAGAAAACGGGCCACGGATCGAACTGCTTCATCTCTCTAAGGAACAGTTCAGTTCCCAGGTCGTGGACTCGAAATTGCTTTAGCTGATTTGCTAGCGATGGTACCTTTGTGAATTGTGATGGAGAGAATCAGAGAACGAGAAGAAACAAAAAAGCCGGGGGAGAAAACAAGTGAAATCGTGCTTAGAAAACACGAAAGCGTGCTTCCATAACACATCTTTAGAAAGTGTGTTTTGTAATTAAACACGTTTTAGTAGTATTAACTTAATTTTTGTTAATCCGTCTTAAATGAAAACACGTTTTTCAAAAAGCGTGTTTCACAAACACGTTTTCACGTACTTTGGGAATAAAGTTCAGAAATGCACGTTTTATTTAATAATGTATAAAAAAAATGTAAATCGGTTAATTGGCCGAGTACTGAGTATGGTGGAAAAGAGTGCAAGCAAACCGAGTCAAAACCGGGGAGGCCCGTTTGGCAAGCGAGAAGGAAGAGGGACAAGCTAGTCGGATCCTTTTTTTTGGTGTTTGGTTTCATGGATAAGGAAGAATGATAGTAGATAAGAGGTAGGGTTGGCCGTCCCCGCCTCGCATGGATCGACAATTTAGATATCGGTTTGGAGATTGGATAGGATATGGAGATTTTTTTTTGAAAAAAATCAGGGATTAGGTAGGAGGTGGAGACATGCATATCCTTATCCCGAATCCGTTCCACGATCCATCCCCGCCCTGTCCCGTCCCCGAAACTTAGGGGCCTATACATGAGTTAAGTAGTAGTGGCTTGTTAGACATGAGATTTTGATCTTGATGGATATGTGTTTTCACTTTCTTTCTCGTGTTTATGTTGGGTCGTATATGTTTGTATTTTTGTTACCATAGCTACACGTATGTATGTGGCAACACTAATTTTAATTATGGTTAGAAATTGATGAATAGTACTATTTTTTTTTGGAAAATGCTAACGTGTGCCTAATAGGCACATGTTAAGACATGTTAAGATTGGAAAGGTTTATTGAAATGTGTGAAAAGTGTATAGGAATATGTGAAAGTGTATTGAAAAGTTTAAAAGGTGTATTGGAGTGTGTGTTGTTTTTGTTTGTTTATGTGCTTATCGTGTGCCTATTAGGCACACGTTAGCAAGACCCTTGTTTTTTTTTAAATGTTTGGGTTCCCAAATCCTCATTCGCCATTTGGAGTAGGGATGATGGCTGAAAATAAAGCCCCCGTTGGAATTCATGACGGGTATGGATATTCGGAAGGGGTTCAGAGATCGAGGATGGAGATCCGATCCGTCCTAAGAGGTGAATATTTCATAGGGGGGATTAGTATAATGGGTGATAAGATAAGAAAAAGTTTGGTTAATACTTGACATAGATGGATAAGAGTTGGTGGATAAAGAAATAATGTGAGGATTTATTTAATTGTCTCTTGTAGTGAGGGTATAAAAATATATAAATAGTTTTGGAGAGATTTGCAAGGCAATGGTGTCATTATACCCATCCAGATAAGCTTATCTTGGGGGTGGGGTGAGATAAGTTAAGACCCCTGCAACGTCTTAGCAATTTAGGGGGTTAAGCAATTCGACTGCAAAATAAGAAGCTTACCGGATAAAAGTGTGTTCAGGTTAGCTTGTCCCCCTCCCTCCATTACCCATTGACAAACATGCCTATACACTATATCCAATAGGATAAACTTCGTTAGGTAATTAAGTAAACTCTCACATCTTTGTTTTATTGGCCATTTCAACAACTAGAAAACAAAGCACTTCTTAGTTAATCCCTAATTTTAAATTAATTCTCATTTATAACATATTCATCTCTTATCCATCATTTTTCTTTGTCACATGTTATGGTATTGTTTCGTTTAGAAGTCAATGAGCTTAAGCTCGATCTTGATTAGTTTTAAGAGTTTGAGTTCAATATGAGTATTAATCAATCCTGTATAAAGAGCTGAGTTTATACATATAGAGATGGCACTTATACTCATACCCATGAATATCCGACCCTAATTTGGTTATTTGGAGGTGGATATTAATCAATTTTTCTTACCCAATAAGAGTGGATACGAGAATAATTATACAATACCTGGTCGGATATGGGAAGGGTATGATTTTGATACCCCAGAAGCGAATACCCATTCCCGTCCCAATATACGTGTTATTAATAATGTATACGGTTTATATATACCTCTGTTTACCCATACTCGTCCCAACATACTTGTTATTCATAATATATACACTTTATATAGAGCTCTGCTTTAGACAATTATTAGTATATTTTTATTACCCCAGTTGCTCACGAGTAATTCTTTTTTAATTTTGTAGTAGCGACTTAGTTACGTTTGTTTGTGTATTTATTATATCTGTCATAAATTATTTAATGATGTTTTTTGTTGTGTACTTTTATTTTAGTTGTGTTAATGCATTACTACTAATATGTACAGAAAATTTTGACTTATTAATTTGTTGATATATTTACATATATGTATTCACTTAATGACTATTTACGCATTTAGTGAGAATTTACGTGTAAAAACTTTACTAGAAGACACAAAATGGAGAGCATAACTAAAAAATCGAGTGCGAAAATCGTTTTCCATATAGTTCCATGAGGGAAATCTTCATTGAACCCAAACCTCGGGGTGCTCGTGTATAATTCACCCAATTTGATTAGTTGAGCTCCAAATGTTTAAACGAACCAAGAAAGCACAATCCGCGTAATCCCCAAAACAAATCCTTACCGTTCATCTAACTACTATCAATAGTTCGATGCCATCGAAACCAAACAATACGGATCGCCATTCTCCACCGTCGATACTCCTCTCAATCCAACGGCCCACCTCCTTCCCTGCCTCCAGCCACTCCGTATAAAATCCCCGACCTCACTGCTTCGCCTCGCATCTCTCTCATTTTCGAAAGCTCAAACACTCTCTCTCTCTCTCTAAATAGGCAAAATCCTAAGGCCATCTCTAGTGGTGGAGTTAAATGCCTAAGTTAGTCAGTCATTAGGACAGTTAACTAGCATTCTCTCTTTTTTTGCCCATAATGGTGTAGCTAAGGAGTAGTTAAAATGTGTAAGAGGAGTAAAAATGTTAGCTCAGAAGTTAACAGGAGCATCTGAGCAAATCATCTAAGAGTGGAGTCAAGTGGGCTCCACCATGTGAAAAAGTGAAAAAGTTTTCGGATTTCAAAATTTTCTACCCGTTGCAACTTGTCTCTGCAAATATAACTTCATTCGTTTGCTCTGTTTCTTCTCCCATCCGTTGCCATCAGTAGACGTTGAAAAAAGTACGTTGTATGTATGGGACCCAATTTTGGTTGGAACATTTAATTTAACAAAATGTTAGCTACACTATTATAACACAAAGGCATCTAACTAACTAACAACAACTTAATTCACACAATTGGGTCCCGCTTTTTACACTTTTGTGTCATATAACTACACAAATTTAACTCCACCACTAGAGATGGCCTAACTACCACTTTCTCTCTCTAGAAATGTCGGGCCGAGGAAAGGGGCTGGGCAAGGGCGGAGCGAAGCGGGCACAGGAAGGTGCTCCGAGACAACATCCAGGGGATCACGAAGCTGGCGGCGTATATGCCGCCTGGCTCGCCGAGGAGGGGTGAAGAGGACTAGCGGGCTGATCTACGAGGAGACTCGTGGCGTTCTGAAGATATTCTTGGAGAATGTGATTCACGATGCCGTGACCTACACAGAGCACGCGAGGAGGAAGACTGACGGCGATGGATGTGGTTTATGCTTTGAAGAGGCAGGGTAGGACCTTGTACGGCTTTGGCTGTTGATCGGTAGTTTCTGGATTTGTGAATGGGGGTTTTAGGGTTAGGGTTTGTTTAGGTTCAATGATCTAGTTTGGAGGATGTGATTTTGGTATCCTTTGTTTTTGTAATGGGAAAACGTGCATCAATGATAACACATATATGACTTGATTTTGGATCCAATTGAGTAGCAAGTCTCTCGCAATCACCATTAGCTTTGTACAACACTTGTTTTTTAATTGGGTTTGGCAAATTAAAATTTAATGACCGGTAAGAACTAAGAAGTAAAAACTCTCAATTCTCCAAGAATATCTTCAAAACGCCACGAGTCTCCTGGTAAATCAATTTGAATTTAACTTCTTGTTTGGTTCTAAAAAATGGGAGGGGGTAAAATTTCAGATACAAGTTTTAGATTTTCACCCTTGCTGAACGCATGCTCATTTTGTGTCACTACAATAATTAAAATTGTTCATTTTGTAAAAATTCATTTGTTAAGAAACTAGAAAAAAAATTAGTTTAATTGGATATTTATAAGTGTTTGATACACGAGTTCACATTTTCAGCAAAAAAATAAATAAACTCATAGATGAAGCAATTATGGATACTTTGAATCAAGATGAATTTTGTGAGGGTCTCATAAAAAATGAATTTGGAAAAATCAACAAAGAGGGTCGCAGAATGAGCAAACCATCGGCAAGATTGAGGGTGATCAAAATTGCACTTTTTAGTAGTCGAGTCTGAGATCAAAGATTCAAATAAACGAACCAAAAAAACACTCAGGGTGAGTTATCCATATGCTTGAGAGAGAGAATAAAACACCCATTATAGGTCAAACACTTGAAATAATCCATGCCCTGTGGAAAACATAAAACTAGAATGCGAGGGAAAAAACACAAAACTAGGAAATAATGGAAAAAAAATGGGAAGATGCAAAAAGTGGGTGATATATGGTACAAACAACAATCACTCATTAATCTGCAATACCAATACTCAAGCCAGAACAGAAGCAAAACAAACTTCACAACAAAATCGTAACACGCGGGCATAAATAGATCTACTTTTAAGGGTCGAAAAATCGTAAAGCACAAAAGTTACAAAGCCAATTGCCAAATCCAAGCAGATGAAGATTACAGTACTCGCTGCCATCAATTTGTTTGCATAGCTTCTGCGTGGTACTTCTCCAAATCAGCATCCAGATCGTCTGCTGATACCTTCTCAGCCCCACCACGACCTCTACCACCACGTCCACGGCCCCTCCCCAAGCCTCGGCCACCACCTCCTCGAGGTCGTCCAGTGGCACCACCGCTTCTCCCCTGACTGCTCTCGTCGGACAATAGATGGAAAAACTAAATTAACTAGAAGTGAAGGTAAACAAAGTGCGAAAGAAAAAGAAAACTTCTACTACAAGGCAAATTACTTCAAAAGTTATCTAGTAATCAACAAGAGCTTAATAAAGGTTCACCCATGCACCATCAAAGAGTCAAAATATTGTTCGTAAAACTACATGCATTAAATTTGAGTTGAGAGATGAAGCGTCATATGCACTTCCTATTTAACTTCAAATTACGGCAATGCCTTATATTCTTAATATTAGAAAAACATTATGATAAATGCAAATTGAGAAGGCCAGACATCAAAGCCTCGTAGAGAGCTAGCCATGGCACGGCAGTACATATGGGATCGGAAAGCAACATATGGTAACAAAAACACATGGTGTAGTTCCACACAGGATGAGAGTAGAATTTTACCTTAAAGCAATGTTACCGTACCAAACGTGACCACATTTGACTACCACCTTTTGGGTACCATTTCATTTGTTATCCATACATTTGGAAGGAGACATGATAGGTAGGTTCGAGCCCATTCCACTCATCCATTGGTTACACATTTGAGGGTACCCAAAGCTGGTTCCTACATAATTTATGTTGATCTTTTCCAAATGATTGCCACCTCATCAGTTGTGGCTTTCCTGATGTAAATTTCATCGGCAAATAGCAGATGAGATACACATGGTGCCTTCCTTCTTACTGCTTAACACCTCGATATGAAATATAAATCAGTGGAACACATGGCAGAAACTGGCCATGCTCTTACATCCCAGGAACTCATTCCACCAATATCCAGCCCACGGTGGTGCAGGGAAAACTAAAATTTCTACACCATGTAAACGCCCAAAACACATTACCCCAAGGTAACAAGCCTGGACAGTTTCTACTTTCTAGAATAGCCCCCTAATCCCAATAGAGCCCTGGATGCTCTTACATATTCGTGAAAGCTTTTGTTTGAGACCAGAGCTACGCTGTCCAAAAGAGGTCTCTATGTAGCACGGACACCGACACAGATACGGACACTGACACGGATACGGACACGGACACGCAAATTCTAAAAAATGGACACGGATACGGTGGGGGACACGGCAAAAATAAATAAATATTTAATTAATTATATGTATAAATAAATCATATATGTATGCAATAACAATATATAATAATTATATATACATAGATATATATACTTTTCTTTTGATATGTAAGATATCTACACTGTTATTACTAGTATATATACTCTACACTGTTATTACTAGTATATATACTCGTATACACATAATGTAAGATATACACCCTCAACGGAAATATATATACCAGTACATACATCCATATATATACATATACACAGCGAGAGAGTGTGTATATGGGGGACACGCGTGTCCATGCCGTGTCCCCCTCCAAAAAATAATTTAAGGGACATGCCACGTGGCGTGTCCAATACGTGGACACGGCGACCTCTAGAAGTGTCGGTGCTTCATAGGAGGTCTGGTAAGAGAGTAAATCAAAAGATTCTCCAAAATCTTCTTATTTTATTCTAAAAGGTGGCTTCACATCCACATGTAAGGAAACATTAGAACCGCCCATAACAAGAGGAAGACCTGACTCTATGCAAAGCCTGTAGTTTGGCCAACTAGAGACCCCGGCCTCATAGTTCAAGTCAACAAGTAAATGATTAAAAAACATTTGTTTTACAAACTTCAGCTTTTGTGTAAACCTAGAGAATCATTCGTAGATCCATTAAATGTTATTAGATTCAGTTAGGGTTGGATGATCGACTCCTTCCATATAACAAAAATAGTAGGAAATCTTTTGACTTGATCTCATTATTTAAAGATAAAGATTACATAGTAGAAAAGTTCTGATTTGTTCTTATATGAAGATAAAAAGATAAATTAGCCTGCATTATAGCTACAATTTAGCTCCAGATCATCTCAATGCCAACATCAGATAATGGTTTCGAATCTTACAAGGATATAAAAGGCTTGGGACTATGAGCAATTGAAACATGCAGTGATATGAGGATCAAGAACAATGGGTAAGGTTAAAGAGCAAACCTTCTGGGTGCGCCATTTTGATCCCCAAACATGCCATTTGTAGGAGGGGGTAGAGCAGCAGGAGTTCCAATATTTGTCCCAACGATCTCAATCTTCATAGGCTTTCCATCCAACTGAACATTGTGGTACCTTTTGACAGCCGCCTCAGCATCTTTTCGCCGTGAAAACACTACCTCTGCCGTTCCCTAATAGAAATAATGTTTCTTAAGGACGCAGGACACAAACAATTCCTGGAAGGACCATAGTATGCCAAACTTGATGTGGTACCTTTGATCTTCCGCTCCTATCATAATGAATAGAATATCGTTTTAGGTCCCCGACCTCTGCGAAGAGCTCCTGCACATTAAACAATTGCCTTAATCACAAAACAGAGCTTCACAATTTTCATGATCTTCCAATTAGAATCAATAGATGTAACAGTTCATCAGGACAACAGTGAGAGTTCAACACAAACACATGCACAAGGACAACTAATTGAGCTTGGCCAGTCCAAAAATCAGCTGTATGGTCTGAAGATTCTACAGAATGATCTTAGTCTGAATGTGGACTAAACTAAGCTTGGTTTAGAATAAATTTGATTAACTTCCAAGCAAAGCTTCAACTAATCTTATCTTCAATGCACACGAGGGGGTGAGGTTGGGCTGAGGAAGTGAGCTTCAAATGGGGGGTTCTTAGCGCTGAGCCTAAGCAATCATACTCTGAGCTTGACCTAGCAAACATATCCTGAGCTTGATGGACAAGCAAACACTACATAGTCTGCTGAGTTTGACTTCGGAAAAAAACACCTCTAAGGTCGCTTTTCCAGGGTATGGACATAAGACATACTGTTGTTAACAGCGAGGACCTAGGATTTGTGTGCTTTCGGGTCAAATACTGAGACCATAGAGTTGTCAATGACACAGGGCAACAATTGGAAGTTTAAGGGGTCATACGAATATTCCTTCTCTCCCAAAATATGTACGGTCCACAAAATGAGTACTTAAAAATAATGCAATTAAAAAAATTCAACAATTTACTAGATATCAACGAGTTCTTTTAATTAATGAAAAATGTTTGAACTTTTTCTTGAAAAAAAATGTATTATTTTCAAGTCTCTATTTTGGGACGGAGGTATTACATATTTCAATATTCATGAGACCAAATGGGCAAAATATCAATAAACCCCTGGGGGTTTTCCAAATTCAGTGGCGTCACTTGACTGCGTATGCCTTCATCTCCCTCCACCCAAGATTTGTTGCCCATACCATCTAACCCCAAGGAGTTGTCACAGTTATAGTCACCTTGCAGGCATGAGCTTCAGGAAGCCTTCTATCTAATTGTGTGGGGTTCGACTGCCACCCGTGTGCTATTAATTGCCACGTTAGGCCAGTCCATACACGCTATACCCCAACTATAATTGAGTCACTGCTCCTGCTAGTGGACAGTGAGATTGGTCCCCTCCCCTGGATTAGTCAGTATATTGGGTCTAATAGAGGGTTAAAAAAATGGCCTAGACCATCCCTGGAACTTCTTGTTTTGTAGTTTAGCTAAACCACCAGATCTTCATTATCATTGCAAACCCCTCTCATTGATGGTTAAGTCCTACATCAATCATAAAATCTGCTCGTAACCAGCCTTCAACACTTACCTTTACCACTGGCCTACATCAATTTTTTAATATAATCAGGATGAGTGTTCTTTGCACTACTATTACATATTTACATCGAATATTTTAATTATTTGGAAGCAATATGATTCCACCTCATGTCGTAAGAAGTGCATCTTTGTAAGCATAATGCAACAGCAAATTTTCAAATAGAATACTCCAGGAATTTTCAGCACGTAACTATTATGCCATTTATTAATTAAGAATTATGTACATGATTAGCCAAAAAAGACCAGACTAGCATAAGTTTCTAATCCATTACATACGGCCTAATTCTGATAAGAGGTTTATGTGTGAAACCCCTACAGCAGAGCACATGCATTGAATAAACACGCAAGTAGTAAATGATTGGAGACACAAAAAATATTACCTAGTAAGCAACCAAAGAAAAATAACTACGGCCTCCTATGGCCAAAAAAAAAAAAACAGGTTTTTTGGTTTATTCGTTTGTCTTTATTCAAAAAAAATTTACATTTGTTAGTTTTGCGCCAAGTTTTCATAGTTTATTGGTTCCTCTCGACGAGAAAAATCCAAAAAGTATAGAATTATGGTCAAAACTAAATTTTTTTTGAATAAAGACAAAACGAATAAACCAAAAAACCAATTTAAGTTTTTTTTTTTTGCCAAAGGAGGCCTAAGAGCAACTCCAATGGTTCTCACCATTTTTTGGTTTCTAAAGCCAAATTTTGGATGGCAACAGTTCTATTGTTATAATTTGGCTAAACTGCTCCAATTGTGGCAAAACAAAATTTTGACTACCTTCCTTAACTAACTTCCAACAATTAATTTCTATGAACTTTAACTACCTTCAAACCACCATTTTAACTAATTTTTTTGGTGCCACATATTTTAATTACTTAAAACTCCATAAACCCCAAGTACTAGTAGATAGCACAAGAAACAATTAGCAAACTAAAAAAAGCAATTCTTAGAGGAGATTTCTACTCCTCTTCCGATTAAGATGACAATCACAATAGAAAACAGGTCACTATGACAATTGCTTCAAGTTGGCATTGTGCGAGGACTGACACGACTTTGGTATCGGGAAGATCTTGCTTGCATCATGAAGACATGCAGTCCTCTTCGCACCCTGAGGATGAACTACTGTCTGCACAACAGTTGCCATTTAGGAATATAACATCAACAAGAAAGTATCCAAGGCTATAATTGTGGCCATTGATGGTACATTTGGCAGGAGGGGCACGTCCTCCAACAAGAGTGGAGAAGAGATGGGACCAATCGAGAACACTGATATCACAGGAGGACCCAGGCATTCCAAAAAAAGCATGTCATATCCACAAGTCAGACCACGCAACAGCCACAAGTATGATTGTAGGCTTACAGGCATAACCAATGAATTGACCATGCCAAGTGGTTGGACAATTCTCCCATTGCCAATTCATGCAATCTAGACATCCAACATACCAGGAAATCCACGTCTCTCTCCTTAATGTAGAAGTCTGTAAACGTCCAGCGTCATTGGGGATCAAAGGTACTCCTCTCCATACTCAATTGTTGTACTTTCAACAATTTTCATGTACTCATCAACAGCATCAAAGAGGTATGCTGTATTCTAGCATCCTAAATGCCACAACCATTTTATGATGCCCAGGTAAGCTGACATATCTTGCAACGTCCACCTTTTGAACAAAGTAATCGTCATGTCATTGAACCGTGTGAAGGATTTAAAGAAATAATGGTGATTCATGCAAAACTGCCTTCGAAATATGTTGGTAGGAAAGACAGGTTTTTCAGCAAAGTACTCTCCCATTAGTTGCTTGTTTGCGCCAACTCTATAACAAAAATGTGTCATTGACCATTTGAAGAACCCAAAAGCTTGCTTTGTTGGCTTGATTGTTGTGCTTCCACTCTGTGGTACGCCAATGCTCTCATAGTGACCACTTTTCTTCTGCGATCCTCATCTTCATCGGAAGAAGAGATGAAATCTCCTCTAAGAATTTCTTTCTTTAATTTGCTCATTATTGTGCTTGTTGTGTTTTCAACAAATACTTGGTATTTATAGTTTTGTACTATGAAAAATATAGGTGCCACCAAAAAAACTACTCCCTCCGTCCCCAAATATAAGTAGATTATTCCATTTTGGGCAATCCCTTAATAAGTGTGTGTTTTGAAAGTTAATGGGTAAAAGTTAGTACAATTATATTTTGCCCTTTTGGAAAGTTAATCGGCAAATAGTTAATGGGTAAAAGTGGCAGATAGTTTTGGAATGTAGAGGTAAAAGTTGATGTGAGAAGTGTAAAGTGGAGGTAAACATTGAAGTGAAAGGTGTAATTGTAATGATGTTTCTTTAATAAGTTGGATTTACAAAGAAACACATTTAAAAAGGGACGAAGGGAGTAGTTAAAATGGTAGTTAGAAGGTAACTGAGGTCCATAAACAATCAGTTGTTGATTAGAATAGTTAAAAATGTTGGCTAGAGATAGTAGATGCATAGAAATTTACTTGTTGACTAGAATATTAGTTTAAAATGGTGGATAATATAATACATAGTAAATTAGTCGCTGACTGAAATAATCCTTACGAACGGTGGCTATAAATAGTAGAGTTGAATGCCTAAATATTTGAAGCTCTCTAGATCCCACTCTTTTCCCAGCCCAGCTAACTGCAGCTCCCTTGCCAAAATTGGCAAGTTTGGCAATTGCCAAATTGGATGCCATATTTGGCACCAAGAAATGGCATTGCCAAATTTTGGCACTGAGTTTGGCGCAATGGCAGAAAGGGCTTTGCCATGCTTCATGCCAAAATTTGGCATGAAGCATGGAATTTGGCACCAAGAGGACTTGCTCCAAAATGGCGACATCCATTTTGTGAGCCAAATTTTGGTCAAAGAATTGGCAAAGCCATTCTTGGCAGGGGAAATAGTTGGCCGTTGTGAAATGGAACCTCATGCCACATATTGGCCTTGCCTTGAGCTACAGCAGGGCGTACGAGAGGCTCTAAGCTAGTAGGTATTCTATTCAATATGTTTCATCCTCCACATTCTCTCACACCTAGTCCACATGACATATCTACTAGACAAATCAAGAACACCATGATGTCTAATCATTTCCCCAATCTGTAGGTTTCCTAAAGTTAACATTCACTCCACCTCATTTTCAGGGTACGGATCTCACGTCAACGCAGGGTAGTTATATGAATTACATACCGACTCATATCTAAACAAGGTATAACTTTAACTCCTCTATTTCCTTCACAACCTCATAAGACAATCAACTAATTGAGAAGATGTATATAAAAACAAACACCAGGCTTTTCCGAAACCTATACAAGAGTTCTTCTGTATTTATACATGCATTTCAAGTTTCACCACGACAATCAGGTAACACGTTAGGATTTAGGAGTTACATTAGAATAAGTTTACACAAAATTGCAACTGAAGAAAGTGCTACTTCACTCAATGAACACATTAGCCGTTACATTAAAATAAGTGTCTACCAATCTACCATTGTCATCATTAGGGCTACAACTCATTCGCCATTGTCTGTAAGTAAATGCCTAATTACCAAGTACATGTGATGTAGGCAACAAATATTGAGCAAAGGCATGGCTCGAAACAAAAAAGAAGAAGTAACAACTCCTGCCCTTTGAGAATACAGCCAGTACATGGAGGTACTAGAGCATAGGAGTAATTTGTCAAGTAGCAATCAACTACTAGGAGCAGTCTAGTACCTCAATACACTCATTACTAAGCAGTGTTCATAAGTAAGAATTTAAGAAAACACATACGCATGAATAAAACCTGAAAGCGATAGAGGCAAAAACATTACCTTAATATCTTCACCAGAAACCCCGTAATCCAAGTTAGAGATGAAGAGTTTCGTCCCCGTCTCGATCGCCGACACTCGGCCGGCCTGGGGCGCGTACGCAGCCGCCGCGTGATCTGCGAACAAGTCGTGCTTCCACGTCGTCGTCTCGGGCGCTTGAACCTGACGCGTCGTAACATTTCACAACTTCAAAATCAAACCCTAACCCATCCATACACACACAGATCTACACTTATTCTGAGCTCTCGAAAGTGTTTGAAGACTACTCACCTTGGGTGCATACGGAGCTGTTCGATTCGCGCTCCGGTTCGGGACCCGACGGGTGGGTCCCGGACCGGAGTTACGATCTCCGCCTCCTCTAGGTCGACCTCCTCCACCACCACCACCGCCGGAATTCTTGTTCTTCTTTATTATGTCGTCGAGCGACATGTCTAAGTTCGACATTTTCTTGACTTCGTAGAGATTTCGATGGGGTGGAAGAGAGAGAAAGAGAGACTTCGTAGAGAGAGAGAGAGAGAGAGAGAGAGGACTAGGTTTGTTTTTGCAGGGAGCGACGAGGAGAAGAGTCTACTGGAGAAAAGTGGCTGGCTTAGCTATGACAGAACATAGTACATGTAAGATTTTTCCCTCTACAGGAACACAAATGGTTTCGTGGTGTAGTTGGTTATCACGTCAGTCTAACACACTGAAGGTCTCCGGTTCGAACCCGGGCGAAGCCAACCATCATTCTTTTGTCTCTTTTGAGAAGGTCTTGCCCTTTTTTTTTTTTTAACATTACATATTCATTACACAACTAGCTATTACAAAGGCGACTCCGCACAATATTGCGAGCACTCTCACCTCTTGACGGATGGCTTTAATAACACTTACATAATCAAAAGAAGATACAACAATGAACAACATTTCGAATAGAAACACTAGTCTTTTTTATACAACACAAAGTTTCAACAACCTGCAACAATATTAAGGATATCGAGAACAACATTTCGAATAGAAACATTAGCTTTTCTATTATTCTATATAGCGCAAAGTTCTAACAACCTCTAAACTATCCGACAAAAATTTGAAGCTTCCGCAATCCCTTAGCTCTCGCCCATCGCATGGTCGGCAAAATCGCCAAAGCCTCTACACCTGTCGATGACAAAGCATGAACATGCGTAAAACCTTGCTCAAAAGGCATATGTAGCAAATGTTGTCCACACCAAGCAGCAACACCTATACACGAATCCTTCTTCCAGACACCATCTACAACCAACTTCACTACCTGATTCATGTCCACACAAATCCCATAGCAGAACACATAGGAATGCCTAGTAGCAGCCCTATCAACCGCCGGCCACTCCCTTGATCACTTTCTTACCAGACTTCTTCAACATGGAGAAACTATGCACCATATTAGCACAACAATAATCAAATGAACTAATGAAGGGGCAGCCAAATCAAAGCATGCACGATGGCGAGCACACCATATTTCCCACAAAACACACACCGATTTGCAGAAAACCCTATCGTAATAAATCATGTAACTTTCCGGCAAACCATTCCTTAGAAACCAATTCCGGTCTGAAATTTGAAACCAACCCTGAATCATTCCACAATCTCATAGCAAAAGGACACTGTCAAAATAGGTGATCTACCGTCTCCTTCACTGCTAGAATACAGTGAATAACTATCCATATAAAAAGCACATACTTGGGGGATAAATTGCAAGCCCAAAATTTCTTCCACAACTATGGCTCAAAATCACCAACTCTACCCGGATACTTAGCAAACACAGCTAGGAAATAGGGCGACTTGACCGTAAACTCCATTGGTAGCGCACGCCCAATACAGCCGATCCTTCCTACTTGATCAGCAATATTAGATACGAAGCCTCGTGCTTTGCACGAAGTTAATGCCCGTTAGTAACTAATAGTTTATAGCATTAAATATGTGATGGAATTGAAGCAACTGATTGTGAGTAGATATTTATAGATATTTTTTGTGGAGGTGTGTATAACCTGTATGTACAATCAATTATATCCATCATATATTATTTGTATTGTATTCACTATTATAGGTTTTGTTAAGACTTGGAAATAACTTTGAATATAACTTAAATTTAAGGGAGGTTGGTTTAAGCCTACGTCGTTAATTAAGTTTGCATAAAATTTGATACAGGAAAATAAATTCTTTTTGGCATATGATTCTACTTAGTTCAATGGGTTTTTTTTACAACTCAGATATATTGTTCATTTATTGGTTTAATATAGTGTGATCCAAAATGTTAAAGTTATTTGTAAATGATTAAAAGAATTTGGTTTTTCGACAAAACATTTTATATAAGGGATGCAAAAGCAAAATGTTGAATTGATGAATAACAAATAGTCATAGTTATCCTCATTTTGTTGGTAGTCCAAAAGTCAAGATGTTTTCTTATAGCATGCCTAGATAGAGAGTACAGTTTCTTTTCAAAGCATTGGGTTATGGATAGTTTGACAAGAAGTATCTATCAAAGATAGATATTCTAGGATTGTTCTAGAATTTTATTTGGTACAAGAAAATATCTAAAAGGGAAGATATTTTGTATAGTTAAATCTTAACTATTATGTAGTTTAATCTTCACTGGAATAAAGAGCACAAATATTTGTATTTTATATAGGCTCCAAGAGTTTTTGAGAAACTATTGCTGTCAATGTCAATGTTGTGAAATGTTCTATGCTAGTTCAAATATGTAATCAAAGTAGTTGCTAGTTATTTGATTTGAAAAGCAATAAGATTTAGTCTAAACTATACGACAAAATTTGAAGCTTCCGCAATCCCTTAGCTCTCGCCCATCGCATAGCCAGCAAAATCGCCAAAGCCTCTACACCTGTCGATGACAAAGCATGAACATGCGTCGCTTAAAACCTTGAGCAAAAGGCATATGTTGCAAATCTTGTCCACACCAAGCAGCAACACCTACACACGAATCCTTCTTCCAGGCACCATTTACAACCAACCGCCACTCCCTTGACCATTTTCTCATGAGACTTCATCAAATTATGCACAATATTAGTACAACAATAATCAAATGAAAGGGACAGCTAAATCAAAGCATGCACGATAGCGAGCACACCATATTTCCCACAAAACACACACGGATTTGCAGAAATCCCTACCATAAAATAAATCGTGTAACTTTCCAGCAAACCAATCCCGGTCTGAAATTTAAAACCAACCCGGAATCATCCCACAATCTCATAGCAAAAGGACACTGGCAAAATAGGCGATCTACCGTCTCCTTCCCTACCCCGCATAACGCACACAAAACATTAAACAAGTTATTGTTCCTCTGTCCCTCCTTCACTGCCAGAATACAGTGAATAACTTTCCATATAAAAAGCCCATACTTAACCTTCCACAACTCCAGCTCAAAATCACCAACTCTACACGGATACTTAGCAAACACAGCCAGGAAATAGGCCAACTTGACCGTAAACACTCCATTGGTACTACACGCCCAATACAGACGATCCTTCTTACCCCGACCCGGAATATAAGTGAACAAAATTCTTTGCGCTACATCACAAGGGAAAATAGCTTTCACCAATGGCTCATGCCAAGTGAAAGATCGCCAATCAATCAAAGCTCCCATCCTTAAATCTCTAAGTGACACCATAACATCCTGACCAACGAAGGGATTATCCATCCCCATAATCCACGGATCCCCAAAAACCCTAATCCCGGTCTTGCTTAGAATTAAGTAACCAATTTATATTTTTCCTTTCTTTTGGTTTAGAATAAATTAGACTAACCTCCCCACTTGTTTCGTAGAAATACTCTGTTACATATTTTATAGTATTTTTTTAATACTAAAATTGCATTCGTTATTTACACCTTAAAATGGGTAACGATGCTTTTGTGAGTGTGGGGAATCGGTGTTGTGAATTATAGACTTGTTGTTTTCTAAGTCTTTATCTTTATTTACTTATATAATTATGCATACCGTGATTCTTATGAGTCTGCAGAAGCAAGATACGAAGGTCGAAGGCCTTGCAAGCCCGAGGCCATTGCAATCAAGAATCTCCCTCTTTTATGGACAATGCAAGGGGTACCGATCCTAGAGGTACTAAAATGGTACAAAGCGGCCTACGAGCAGGGGCGGAGCCAGCTTAGGACAGGGGGCACGTGCCTCCACTGGATTTTTATCGCATGCTGCTATTTTTTTTCCTTTTACAACTCGTTTTAGATTTAGTACATATAATATAATTATCTCATTCCATAACAAGTGGATTATTGTCTCCAGTGGCACAAGCGCGTGCGTGTGCTGGTACCCTTTTTTGATGGATTTTACCATTTTCTTTTTTCTTTTTCCACGTGGGACAAGAAAAGAGTACATATATTGATCCTGGTCTCACTAATTTTGAAACAAAAAATAATTGAAAACAATCTTAGTGATCCTTATTATAATTGATTTAATTTTTTTGTCACAAAGATTAAGAAACAAATAGTTAAGTGAGCTATCATAATTCTATGATTTCTTAAAAAATGAGCTTATCTAGAGTCTTTGAGCCGGCGTTGACAATATACTTGAAGCAAAATGTTTTTATGGGATTAGTAACGAAATAATTATGCAAAACTTTTGAAAAATGAAAACTTGTTGGGGTCAATTGTAAATAAAATTACCACCAAATATATATATAAATCTCACTCACAAAAAAAGTGCGGGAAAACAGTTGTGGGCCGTTGGATCCTACGCCCTTCACGCGATCCAACGGCTCACAACTGTTTTTCCGCACTTTTTTTTGTGAGGGAGCCCTCATAGGAAACTTCTTGTATGTTTAGAAGCGTTTTAAAAGATTATGCTACAAACTTTTGTGCCTACCGGAGAATGTTCAAACTTTTGATCTTGGTGCTTTTTTATTCCCTATATTTTATTGTGATAGGGTGCCCTTTCTGAATGGAATTTTTGGTTCTGCCACTGCCTATGAGACCCACTTTTGGGTTTCGAACGAAGAATCCGAACCGTTCAATAATTTTAAAATAATTTTCCTCGTGTCCCTGCAAAAAATCACCTTAATTGGACATGCCTGAGTGATTTATCCAAACTTCAAAATTTTCATTTAAGATTTAGGATTCTGAACGAGAAAATGAAATATTGGACGATCCACTTACGCATATCCGATTGAGCTGATTTTATTGCATGGCCACTCGGAAAATTATTTTAAATTATTGAACGGTTCAAATTATTCGTGTGGAACCCAAAGTGGATCCCGCGGGCTACTACGAATAATCTCGGTACCATGGGCTTCGGTACTCATATCTGTTTTATATCATGTTTGTGTTTGTGTTTATAGGCTTACAAAAGGAGGCATGCAAGGGTGTTTTTTTTGGGTGAAGCTTTGGGCTCAATCTACTTATACAAATTGATTCGAGCTAATACGACATATAGTTGGGTTGTCATATCACGAAAGGGACAAATCATATGAAGAGTTTTGCTACATTAGTGGTTCAAGCTTTTACCAATCGCTAACTGATGATGCTTGGATTTCATTATAAGAGCGAGATATATACCCATCGATCTGATTTGTGTAACTTCATTTGTTTTGAAACGAACCAATAAGACGAAAAACTAAAAAACGTGAAAAAATATATATAATAAAGACGAAAAAATAAGTGAGGTAACTTTTTAGGTCAAAATTGCATACAAACTTTAGGGAGATCAATGTAGTCTACCCTTTTGATTCGCTTCTCTCGAAGGAGCAACCTCTAAATCTTAGACTTTGACCACCACAGTCCATTGGGATTAAAATTAAAATTTAGATAACATTCCAAAATTATACTATCAGAAGAAGAAGGAAATATATATCTATAAACCATATGCAAAAATATAGAGGCTGGTGCAATAGACATTTTAAAAGTGACTAGCTTGTAAAGACCCTCCACCACTGGGTAGGCAAATATTACCGATTTACGCTGGCTATAACTCGGCGGTCCAATGAACTTTGTTCATTAATTGGGCTTGTTCAATACTGTAGTTGTTCCTCGTGAAGCCCATTGTCATTGGGCCTACAGTGGAATAAATTTTATCAAAAATTTCGAGGTGGGAGAAATGTGGGGCTCATCTTGACTTCGTTATGCATTGACCAAAAGAAATAGGAGTATGAAGTGAATGCCACAATAATCCACCACCTTATACAATATTGTCCTTTTTGGCCGCCTAAATTCCATGAACTTCCCAGTTGGTCATCCATCTCTAGATTGCTTCAGGGCGAACGCACTTAACTGTGAAGTATCAATGAGTTTTGATGACAACACGACTTAAAAATGTCTTGTGCAAGTTAGTGCATGATCTATTCTCGTATATCATAAAACTCTGTTGCATCCAGGTGGGTTATGAGCTGTCACAAGCTAAATTAATCAAGTAACTTTTGAAGTGTAATTTGATCTAAAATTTAAAGAGGCTGAGCTCTTATTACTATAGCTGACTACTCTAGTCTATTATCTTCTTTTGTATTGAAATTAAACTTCACCAACAAGCTCCTCTGATTTTTCTGAGAAACGTATCATTGCTACTCGAATCGTTTAAAGGATTTGAAACATGATAAAAACATTGGGGCAATATCCAAATTATGCAGACTATTATCTTACTGATATATCAGACTATGGGATTTTTCCTTTCGGAAGTCCGTAAACAAACAATATTAAAGAGAAGAAAACTCTTACTGTTGCATAAACTGAATGCTGATTACAAAATGGGAATATTGCTGATTACAGATGATGGTAGCAAATGAGAAACACTAGGATTGTTCTGCCAAATTGCCTGTCTCAACTATGAACTGCCTACCTCTACTTATAGAACTGAGATGACAAGCTTAAAACTCGAACAAAGTTCCCCGCAGAGCTTGGCAGAACCTGACCGCCGAGGAAGATGGTGATATCTGCCCGATGCCTAGGTCGACGGACATGATCAGACACCGAGAAAGGGAACACCGGGTCAAGAGGAGACCCGAGGAACCGATCACGAACATGCCATTGAAAAGCGACCATCTGGAGGGGACAGATCCGGATGTGGCAGGAAGAGGGATTATTGATGAAGGAAGACGAAGAAAGTTGATGCTGATGCATATTTTATTGCTGACTACACTGCTTACGCTTATTCAAGGAGATTTTCCAGGTTATGAGATTCTTCTGTTCATCATCTTCCTCTGGAAATTCCTCAAACATTTCTGGGTAATCTGAATCAAATTTCTGACTATAAAATTCCTGAAATTTGTGATCAGTAGCGTCGAACTTGAATGGTACTTACTTCCTGAATCTGATCTGGTGATCTAATCTTCTGGATAGTGTCTTCACAGATAAGGAGAATGGTCCTTCTAAATTGCTATGGGTACAATACTTGTACAACGCGTGTGAGACCCATTTTGAGGTCCCACGCAAATATTCCGAGGCCGTCAAATCCATGGTTCTTCATTGACCGATCAAAAGTAAACTTTTGTTGTCCATTCTTGGATCAATTTTGATTCAACCAAGGCTTGTACAAACTGCTAATCTTATGATTCTTTCTAAGATATCTGAATTTAAATCTTTAATGTAATCTAAATTAGACCTTTTAAGTTTCCTATCTTTCTAGTTTGTTGCTAATCTCTTCTAGCTTTTCTAAAACTGTATTTATACTATCTGCTAATCCATCTTCTCTGTATATAGTCTCTATGCTATCTAAACTATCGCTACTTTTTATTTTCTTCAAAGGTTTATTCTTTTCATTTAAAAGCTGTTTAAGCTTGCTATTCCGATACTGTAAATTAGCTCTGTCTTCTTCTGACGCTTGTAACTGTTGTTTAAGTGATTGTATCTCTCTATCTTTCTTTAATACTTCTATTTGAAGTTTTAACTTTTCTATTTCTAAATCTTTATTAGCTCTGTCTTCTTCCGACGCTTGTAACTGTTGTTTAAGTGATTGTATCTCTCTACTATATTTCTTTAATACTTCGATTTGAAGTTTTAAGTCTTCTATTTCTAAGTCTTTGTTAGCTCTGTCTTCTTCTGACGCTTGTAACTAATGTTTAAGTGATTGTATCTCTCCACTATCTTTCTGTAATACTTCTATTTGAAATTTTAACTTTTCTATTTCTATATCTTTATTACTATTACTGACTACTCTAGTCTGACTAGTACTGCTATTATCTTCTTCTATATCGAAATTAAACTTCTTTTTTAAACAAAAACAACAAGCTTCTAATTTACAATTCTCACATTGATATCTTTTCGTCCTATATGGATAATTTCTACAATATGTACAAGGTGTGCTATCAGATCCAAAAGGGTATCTATTCCAACAGGCCCGGCCCTGTGTTTCGCGAGGCCCCAACCCTATTCTCAATTTGAGGCCCTTCATATATATATATATATATATATATATATATAAATAATTTTTTTTTTATATATAAATTTTTTTTTTCTACGAGAAGGGGCCCCAAAAACCGGGGGCCCCAGGCCCGGGCCTCCCAAGCCTGCCCACAGGGCCGGGCCTGTATTCCAATTATGACTACCTCGTATCATAAAATTACATTCTACTCCCTCCATCATTAATTTTCTACAAAAAAAATCTAATTTCTGTTTAGCAAATGTATATTATTCTTTTGAGTTTCTAATGAAATTTCTAATAGCTTTCTTGTTTCCTGTACTATCTCCTTAAGCTATTTCCTGTTCTAATAGCTTTCTAGTTTCTAATGATTGGTTAAACCACAAATCTGGTTATTTCTACAATTATTCTGGCTCCAACTCTTTCTAATTATCAGTAAAACTAAAGACTGGACTAAACTTTCAAACTAACTCTTCATACATAAAATGAAACTGACTAACCTCTTTAAATGTAAACTGACTAAAACTAATTGGATCTGACTAAGAATGACTCAAATACTTACTATACTTGAAATAAACTCAAACCTTTATTCAAATGCTCAAAAACTTACAATATAGGTATGGCGGACTGGGGATTGACCCTTAAGGCCTAAGTGTTCAGCCACTCATGCTAACCCTTGTACACTCTTTGTTTTTTTATTACAATGCTGTGATCTCCAAGCTCTTCTCCTTAAAAAGGAGTGGACTCGAGACTTAGCGTAGAAGCTAAGCACACCAGGTGTGCATTGGACCCATCGTCGTGTGTGTGAAACTACTTTCACAGACACGTGAATAAAGCAACTAGCTTTATTCAATTATTGTACAACCCTTAAGAAAAGACGCGACCTTGAATAAAGGCTCAAGTCCGTGGGACTACATTTCACCGAAAGTAGATCAATTAATGTACCACTCTATATCGTCTAAAGAAAAAGACGCGCCCTTAAATAAAGGCTCACACGGTGATTGTCATTTGTGGGACTAAATTTCACCGAAAGCAGGCCTACTAGCCTGCCGTCTTGTTCGGCTTTTGAGATGGCAGAATCTCTAGAGAGCTTTCTGAGGTGGAATTACTGAGACGCTCTCCTCCACTTGCCCCATAATGGGTAACAGTTCTTGTTTACCAATTGCAAAACCAATGGCCAGGCTATCTCGATTCTGGCCTAGCGACGCTCTGCATAGAATTCCCTTGAAATCACCCCATGTATAGTGGGCTGTGAGATCAATACTCCTATCATCCATTTGCTCCAACCTTGCTCGCCTTTCTGCGTAGTTTGGCTGCTTTCTGTCAAACTCTTCGATGAGCTGAAAGTCTTCTTCCTGGATTGAACAGTCTTGTCTTTCTTCGAGGATATGAACACTCAGAAAGATTTGCGGCTTGTTCTTGTGGAACTGGCCTAAAGTACTCCAATTATAATAGTAGAACATAGGTGGTGCCGAATAAACACAAATACCATGGACCTTTTCAGGCGAGTACTCGTCTCTATGATGTCTTGTTTGCCAAAGAAAATCGACAAACTTAACGACTGAATCATGGCATTTGCTTACCATGACTCTTGTAGTTTCATCGAGATGAATTATCTTAATAAAACCAAAGTTAAACAATTCTGGAAATATATCACAACTGATCTCAGCTGTGACCACAACTTGGTTGCCTCCAGGACTTGATCTGGTGATATAGGCTTTTCCTTTTGCTGCTGCTGCTTTTCCGTATACTTGTTCAACGAAAGTGAACCAGTCTAACTGTTGAATCAGACTGTAGAGTTTACTCCATCTGGCCTCTTGGATGAAGAAGCTAGGGACTAACTTTTGTTTGAAAAGCTCCAACTTGATAGGCTCTTCGGGTTTGATTTGGGTAAGATCAACTTCGAGGTTGAAGATGATTGGATCGTAGCAGTAATGGACTTGTCGCTGTTTGTTTGTTGTAACAGCACTATGTTGGATCATAAATTAGATTTAGTATTTTGGTCCAAGAAAAATAAAGCCCAAGTTAAGGCCAAGTCAAGAAGCCCAAAATAGAAGATATTTTGGAAGGGATGTATGTAGTTTCTAGAAGAGTTCTAGAATACTTAGATTCTAGAAGATGTCTAGAAAAGCCTTTAGAAATATCCTAGATATTTGTTGTATGTATTTATCACATGTGTAAAATCTAGAGTCTACTTAAATATTATCTTGTAAAGAAATCTAGAACCTTCCATGAGTAGTATAAATATGGATGGGTTCTAGTCATTTTGTAATATGCCAAAAAAAAGTTTGTATCCAAGTGTAATACAAAGTGTTTACTTCCCCACTCTTGTCTTAGTACTTGTCCCTCTTCCAAAATCCTTACAATACAAACACCCTAATAATCCTCCTCTTTCCAACACACTCTCTGTCAATCTGTTTAGCCGAGAGAATTCTCCCTCGACCTTCCTAACTGGAACTGGGTCTCCTGTTCCGGCCTTTATATGGCTGAACACGGCGGTTAACAACTGATGTTGTTCGTCGGTAAAGGTACGTCTCCTGGTGATCTTCCAAGGTTTAATCTTGGATGGGTCAAGAAACCTTCGGGCCTTGCTGGGTTCTTCGGGTCGAAGACTCAATGGGTTATTTGTTTGGACCTGTTGGAGGTGATCCAAAACGTTAAATGGCTTCTTGTTCTTTCTAGAGTTGAACTTTGCCCGTTGTAGCAGCAGGGACGGAGCCAGGATTTGGCTAAAGGGGTTTACATTTGTCGATAGAAGTCCACTAATAATTATTGCATTTTGTTCGTGAAAATACAAAGTGAAAGTGTACCGCAAAATCAAGCTTTATCTTGAGTTTTATTTTTAGTTTTACAAATAACAAAGGCTCGATTGAACTATCTATGTCTTTAAATGAAAGCCATGTAGATATTAAGGTCTTGCTAACCTCCCACCCATTCAGCAAATGATAATATGAGCATAGAGACAAATAAGCTCAAATTTAAATACACTTTCACGGATATTAATACACTTTTCTCGGATATTGATGCATCTTTTACACATTATCCTCTACCCAAAGGACGGAGTTTAGCATTTTACTAGACATTATTTATACGATCGGAACCGTATATTTTTTCAACGGCCTATATTTTCATTATCCATGTAAAAAATCAAGTTATTTGAGTAACCATAAGTACCATATCAACTTCCATTATTGTAAAAAAAAATTATTTTTTCAGAACCCCGGAGGTGACATGTACCTCCACCCCCTATAAGCCTCCATCCCTGCGTTGCAGGCTGCGCCGATCAAAGTTTTGCGCTTAAGAGGCAAAAACATTACCTTAATGTCTTCTCCAGAAACCCCGTAATCCAAGTTAGGGACGAAGAGTTTGGTCCCCGTCTCGATCGCCGACGCTCGACCGGCTTGGGGCCCGTACGCAGCTGCGTCGTGATCTGGGAACAAGTTGTGCTTCCACGTCGTCGTCTCGGGCGCTTGAACCTGACGCATTATAACATTTCACAAACTTCAGAATCAAACCATAAACACGTCCTGCTTGCGCCCTTGGATTGTATTCCAATAATATTTCCCCAAGCGTAGGGTTTAGGCCGGCGGTAGCATGATAACCGGTAAGTCCGGGTCGATTCCACAAAGACTGAATGCGCAGCGCGTGATGGTTGATTCGTGAATGATGGTTTTAGCCTTAAAGCGGCAACCTTGGCTTTTGGAGTTTGGGGGTGGAATTCACTTAACTCCGTGAATGACGCGAGATTAAAAAGACTAATTAAAACAAGGCTAAGTCAAGGGGTTCACAACACCCATGCCTTAGGCCGATTCGTTCTCCTCTAAGATAACCGGCTCGGGAACGTCGTTAAACGAACCCGAACGGAAGATTTGGTTTTTAAACTCGTTTGATTAGAAATGGTGTTTCTCAAAGAGTAGGATTCTTGTGTCATTTCGACAAACATTTTGATTGACATAGCCCTAAGCATCACACATACCAAATGGCCAAGCCCTTGGCTATGTGTGATCAAAGGGATTAACAAATCCAAATTTTGATACATGAAATTAATCCTAACTCTTTGATTAACAAGCGATGTTTGCAATTTTACGAGGAGAGCGAATTAACCTAAGTCACGGAGTGCTACTCACCCCAAGACCGAGCCTAAAACTACTACTCGATCATAACTAAGAAAAACATGACTAATTTTGCAAAGGAAATAAAGAACATGACATGTAACTTAATAAACTGATTTTTAAGGTGTATCCTAGATTTGCCTACCACATTAGTACTTGAGAAATTAACAAACAGGATTTAGAACTATGATTAACTAAGGAAAAAGCTAGAGAAACATGAAAATTAAATACTTGGGAGAATTGAAAATAAACTACATATATTGAAAGAGCTAACCACGAGGAACAAGTTTAATTCACGATAAAACTACGGGAGATTTCTAAAGAGATAAAGCTCCAAAGGCCTCCAATGGAGAGCAAATAAAAACTAGGAAATGAAAGAGTAAAAAGTGAGTGAGAAGGAGAGAGGAGAGAGCCCCATATAGTCTTCCACTTCTCTCTCTTACAAATATTCATAAAGCTCTCACAATAACAAAAAAACTTGCCATTAATAGAAAGTGCATAAAGTGCTCAAAAAGTGGTTGGCGGGCATTTTTGGACTGATCCAAAATAATTCTGGATCGATCCGGATTGGTCTGCTGAAATTTGGAGTAAAGTGGATCGGTCCAAAATAATTCCAGATCGATCCGGATTGGTCTGGTGCTGCCTTGATGAATTTGGATCGATCCAGATTTGTCTTGTATCAATCCGGATTGGTCTTGACTTGAATTTGACTTCTTTGATCACTCCCATTGGATTGCGTGCTTCCGGACTTCCTCCAAAACACTTAAATGAGTTGTGCGACCCTCGGGGGAGGTGTTCCTTGGTCACTTGTGTGCTCGTTCACTCCCGGACTCCACCGGGAGTTTTTGTGAGCGTGCGGCACGGCTTCCAAGCCATCGGCTTGACTTGGTGACTTTTCCCACTTCCCGGGCCTTAGCTGAAGCGTCGTTCCTTCGCTCTTGAGGCCCGGTGTTGACGTGCCATGGGGCAAGTGGCCCTCGGTAGCTTGGGACGGTTCCCAATGCGCTCCAAAATGCGCTTATTTAGCGTGTTAAACCTGTAACTATCAAAAACACCACTACACGCATATCAATCAAATAAAGCGCGAAATAGCGTGTGTGTGTGGAATAAATGAGCGAGATAAGCCCTGGTTATCTACAATATTGGGGGCTTATCACGTCCATATATACAAACACAGATATATTGTGAGGTTTTGAAAGTGTTCCAAGACTCACCTTGGGTGCATACGGAGCTTATCGATTCGCGCTCCGGTTCGGAAGCCGACGGACAGGTCCCGGACCGGAGTTAAAAGCTCCGCCTCTAGGTAGACCTCCACCACCACCACCACCGTCGCCGCCGGAATACTTGTTCTTCTTTATCTTGTCGTCGAGCGACATGTCTACGTTCGACATTTTCTTGACTTCAGAGAGACTTCGATGGGGTGGAAGAGAGAGAGAGAGAGAGAGAGAGAGAGAGAGAGAGAGAGAGAGAGAGACCTCGTAGATTCTTTTTGTCCAGTGGAGTGACGAGGAGAAGAATCTACACTAAAGTAAGTGGACTCAGAAAGTCTACGTGGTCTAGAAAGGCATCTAGAATTTACTCAGAGTGTAAAAATTAATGGCCCAGATTCACTTGAGTCTAAGTGAACCTGGGCCAATGAATTTCATATTCTGGGTGTATTTTTCGCATAAGTACTGGTGATGGGTAGCTTTACTGAGAAAAAAAAAAAGTGGATTTGCTTTGACAGAACGTTGTGGATGTAAGGTTTCTACCTTAGGCGCACAAATGGTTGAGGTCTCCGGCTCGAACGCCGGCGAAGCCAATATATATTTGTCCTTGTTGTTTTACTCATAATGTGAAAATCAGTAGCTTAGATTCACTGCAGGTCTTGGTTAGAATAAAGTAGCCAATTTATAGTTTTTCTTCCTTTATTTTTGTTTAGATTCTTTAGAATGGATTACACTAACCTGAGCTAGAATTTTAAGTTAGTGGGGTCAAAAATTAGATATATATGCAAGTTATTTTTTCTTTGTAAGTCCAAGAATGTGGGGAATTTTTTTCTTCGTATTCCTCACATTCTTCGTAAGTCCAAGAATGTGGGGAATTGGCGTTTGTGAATTACAGAGTTGAGGCTTGTTAGTTTCCAAGTCTTCATCTTTATTTATTTATTTATGTAATTATGCATATCGTGATTCTTATGAATATGTAGAAGCAAGATAGGAAGGTCGAAGGTCTTGCAAACCCTAGACCATTGCAATCAAGACTGTCCCTCTTTTATGGTATCATGTTTGTGTTTATATGCTTACAAAGAGATGCATGCAAGGTTTTTTTTTTTTTTTTGTGGAACTCTGGGCTCAACCTATTTATACAGATTGGTTCGAGCCAATACGACGTATAGTCAGGCTGTCATATCATAGAGGGGAAAAATCATATGAAATTTTTTGCTACATTGGTGATTCAAGTATTTACCTACCACTGACCGTCGATACTTGAATTTCATTAATGAGAGCAAGACATATGACCATCGATCCAATTTGTGTAGCTTCATTTATTGAGACAATTTTTGTACTATTCGCTGTGATTCACTTGATGTAAGTGAATATCTGTGAATTAATTGAGGCTCATTAATTAATGACAAAAGATGAGGCATCCGTCAATTATTAAGATTTATTAATGATAAGGGTTGAGGCCATCGTTGAATGGGTGATTTTGGCCAAGAATCGGCTTTGAAATTTGAATGGACAACGTAAAAATCTTGGTGCGTTCTCCTGGTTTAACTTGTTTTCCATTTATTGGTAAAGAACTCCAATATAGTCTATTCTTTATTACTTTTATGTTAATTTTGAAGAGAAGAGGTCAGTGTGCATATTACAAACTTTCAAGGGAGATCAATGTAGTTTACCCTTTGTTTATGGTGGCATTCATATTTCTTTTGGTCAATCCATAACTTGTTCAATCTTGTAGTTGTTTCTCGTGAAGCCCATTGTTATTGGGCCTACAATGAGCAAATTTTATCAAAATTTAGAAGGGGTTCTTACTGGCCGGCCTTATTTTTTCAAGAGTTTTTCTTCCAAGTCCACCTCATGTCAAACACATTTCGCTTAAACCCATTTTCACGCGCGGAAGTTAACAAGTACAGCTTTTCGGCAATAATAAATGAGTAGGTGCTGTCACATCAAGTCAGGAGGCGTCAGGCGTGTAGTCACATGAGTAGGTGCTGTCACTCACTCTCTCTCTCTCTCTCTTTCTCTCTTTTCAAACTTTTTGGCTGCAGGTGAGATCCTTGCCTCTCTCTCTCTCTCTCTCTCTCTCTCTCTCTCTCTCTCTCTCTCTTATATTATATTTTATTTTAAAATAAAATAACTTTTATCATACACGATTATTTTTTTATAAAAATTATATAATTGGAATTTACTTGATGAGATCTTTCAAATAAGATCCATTTGAATATGAAATTTTGTACATGTAAAAAAAAAAGTTGTTTTATACCCATTAATTAATACTAATTTACACCCTTCTAAACAATTCACATCCTACAAAATGAAAGAATTCACAGACTTTAAATGCAGAATTTATATGCATCACACAACTCAGTCTCCAAAATACACAATTCACACCCCCCAAAAAAAGAATTCACGCCCCTTAATGCAAAATTCACACTACTTCTAAATAATTCACACCCCACAAATGCACACAATTCACACCCATGCAACAATTCACACGACCAAAATAGCTCACAATTCACACCCCTTGTAACAATTCACACCCATGCAACAATTCACACGACCAAAATAGCTCACAATTCACACCCCTTGTAACAATTCACACCCCCAATAACACACAATTAACACCCCTACAACAATTCACACCGTTAATAGCACACTTCTTTTTGGGTGTGAATTTTGTATGTTAGAGAGTGACTTATGATGTGTGAATTCTGTAATTCAGGTATGTGAATTTTATTTTTTTTGGTGTGATTTGTGTTTTTTGCAGAGTGAGTTATGATATGTGAATTTTGCATATGAAAGATGTGAGTTCTTTTATTTTGGGGAATGTGAATTATTTTAGGAGTATGAATTCTTAATGAACGGGTATAAAAAAAAACTTTTTTTACACGTATAAAATTTCATATTCACAATGGATCTTGTTACAAAGATCTCATCGAGTAGATTTCAAATATATAATTTTTATAAAAAAATAAATGTGTATAATAAAAGTTATTTTATTTTAAATCTAAAATAAAAAAAGGAGGGAGAGAGAGAGAGAGAGAGAGAAGGACGAAGATATATATATATACGGAAATCTTCTAGTTCAAACCCTCCCGAGAATAAGAAAAAAGTGATTTTTTTGTGTTGCAAATTATTTTTGGAAAATCCGAGCCGTCCAATGTGTTCAGAAGGTGTTTTCAAGGGTCCACGCTGGAAATCTTCAAAAAAAAATACCGGGAAGAGCTTGATCCAAGCAGTTTTCACAAAAACTGTATATATATATTTTTTGCGAAAACTGCTTGGATCAAGCCCTTCCCGGTATTTTTTTTCGAAGATTTCCCGCATGGACCCTTGAAAACACCTTCTGAACACATGGGACGGATCGGATCGTCAAAAAAATATTTGGATCACCGAGGTCCGGAAGTCCGGACTAGAAGTGGACTCTCTCTCTCTCTCTCTATATATATATATAAAGTCAATTCAATGTGTCAGAAAAGTGGCACCATGCCGTGTAGGTAGATAAAGAGAGAGAAGAGATAGAGAAAGTCGGAAAAGTGGAAGTGTGAGTGTGACACGCAGCATCCCTGTATGGAATGGAAAAACTCTATCACGCGCGCACATGGTTTATTTAGGACTAAAATACAAAATAGGGGTTTGGACGAAAGCCCCCACAAAAAGTGGGGGAGGCTTGGGATTTCCCGAATTTAGAAAGAGAGGTGGAGGAAATGTGGGGCTCAGGACCCAAGTTATAGCCAGCCTAATTCGGTAATATTTGACAACCCATTACTTCGCTTCTCTGGGTACATTAATTGGGCCAGTAAAAGCATCTCCACTCCTTCATCAAATCTTTCACCAAAATCAAATTTGAGTAAAAAACACTAAAAACCACACTTCACTCCTTCACCAAATTTGGTTTTACTCAAATGTTTCACCAAATTTGCTCATCACCAAATCTAGAACCAAATTTTCAAGGCTTTTTTTTGCACTTTTATTTACCCTTTTGCCATTCAATGGTGTGGATTAAATCTCCACCATACAATTTGAGTAAGGGTTGGAAGGATTCGTATCAAATCAAGTTTTTACTCAAATTTGAGTAAAAAAATTGAGTAAAAATTTGGGTAAAGAGTGGAGATGCTCTAACAGGCCTGATTACTTTAGACTCATGACTATATATGGGGGAGAATTCCCGGCCGGTACAACTCGGCATGGTGATTTATGCCCAGCTCCCTATATTGATAAATTTAGGTATAATAAGGAGCCAAGCATCAAATCAGTTCTCCAGGAGTCTCAACGAACATCTCCCTAAAATGGCTTGATGAACAGTGCCTAAACAAAGACCCCCACTTTTGGAGAGGCACTGTTCACTACCCTTCCCTTTTTCGGCCAATTGTTGAGGGACACATCTCTCTCTCTCTCAATAAATATATATTTTAATAGAAAGTAAGTAAAATTGAGAGTGTTGATAGAAAAAAGTGTCAAATTATAATAGATATGTGCACTGTTCACGAACTTTTTTGGAGAGTTATTGTTGGGGATGCTCTAACTCCGCAAATTCCAATCAATGCTCTCTTTCTCTTTCTCTCTCTCTCTCTCTCTCTCTCTACCCACCCTATATGGGAATAATTTCTCTCTCTCCTCAACTCCCCAAACCGTATGAAAGTGCTTAAACCTAAAATCTAGGGTACCCTATGAAAGTGCATGAACCAATAAAATTCCATAATAGGAAAGTGCACCCTAAAACCTAAACTCTAGGGTACCCTACGAAAGTGTCTAAATTTAAACTTTAGGGTACCCTATGAAAGTACCTAAAATCTTGGGGTATCCTATGAAAGTGTCTAAACCACTAAAACTCTATAATAAGAAAGTGCACCCTAAATATAAACCCCAAAAAAGAGTGACTTACCTTAATGGTAATTAAAAAAAGTGACTTACCTTAGTGATAATTAGATGCCTCTTTTTTAGACCTAGAGGTAAAAATATGTATTACGGGCCTCAAGTTCTTTGGCGAAGATGAGGGGATACCATTTTATAAAAAAAAACGCATAATAAGCCTCAAGCTGGCCACAATTTATGCTTCTTTGAAAACGATGTGAAGGCATCAATTTAATAGTCATGTAGAAATACTTTAAAATAAATTCAGTATTAAAATAACGAATTAATGATAAAGATTAAGAGAAAATTTGATCCGAATCTTGTAAATATTATGAGAAAACAAACAAGAAGATGGTATAAAAAAAACTCCTAAAAAGTTAGGCTAGACTCACAGGGCTATTTGTAATAGATTTTTAAAAGGGTTTTCTCCATTTTCAGGTACTTTCATAGAAACTACACATAAGAAGTTTATATTTATTTTTTTCAGTGGCATTTTTTTTTTGAAATTGTTACAAAGACTGACAGAAACAAGGAAAACGACATCATATTCTTAAACAAAGCTTAGAACAATTATGTGCTCAGTCCAAGACCCAAACCCAAGGTTAGCAAGAAGCCAATCAATGGAACACCCAATGTGACAAGAAAAATGATACATACATTCCCTGGGAGCCACTCCCAGCCACACCCTCTCTCACATGGGGTGTGGGGCCCAGATGTGGGGACCACACCCCATGTGAGAGAGGGTGTGGCTGGGAGTGGTTCCCAGGGAGTGTATGTATCGCCGTTCATGCGACAAGCCCACACCTAAAAGTCCAAAACTAAAAATAAAAAAAGATCCCTAATCAGCAGCACAACCACCACAATCAATCACTCATTGCCTCCCTAGCCACCGTCTGCAGCAAACAAGCACCAGCGACCACCACTAACGCTGCCAATGATCATCACCACAGAACACTACAAAGCCGTTAAGAAGAACCGGAAGCACCCAAGAGTAACGACCGTCGGGAGGCCTCACCATTAACTCCACCATGCCATTAGGCTGAAAACCGATAACACCCAGCAGTGAGATCGTCGGGAACAACAAAGCAGATATGTCACCGCACAAAACCCACTTGAACCCAAAACATCAATTGATCCCCACACTCCCACGCCCACTCGCCACCACACCTCCAGCAAAACAGCCGCGACAGAGGACAAGAAATGCGAATTGGAGTGGCGGGACCAAAGAAGGAGAGGGAGACGAGACCAACAACTCACGACGGCAGCGGAGCGGGCAAGGCCGGTGGAGAAGACACACCTGGAGAACCGAGAAAGCAATCAAGTTGTGAGAAAGGGAGAGAGGAGGGGGGGCAGCAACGGCCCTCTCCACTCATATGATGGTTAGTAACGAAGGGAGAACATTCTTTACAGCGCCGGTGTAAAATCCCCCTTTTCCACCACCACTTTTGTGGGCCTCATTGTGTATTAAATGTTGATTTGAACGGTTCACTTTGTAGGGCCCGCAGAGTACTTCATCTTTGCAAAAAATTAACTTGATCAGACATCGATATGTATATCAAATTTGAATTTTGTTTTATAAAATGGATGGTCATGGATTTTAAAGTTAAACTATCCTTGACCGTTCATTTCGCAAAACAAAATTCAAAATTTTATATACCTATCGATGTCCGATCAAAATGATTTTTTACATGCATGTTATACTCTGCGGGCCCTTCAAGATGAACGGTTCAGATTAAAATAATAAAATTCATGGTGGGATCCACTTTTTGCGCTGGTGGAAAAGAGGAGTTTATGCCAGCGGTGTAAAGAATGTTATCTCAGATGGTAAAATTTAATTGTGGTTTTCTATCAATTGAAGTTCATGATTAACTTTGTGCCTTCACCCCCTATTTATTGATTGTGGAGGTTATTTGACAACTCATCATGACACATTAGCTGCAGTGGTGATCTTTGCAATTTACAAATTGTTTAAACAAGAATTTCTGCCAAGAGTGCAATAGTGGCCCAATATTGGCAAATTAGTGGTCATGCCTAAACCTAGATAGCTTTGACACACGCATCAACACAAATGGATAGGATCGCTATTCGATATGGGTGTGCTAGCCATCCTAAATATTTATTATTATCCTGAAATCGTTAGACTCTAGAATAGACATTGCATTCATGAAAAAAGGTTGCAAGTGAAAGTGAAAAAGGATGGTGGAGAATTTAAAATTGCTTTTGACCTCTATGATTATTGATTATGTTAATCTAAGAAAATCAAGTAATGCCAAATTGTTGCATCTTTGGCCGATTGATATATATATATATATTTTAAAGTTGCACAACATGCGAGGCTCAGAGAATATACATTAGTTGAAGAGGTTCAATGTTAACTAATTAACCATGAGCTAATTTGCAGGGTTTCAATATTAGTTGAAAATTTTTACAATATATAGCAAGTTAGTTTCTTTGGCATCAAATTTGTCATACTCACTAACCATTTTATTTTGGTAATTAGGTAAATTTATTTCACTAAAAAGGCGCAAAAATTACAAACACTACGCGGCATCCCCCTTAACAAGCAAGCAAAACAAGCACCCTAGCTAAGACCAACAAACAAAGGAAAACATCTATCCCCAATTGTTTACCTTAAAAATTCTAGAATTAAGAAGCCAATCATCACATAATTGCCTATTTCGAGCAGAAAACTGCACAGAGGACCACAAACTAAACTTAGCTCTAACTGTTATAGTCAAGAATAGCTGAAGCCACCCTGAAATATTCGCAGATTACGCTCACCCTAAAGAGTGTAAATAGCAACAGTGAAGGAGAGCTCATCGATAGAGTCACGAAAGCTTTTACACTTTCTATTCTGAATTAATCAACCGACTTCCTGAATCAGAGGCAAGGCAAGGCAAGGCAATCCTATATATGGATCCCAGTTCTTGCCAGGACCAGCTTCCAAACTTCAGCAGCATGCATGCAATGCACAAAATTTGCCATGTGAGACTAATAGGAATTATCTCCTCAAAGTTGTGTAATCTGCGATATTTAATTGAACTCTTAATCAGTTTGGATGGCAATAATCTCAAGGGGGAATGAGAATGTGATGTCTTCTACCCATGATTCCAATGTTTGGAAGAGACAGGAATGAGAATGTGATGCTAGGCTTTTCTGATTCCGACGTTTGGCAGAGACAAGAATAAAAATGTGATTCATGATAACATATTCAACCAGAATTCACATTCCTAGACTGAGTGGGAATCTGATCCCTCCATTACCCCATAGGAATCTTAGATTCCTAGTTCATTCATTAAGAAAATGAAATGTTGACTTTAATAAATTTGCAAAATAATTGTTTCCCGTGTAAGATTGCTGAATTAATCAAAACACCGAAATGCAATTCCTCCAGGTATTAAATTTTTATGAATTTTATTCCTAGCAATTCCTCCAGGTATTAAAATTCTCAGGAATTTGATTCCTGATAATTATATTCCTATTCTTACTCAAGAATACAGCCTAAAGATGTATAGTATAAGAACAAGTCTTATCTCATTTACTCTAGTATAAACAATTGTAATCTTTGCGAAAGTGGTGTTCCCTAGTGATGGATGTGAAGCCCACTGGCATTGTAGAGTGCAAAGAAGACCTCCAAAAAGGGATAAATATGAGATAAGGAGCCATGCAATTCGAAATTATAGTTTAGTGACTACCAAATGCACAAACATATTTTTGTATTATTTAAGCTCTATACTTGTGTATAACATTAAACCAAGATTAATAAAGAGAATTAGTTTACTTTTTGAAATATGAGACTCACTTAACCCCTCAATTCCCGGTACGACTAGCGATGACAACGGGTTGGTTCGGCCTGCATTTTTGTCAAAAGCAAACAAATCCAAAATTTACAGCCAAAACCGAACCTGAAAAAAAAAGCCAACGGATTTTTCCTTCACCTAGACCCCAAAGGGATCGCGTTGGTTTGGTTTGTATTTTTATATGCATTGGGCATTTTTGTAAATAGACACTCCCTCTGTCTCATTTTGATAGTCCCTTACAAAATGACGTGTAATTTTCGGATAAAATACATAGTACTTCCGTACATGATTTTTTGAGTTTCTTCGCACCGAATTAAAGATGTCGAATAGTTATTTTCGTGAATTTTTAAAAAAAAATTATGAACGTAAGTACTTTATTTTTTTATTAAAAAATTACGCTTCTTTTCATGAGGAATTTCGATACCAATATTTATAAATCAAACCCCAAACTTAAAGCTGCAGAAATTTTCAAAGTTTAAATCAAAACCAAACCCGTTGTTAGAAAATCATGCAAGTAAAAATTGACATGATCGGTGCAAAATTGACATGATCGGTTCAGGTGAGATTGTCTAGCCCTAAGTACAACCCCCCCTGATTAGATGATGGCTAGGTGTGATTAAGTAAGATAATCAGTGCAGTTCTCGCCTTTCGGTAATTAGGAGAAATTTTTCAGTGCCGAACGGGCACGCCATGTGATGCAGAACGTACATCTTGGCCATCAAAAAGTATTTTGGACGGGCTAGATTTCTCACACTATCTCTTCTCTTTCTCTCTTTAAAATTTGGGTTGTCCAAATCATGTTTGGACGGCCGAAATGGACGTTCGGTCACCACGTAGTCGGTGCCCTCTCGACACTGAAAAATTTCTCCTAATTAGGGCCTTTTTGAAACTAGTGATAGATCTTTTCTCTAGGGCTGTCTAGCGGATCATCCGATCTGCCAATCCGACCAATCCGAACCGATCCGAACCATCCGTTGATCCATTCGTGAATGTTCGGTTCGGTTCCGGATCGCGAATTTCTTATCTGACGGTTCCGGATCCGGATCGGATCCGCTCGATCCGCTCAATAATCCTTCTTTAATCTGTCAAATCCGCCCGATCCGACTCTATCCGATCCAATCCGTGAATGTTCGGTTCGGTTCCGGATCTTAAAAACCATAATCCGCTCTGAGCGGATCGGATCGGATCCGTATCCGATCCGTGGACACCTCTACTTTTCTCAATGAAGAATTGAAGATACGATTCCATTATAAATTGACACATTTTCCATTTACGTTATGACCATTTATTTAACTAGTGATGGATCTTTTCTAGAATAAAAATCTTTGTATTGCATCCCACATGTTAACACACCTAGCCATGGAGGTCCCACTCAGTCTAGGAATGTGATTAAGTAAGATAATCCCACATGTTAACACACCTAGCCTCCACCCACCATATCAGACCTTTCACCCCAAAAATAGGAAGGGTTAACACCCGGACACTCCCTCTAAGTTTCCAGTTTCAGTCGGACACTTCCTGCATGAATTTTTGTTACCACCAGACCCCCTCTATCTTTCAAAACTTACCCAAAACCCCTTCCGTCAGCCATCCATCTCGGCTCTTGTGCATTTACTTGCTTTGTCAAATGCGTGTTAGTATAATTTGAACTATGCACGTGTTAATGGGTACGTTTTCTTAATATTTAAAATGCTGGGGATCGAAAAAAATAAGAAGGGAAAAAGAAAATGGGGTCGAATCAAATATCTTTTACAAAGAGGACTGACTTTTTTCTTTACAAAAGCTCAGCACTTACAAGTGGTAGGGGCCGACTTTTTTGGGAGAATGTTTTTTACACCGGCGGTATAAATTATAATTTCCTTAAAATCTATTACATTACGCCATGTGTCCAAACAATGGTCCCAAAAGATAGAATATGGACACATGGGGCAATGCAGTCGATTTGGAGAAAACTTGTGTTTACACTGCCAGTGTAAAGAATGTTTTCTCGACTTTTTTCTGTGCCTTTACTAAGTTATGGGATGAAGAAAGACTTTAGACTACATTAATTCAAGTGCATGTCACCAAGTCGGGCAAGGTGGCTTCAATACCTCATGCAAACACATTCTGTTGGTAATTGACAGAAATATGAACGTAATGTTCTAAAATGGCATGTACTTGTCCGGCTTGGCAATGACATTTCTTTTTCCTTTTTTTTTGAACGGCGAAAGAATTTATTAATCAAATGTAGAAATACAAGAGATTAAAGGGACGAGCGAAAAGGCATCACAACAAGAGTGTAGCATCCCAACGAGGTTGGCACCCTACACCCTTGACATTCATTTGCCACTCGACCAAAAGAGGCACATGGTTGGCAAGAGATCAACCAGACCAAGAAACAACAAGGATGAACAATACAGTACAAACAAAGCTCGAACTATAACAGAAACAAAAGAGACATGCTTCCAGATTCCACCCCAAAATATCAATGATGAATCTCTCTCGATGCAAATCTGATGACAAGTTCCGGAGTAGCACAAAACCAGCATGTCAACAACATGTCAAAATATGGTAGAAATAGCATGTGAGTCCCCTGGATTTGACAATAGCATATCAAAATATGGAGTTTGACAACAGCATGTCAAAATATGGTATAAGTACGTAGCATGTGAGTCCTCTGGATTTGAATTCATCTGGGCTCCCTTGAATGTGAATATACTGAGAAAACTCAATTGGATTGCCTAGCTGATGTACAGACCATATATAATGGCAGCATGGAGAACAATCAGCAACATCAGTATACCAAACCACAGTAGCAGCAAAAATGGATTGCTCCACAAAAAGACAGGATTCAACTGCAGACCCGACACCACTCGGACTAACCAAACTTTCAACAATAACCAATAAACCAAGACTCAAAAAATCCATTTGATTTCGGAACCACACAAACCCAAACCGATCAACCCCAGGGACCAAAAAGACAACCATCTGAACCAAAGAACCCAAAAAAATCCAAACCCAACTGATCAAACCCATCTCAGACCAAAAACTCCAGAGGCACAGCCCAAAAAGAACAAAAACAAAAAAACAAAAAACCAAAAACCAAAATCCTTAATAAGAATCCAAAAGGAGAATGAGAGACCCCAACTTATAATACCTTTAAAACACTATCCAATCTGAAAATGAAGTCATTGATTGAATAGGAGTTGGACTCCCAAGTAGATTTCACCCAAAGTGCTATACGTAACTTGATCAAATCCACCAATTTCGGCCAGTTTAGCATTTTGTTTTGAAAAACCCAGTCATTTCTCATCGATCTTCCAGATTGACCATAGAACCGCAAGAGGAATACAGTCCCATATTCTTTTCTTTCTTTTGTTAATCTTCCAACTGAGCCACCACTGAAGTAAGAGAGAAACAGAGTTAGGTGTCACCCATTGGACACCCCACCAATTCAAAATCTCAGACCAAACCCACCAAACAGGAGAGAGAAGTAGAAAAGAGTGATCTACAGATTCAATTTCCTCCCCGCAGAATTTACAAATTGCACTCTCAACATCAGTAATTACTCCAATCTTCATAAGGTAGTCAGCAGTTTTTATTCTTCCTAACTTGGCCATCCAGCCGAAACATTGAATTGAGAATTCTATATGGAGCAGCATTGTTCCAAATCATCTTGAACACCTTACTGTCAGGAGCATAGGGAGTTGTATCACCTTGTAAGAGCAAGTTGTACATGGACTTAACTGAGTAGGAGTTTGAATTTGAGCCCTTCCATACTAGTTGATCTAACACCCCCACTTGTGCATTAACATTCAGACCATTCAACAACTCTGTAATAGTCTGTAGATCCTCAGTTTCCCAATCAAAAAGTCTTCTTCTAAACTGAAAATCCCATGATGTATGCTCATTTCTCCTAAGAAGAAGCTCTGCTAATGACTCCTCCTTTCTTAAGGTAATATTGAATATCCTTGGGAACGAGACACATAACTTTTTCCCATCCACCCAAGCATCTTGCCAAAAGGAAATTGTTGAGCCATCCCCAATTTTGAATCTAACGTTGTCCAAGAATTTTGCAAACTTTTCTGGTCTTCTATTTTGCACCAAGAGAATATCCCTCCATATAACTGAAACTTTTCTATTGACCTCCATGAAGGGCATCCAACCTTGTGATCCCACATTGTATTTAGAATTGATTAGCCTTCTCCATAGAGCCTCTTTTTCTACTCCATACCTCCACCACCATTTGAGCAACAATGCTTCATTCATTTCTCTTACCCCTTTGATTCCAAGTCCACCAAAATCCTTTTTTTGCATTATTTTTGCCTAGCTGACCATGTGAATTTTCCTCTTGAGATCTGAACCCCCCCCAAAGAAAATTAGCTTGTATGCATTCAATACTCCTTGCAACACATTCAGGCATTTTAAAAATTGACATGTACTAGATTGGTAGGTTACTTAGGACAGATTTAATTTGGGTTAGCCTAATAGAAATACTCGACTCGAAAAAGCTCAGCTCGTTTGTATAAATTTGACTCGTAAGGTAAATGAATTGGGCTCCAATCATTAAAGGCTTGAAACGTTTAGTTAATGATTTAGGCTCTTGTGCATTTACTTGCTTTGTCATTTGCATCTAATTAATTAATCCTGTCTTAATTGACTTCTTGCTCATAATCTACTTTTGCTTTATTGAGCTCCAACTACAGCCCCATCTTCCGCTTGTTTCTTTAGGGGGAGGTAGATTGTCGTTTGTGTTTCTTGTAATTTTTCCAACATCAAATCGCCTTCATTCTTCAAACTATTACTATGTTGCATTTGCCACCGAGGTGGTAGTTCAAGTGGTTGGAGCAACTAACATAAGTTGTTATTCTTCCACCGATATTGAATTCGATACTAGGGACCAGATGGTTGGGTCAGGAGGCTCCAATTTAACTTGCATTTTTATGGAGGCCTGATGACGGAGCCAACAACGTGGTGGCTGGGCAATTATTTAATTTCTCCCCAGTTGGGTCAGCTATGGCTTAAAGTGGTGACGGTTCTCGTTCGGGCTATCCATGTCGATTGGGAAAGAATTCACCGAATACAAGGATACATTACCCATAGAGAGTAGAGAAAGTTTCACGTAGGGTGTTAAACTCCCCATTAAAGGAGATAACCTAGAACAAGAAGGAACTGAAAATGGAAAAAGAAATAATAAAACGCCGATGAGCCCTAGCGACCACGGCGAGCACTGGATATCACTCTGAGGACAAACAACATCTGCTTGCTGAAGGCTCTGCAAGGACGGAGCTAGGATTTTTGCATAGGAGGGGCGAGCTGTATCTGTAGAGAAGGGGCAGGGCTATATACTTTGATAATATATATATATATATATATATATATATATATATATATATATATATATCAATGGAATAGTAGGATTTTTCCAAATTGTAGCGGGGGCGACAGCTCTTACTAGTCGTTCCCTGGCTCCATCCAGTATAGCTCGTTGGACGAGAACCCTAAAAGGTCCCGAAGCCCATCGTGAAGGTTGAAGAGGAGAGAAGGGAACCAGAGGCAAAGATGGACCAAAGCAAAGCTCAAATGCCAATTTGATCGAAGAGTAAGGGACTAGAGCCATCGGAGCGAAGCCGAGAGCCACCAGATTAGAAGTTTCATGACCGCTAGAGCATCACCCTGGAATGCCGCTGGAGATGGGGTGAAAGGATGGAGTGGTGGAAAGGTAAGAGAATGGCGACCGTATCATTGATTTGTTCATATATTGAGGAATCTTGATTTAGAGATAAGCATACATGTATGAATAATATTTTATCGGCAACGTACTAAATTTGCCAATTTCACTACAACAAATTGCAGATTTGGCGTCTCAAATGACAACTAAGAAAGAAACGTGTCGCTGTTGGGCATCCATCGGCAGCACACTTTGATAATTTCGTCAGCCATAACTTGTCGCCAATCTTCTTCCCGTGTCATTCAATTGGTGGGAGTATGTTCCGCAACAAATCCGTATTTTCTTGTGATACGGGATTAATATAGCAATATTATCTCTTCAATATTGTCATATTGTGTAATCTCTGACATTAATTTTAACCTTCTAAGGGCATCCCCAGTAATGCATATTAGTGTAAGAAATAGTCTGAAATTGGACAGTTAGTTACAATGTTTGAGGATTTCTGTACCCAATAGTGTTGCTAGTGGAAAGAGATTAAAGTGGCAGAGGAGTAATATTTTCTTGTGTTAGACACAACTATGTCTTGCCAGCAAACTAAACGGAAGAAGGAGAGAGAGAGAGAGAGAGAGAGAGAGAGAGAGAGAGAGAGAGAGAGAGAGAGAGGGGGGAGTGTGTCAGCAAAACAAAGCAACAGTACCGAAAGTCTGCGTGATAGAGGAGAGAGAAAAAAGGAAAAAAGTTAGGCCCACCTATATCTATATATACATGTATATTTGTGTACCTTTTTCATTTTAACAACACTTTAACAATACTACTATAACACTTTTTATCTTAACAACACATTTTGTCATTACAACATCAAAATGAGATCCACTTTTTACACTTTTATGTCATATAACACCACATTTTTAACTCCACGACTGCGGATGCCCTAAGGTGTATCGTATAAGAACAAATAGCGTAGAAGAGGACATGGATGATACGAAAGGTCAGAGTAGGAGTCGTGATTAAAGGAGGCCTCAAAAGTTTACTCAACTAGTTTCAATCTCGTTTATAAATCAGAAGCGTGGCTATAAGGGATATTTATTATCTCGGACTTCTACTAAACGTCATTAAAAGCTACATATCACCTCAGGTGTTAACAAAACCGAGATTAAAATTGCATGTCAGTTTTTTTTTTTTTTTTTGATAACCGGATATCCAGGACAGCTTGAACGGATCTCGACTAATTTTAGGGCCTTGGAGGTAATGACTGTGCATAATTTTTAGTGGCCCCAACCCCAAGAGTGCATGTCAGATTTTTTTCACCACGGTTTTAGGGAAACCGTGATCTTTTTAAAGTTTAGACCGTGATCCTTTTTTTTTTTTTTTTGCTAAAGAGATAGAAATTCGGAAAAATTAGTAAAAAATGCAATATATTTTACCCTTTTTAAGGAGAGGACACACCTTTTTTTCACACATGTGTGAAAGACATCTTATACATTTACCATTCATGGGGAGGACAAAAATGTAGATCTAAGCCGGAGCATCACTTCCTCCGCCACCACCACCCTCCACCACATCCTCTGGACTTTCATGACCTCCACCACCCCTGCTACCACCACCTCTCCGCCCCCGTTGGAGCTGAACCGAAGCGTCGCCGGTGTCGCAACACGACACGGCGTGATTTGAGATAGAAAACTTTCGTTGGTGGTCTCCCCAACAAATCTGTTGGGAGTGCTTGGAAAGCCCATTTTGTGGTCTTTGGAGAGAGAGAGAGAACAAACTTATGGGTGTTCTTAGCTAGTCCTGTTGTTGGGGATGAAAATCAACAAAGGGAACAAATTGAAATGACTGATAAACCAATGGAGATTTGCGATTGTGATGATGATCGTGCTGTTGATGAGGACAACGATGATAATCATCAATATGGTGAATTGGGGAATTTGTAGCTAGCCCTCTGGTGCCTCTCATTGACCAGATGGAGAATGACAATGTTTAGCTGCTACCTCACTTATCAATTTTTTTTTTAATGGCTCATTTACCATTTCCCTGGACGTAGGGTGGTGATTTTTTGAATTTTCTGTTCGAAATTAGAATTTTTTAAGATTAGTGACATTTTCACTAATTTTTTTGTCCGCCGGAAGTGGACTGCTAGAGGTGGGGTGGTGGTCGGCTGGAGGTGGGGTGGTGATTTTTTTAAATTTTGTGTTCGAAATTTGAATTTTTAAAAATTAGTGACACTTAACTAATTTTTTTTGGTCGCCGGAAGTGCTTGGCCAGAGGTGGGGTGGTGGTCGGCCGAAGGTGGGGTGTTGATTTTTTTAAATTTTATGTTTGAAATTTGAATTTTTAAAAATTAGTGACACTTCACTAATTTTTTTTTATCTTTATGTTCAATTGCAAAAGTTCATTATCCTTCCTTTTAAAAATGGCAAATGTTTTTTTGTTTTTATGTTCGATTGCAAAAGTTCTTTGTCCTTCCCTTTATAATTGCCAAATGTTTTAGATTTTTGACTAAGTGGCCCTAGAAAATCGTTACATCAAATGATCAAGTACAGTTAAATACAACTAAAAATAACAAGAAGCAAACGTGAAAAACAAACAACATAACTAAATGGTAGGACCCCCTCATCACATTCTCATCTTCCATTTTATCCATGTGAATGATTAACCCAATCCTTGTTTCCAAACTGCACCACTAACACTTCACAAGAGCACCTTCAAGTCATAGATTGCAAAACGATAAAAACGAGCAAAGGCAAAAAGTATTGAACAGTAAAACGCAACTCACTCTTTATATAGGAAGGTAGATGGGGAGGGGGGTTGCCGAGCAGCATCCATGCTGCGCAGTGGTTACAGGACTCACTCGGGGTCCCGTTGTTTGATCAAAATGTTCATTTTGTTCATCTTGTCGATTACGTAGTTCATGTAAAAATTTAGACTGAGCGGACATTGTTGGCTATGTTTTGGGACTGCATTTTCCATGGAAACGAAACAATTGATGTGCTGCAGTGCACAACACCCATGTTGCGCAGTGGCTACAGGGCTCACCGGGATCCCGTCGTTTGATCCGAACCGTTCATTTTGTCGTCTCATCGAATACGTAGTTCACATCAAAATTCAGGTTAATCAGACGACGGTAACAATTTGATCGGTGATCATTTTAATTATAGTTTTATGGGAAAAAAATCACCTACAACAGGTTCTTGAACTGTTTCGTTTCTATAAAAAAAAAATCAAGTTCCAAAACATAGTTAACAATATCCAATCAATCTAAATGTTTACGTGAGTTATGTAATCGACAAGACGAATAAAATAAATGATTCGGATCAAATAATAGAACGCTGGGTGAGCCCCGTAACCACAGATGCAGCACAGATGTTGTGCACTGCCGCACAACACAACCCTGCACCTAGGTAGATGTATACATAACCTTCAGATTGAGACTATGTCCATATCAAGCAGTGAGAATCTCATAGCACACTTTCACGATTGGTTCAAAATATATTAAGTGTCATATGAGGAAATGATTTGATGGGGGAGATGGGTGCGGTTCTTTGGATAGTCAAACCAGTTATGAAGTCACTGCTCAGTGGAGATTTCCACAAACTAACTTGACAATAAGTTTAGTGGAAGTGCCTTATTGAGTGAAGAATGACGTATCTCGAAAGCGCAATAAATCAATTTTGAGAATAAGTCAATTTTGTATAACAGACTCTAAATGTGACGAGTTACTACAGACGAAAGCACAAAAAAAAAAAAAAAGACTTTTACCTAGTCTCGCGGTTGCTTTGGCAAAAAAAACCATGAGTGGTTTATTTTTTGTCCTTATTCAAATTTTTTCGAATTTGTTAGTTTTCCGTCGATTTCTTGTGGTTTATTGGTTCGTCTCAACGAGAGAAATCTAAATAGTATAAAAACGTGTAAAGAGTTTACATCATTCGTGTCATTTTTAGGTTGAAATGAAAGCCCCCCACTAACTTAGTGTCTAGTGCTTGTTAATTCTTTGGTGTGCTGGGGGCCTGGGTGCATGCGTGTGAAAAGTGAAACCATTTCTGAAGTCACTGCTCAGTGGAGAGTTCCAAAAGCCGACTTATTGGCAATAAGAGTGAAATTGTGTTGATGTATAGTGCAAGAATGACCTATCTCGTAATTTTTTCGAATTTGTTAGTCTTCCGTGATTTCTTGTGGTTTATTGATTCGTCTCAACGAGAGAAATCTAAATAGTATAAAAACGTGTAAAGAGTTTACATCATTCGTGTCATTTTTAGGTTGAAATGAAAGCCCCCCACAAACGTAGTGTCTAGTGCTTGTTAATTCTTTGGTGTGCTGGGGGGCCTGGGTTCATGCGTGTGGAAAGTGAAACCAGTTCTGAAGTCACTGCTCAGTGGAGAGTTCCAAAAGCCGACTTATTGGCAATAAGAGTGAAATTGTGTTGATGTATAGTGCAAGAATGACCTATCTCGTAAAACACAATAAGTCAGTTTTGATAATAAGTTAGTTTTGTAGAACAAGCGCAAATCTGTCGAGTTACCGTGGACAAAAACCGAAAAAACTAGAATTTTACCTAGTCTGGTGGAGCTAATTTGATGAGTTTTAGTTCTACGAAAAGTTAAAGTTAACTTGCCTTTAGCTAGTCTCTTGTACATGCTTTTTAAAAAGGATTAATCTACCGTCCGCCCAATAGTCGGACAATTATGATTGTTTTGTGTTTTACCGTCCGCCCAGTGGGCGGATAATAGAAAGATCCTTTTAAAAAAATTGTATACGCAGAGGTTTGATCCACATACATGGGGCCAAGAAAAGAAAGCAGCCACTCAAATGCACAATGTTTTCCCGATAATGCAGGGTATCACTGGCAGGGGTGAGACGGGGAGGGGGTGTTTGGCTCCTGCACTCCTCTCAATTTTCTTCATATTTTTAATTAGTACACTTTTAGATTTTTTGAATGAAACGGAGGGTTTTTGGATCAACCACTTACACACATCCGATGGAGCTGATTTCTCGCGAAACCCCTCAGAAAATTATTCTAGGATGATTGAACGGCTAGGATCGTTTGTGTGGGACCCACCCATCTGTACATGGTCTGTACAAATGCATTTGTACCAGTAGCAAGGTTCATTGTTGAATCGTTTGAATCAATAATAATTTTGCTGAGGGATTCATAACATTGATTGCAATGTTATGAATCTTTTATGAGATGTCACAATTTGTTTTCATCGAACGGTTTGTATTTTAAAGATGTATGCATAGACTTTGAGAGTATTTTGGGCCTATTAGATCGTTAACCACCAACTCATCTAAAAGCTTAAGTTGTTAACTAGAGAGAGGGGCAACTTTATTAGTTAGAGCATCACTAGTGGTATACTCAAATATGGATACTCAAATATCGTCACATCACATTTTGAGTATTCATTTAATGGGTTTATAAGTTTGAATATCTACCCTTCTACAATGGTTCATTTGTGTCCATAATTAAAAAAGTACTATTCACTCTATTTTTATTCATAAAATGGGCACAACTTTAAATTTGTACATATATTTTTTTATAATATTATTACCATTTAAAAGATATTCACAATACGTTTAAAATGAGGTCAATCTTGAACATATTTTGGTATAGATTAAAAATTGATAATTTCAATTTTTGGGAGAAAGTGCAAAAAAATTGAGTTTTGAATTAAGTATTTGAAAAATGGAGAGAGAATGTTGTTACTTTTGATAGGGTGTGGTCCCCAAAATTTGGTTATTGAGGTTTGGTTATTGAGAAAGATTGGTAGTTTTGAGTATTCAAATGCCAAAAATTGAGTATTTGTAACAAATGTTGTTAACTTTGAGTATTTATCCAAATACCATTGTGAGCCTCTTTTGTGTATCAAAATACTCATCTTTAAGTATTTTTGTGTTTGAGTATACCACTAGTGATGCTCTTATACTATCAACACGTCCCCTCACTTGTAGCCAGACTCTCCTTCATAAGCGGGCTGAACATGTGTAAATTTCAATCATTAAGGCTTAGTTTTCCGTTTGATTTTAGCAACTGAGTTGTTAAAATCAACCATGATTTTAGCAAATGAGTTTAACTGGTGCTAAAATCATGATTTTGAAATCAATAAATGAAGTGGTTCCGTGTATCGTTTTTCGATTTTTTTTCGCACCAAATTAAAGTACTCCTCGTGTACTTTAATTCGGTGTGAAAAAAATCGAAAAACGATAAACGGAACCACCTAATTTTGTGATTTGAAATACCTATGATTTTAGCACCTGAACTCATTTGCTAAAATCATGGTTGATTTTAGATTTTAGCAACTCAGTTGCTAAAATCAAACGGAAAACTAAGCCTAAGTAGGTGGTTCGAACATAGGATCTATTGTCTGCTCTGATGCCATATTAGATCATTTACCACCAACTCATCTAAAAGCTTAAGTTGTACACAGAGAGAGACAACTTTATTATTTATATTATCCACAGGACCGTACGCATGGGGTACAGGGTCCCTGTATTCGGCCGTTCATCTCAGTAATGAACGCTCAAATTTTAATTCAAACAATGAACGGCTTGGATCATTTGGAGTTTGGATCAAATCTGAGCCGTCGGTATCGAGATGGACGGCCGGCAGGGGCGGACACAGGGGGGGCGAGGGGGTGTTCGGCCCCTGCCCTCCCCCCAATTTTCGACATATTTTTAGTGTACTTTGAGATTTTTTTGTAAAATTACTGAAGAACGGCCCCTGCAAATTTGGCAAAAACGGCGATCCTGCGTCCGCCACTGACGGCCGGATAGGGCTCACTCCAACCCTGTAGTGAGGCCCCCCTTCTGTACGCGCACAGCCGCTGTCCCTACAGCACTAGCTATAAATACAGGGGGTACTAGCTACAAATCCAGCGTCAAGACAACATCATATATATGCAGTCATCAAACTTTACCATATATACACAATCAAAATCATGAGTGTGATCAATATAACCTCCATCAAAACCTCTTCCAGTGGAATTTGGCAAGGTGATAATCCACTGAATTATGGCTTCCCACTTCTCATAGTCCAGACCACCTTAGTCCTCTCCCTCAGCCGATTCCTCTCCTTCCTCTTCAAGCCCCTCCGTCAACCCAAAGTCCTCGCTGAAATCACTGTACGTAATAAAATTACTAATCTCATAATTATTCTCTTATTTTTTTTCTTTTTTCTACAAAAAAATTACGTAAAATTTTCTCGGCAACCAAATGATTAGCACTAATTTTATCAACTCTTTTGGGGTCGGTTCAGAAATACTTTCAAGTACCGAGTTTGCTAAGGTCTAGTCCCCTCCAGTTCTCAGAAATGAGAGAAATCGTTCTTCTTGTCAAAAAATCAGTTTGATCAGACTTTGTTTGCTTTGTGAATGAACCATGCAGGCATGTGGAAGAAAAGAAAGAAAGCCAAATAAGTTTGACAGCCTACTTTTTTTCCCTTGTCACGAGGCACTCGATCGTATAATGAAACTCTGATCAAACTGATTTTCGAGATAAATGTTTTTACCTCGAAATGCAAGTAAGCTGACATGAAGACTGGGAGACTAATTCTACTTCTATTTGCAGGGCGGAATTCTTCTCGGTCCATCGGCTTTCGGGCGAAACGCCAATTATCTACACCGTATTTTCCCCTCATGGAGCACTCCAATACTCGAATCCGTATCCAGCATCGGACTCCTATTCTTCCTCTTCCTTGTCGGGCTCGAGCTTGATCTGACCTCGATTCGCCGCGGTGGAAAGCAGGCTTTCGCCATCGCCGCGGCCGGAGTATCGGTCCCGTTCATTTCCGGCATCGGAATTTCCTTCGTGCTGAGAAAAGCCGTCGAAGGAGCCAGTAGAGTCGGTTACGTCCAGTTTGTAGTTTTCATAGGAGTTTCTCTCTCTATAACTGCTTTCCCTGTCCTCGCGCGCATTTTAGCAGAGCTCAAGCTTCTTACGACGCGAGTTGGAGAGACGGCGATGGCTGCTGCAGCGTTCAACGACATCGTTGCGTGGATTCTCCTCGCTCTCGCCATCGCCCTGGCCGGAAATGGCGGCAAAGGACCCCACAAGAGCCCCTTGGTAATATATCTGATATGCCGTTATTAAGCTTATTTGATTTCATGCTTTACTCTGAATATTTTTTTTCGAATATTTAAAACAAAACCATTTTAACAGGTATCGGTCTGGGTCCTCCTCTCCGGCGTAGCATTTGTCACGTTCATGATGGTCGCAATCCGACCAGCAATGAAATGGGTCACCCGCCGTTGCTCCCCTGACCAGGTCACCGTCAACGAAGCCTACATCTGCTTAACCCTCGTCGGAGTAATGGTCTCCGGCTTCATGACCGATTTGATCGGCATACACGCCATATTCGGCGGGTTTGTCTTCGGTCTAATGATCCCAAAAGGAGATTTTGCAGAGAAATTGATCGTGAGAATCGAGGATTTTGTCTCGGGACTTCTTCTCCCGCTCTACTTTGCGTCGAGCGGGTTGAAGACGAACGTGGCTAAAATACATGGGCTGGAGGCATGGGGGCTTCTGGTGTTGGTGATTATGACGGCGTGCGCTGGGAAGATTTTTGGAACGTTTGTGGTGGCGATGTTAAATAGGGTTCCGGCGAGAGAGGCGATAACGCTTGGTGTTTTGATGAATACAAAAGGGTTGGTGGAGCTTATTGTTCTCAACATTGGCAAAGAGAAGAAGGTGAGTTACCATGGCATATTTAGGGTCCATGTGGCCTAACTTAATCAAATAATCTGAGTTTAAGATTGTGCCAAAATGAAACTAAATCGGTGCAACAACATTGTTGTATTTATCTTTAGAACAATGTTATAGACACTAAATAACTTACAAATTATTATACTAAATATACACATGACATTACCACGGGCTGCAAATGAACCGAGCTACTAGCTCGTTAAGGCTCGGCTCAATAAGTAATCGAGCCGAGCTCGAGCTCGATTTTTCAGGCTCGTTTAGTCAATGAGCTCGCTAAAGCTCGGCTCGGCTCGCAAAAGCTTGGCTCGTTTAAGGAGGCTCGTTACATAAATTACCTTGGCTCGGCTCGTTAAGGGTTCAGCTCGTTTATGACCGAGTTGAGCTCGAGCTCAATTTTTCGGCTTGTTTACTCAATGAGCTGAGCTCGAACACTACAAAACTCGGCTCGGATTGGCTTGACTCATTTGCACCCTTAATTACCACATCAATACATGATACAATACATGACTAATCTACTACAGTAAAAGATTGTCATGTGTACATTTAGTACACTAGTTGACACCTTTAACACTATACCAAAGTAAAAAGTACCTTAGGGGAATATCATTTTCCAAACTGATGACAGAATTGCCTAACCAGATAAGGTGGATGAGTCAAATCAAAATCTAAAGTGCACACCATGGTCCAATTGCGAGTGCACATTTTGTTCACACTTTGATCCCGATATAAGTGCGGTGCGAATTCTATGGATATATAATTCTTGATAATAATGTGATGTGACGTATCTAAATGAAATGCTTTATTAGGATAATTGAAGACTTTGGGGTCACAAAGTATTCTTTGTCCGCCAATATTATGTGTTTGTCTAAATAAAGTTTCTGCCTTTTGTCCAATCTAAATAATGTAAAGGCAAAATCAATTTGCCAATTATGAGGCACTTCCACAGTCTTTGGACTTCCCAAAAGTAAAGGGGGTTCTTGATTCTGTTGTTAATAGTTTTGGAATCTCTAATTTCTTATCTCTATCCTATAATCAAACATTGGAACTTTTTTATTTCAAAGAAGAAAAATAAAAATCAACTCGATAAATTCGTATTCGTATATATTGACGTTTCTATCTTACATGTTTTTTGAACAGAAGCTTATGTCTTAATTCGCGATACTACAAACCTGTGTTTATTATTCTCTCTGTCTTGTGTATATTTTTTTGTCACTCTTTTGAATGAAAATAAAAGTATTTACATTCATAATATGCCATCTATTTATTACAGAATGATTATTTTTATTTAAAATTATCACAGAGAAAAATGCCCTTCACAGAGTTCAGTGGAGAAAATAGTCATGTAGTCGACCCAATTAATTAGAACTTAAGGCTCGGTCTGGTTAATAGTAAGAAAATTTAATGAAATATTCAAAATTACTTTGTTTTTTAATATAGAAAGTAATATAAATTTTTAAAATGTTATAAGGGAATAATGCTTAGCGGAAAAGAAAAAAAGTGATTGGAAAAATACTTTAAAACCCAAATAATATTAGCGCTATAGCCAACATCCGAGTAATCATTGAGTTGTCTACAGGAACATCATATCGTGCCTCAACGCTCTCCACCAGTCCACCCGTATTATTTATGTGGGACTCGCACACTTAATTTTGATAATTCATACTGATAATTCTCTTTTTAATTGGAAACGAAAAATCAAATCTAATTACCTCATTATTTGTGCAAATGTTTTGCTTGTTCGATATCAATTGCCATATAAATTTATTTTTTCATCAGGTACTCAACGATGAGGTATTTGCAATATTGGTCCTAATGGCATTATTCACCACCTTCATGACTACTCCGACAGTCAAGGCCATCTACAAACCCGCCCGCCCCGTCTCCGCCCCCTCCTCGCCCTCTACCACCCGCCACTTCCACTCCACCTCTTTAAAAACCACCAAAAAAGACGAGTTCCGCCTCCTCGCCTGCATTTGTGGCCCCGGAAACATCCCCTCGCTCGTAAACCTCATCGAGTCAACCCGGTCGACCACCAACTCCCACCTCAAACTCTACCTCATGCACCTCGTCGAGCTCACCGAACGCTCCTCCTCCATCGTCATGGTCCTACGGGCCCGCAAAAACGGCTTCCCGTTTATCAACCGGCACCGCAACAGGGGCGACTTACACGACCGAGTGGCTGTCGCCTTCCAGGCTTACAGCCAACTGGGCCGAGTAACTGTTCGTCCCACAACTGCCATATCAGCATTGTCCACAATGTACAAGGATATATGCCACGTGGCGGTGGATAAGAGGGTGGACATGATTATATTGCCTTTCCACAAGCAGTGGAGGAAATTGGACGGTAACGACGACGATGAGGTGGTGGAGGAGGAGGTGGAGAATGTGGCCCACGAGTGGAGAGCGGTTAATCAGAGGGTGCTGAAGGAGGCACCGTGTTCAGTGGCGGTGCTTGTGGACCGTGGATTTGGTCGTGATCAGACTACCGGGCCTACTGCCACCGTGGCACAAAGGGTGTGTATTTTATTTTTTGGTGGGCCCAATGATCGTGAGGCACTGGGATTGGGTGGGAGGATGGCGGAACATCCGGCCGTTAAGGTGACAGTTTCGAGGTTTGTTGGGGAAGAAAGATTGGAGGGTAGCGGCATTGCGTTACAGCCGCCGCTAAACAAGAGTAGCGGGACGAGTTACAACTTCTCAAGTCCCGCTACGGATCGCGAGACGGAGAAGGTATTTCCCCTCTCCCAAAGTGGGTTTGGCCAAATTCTTGGAAGTGTCCCTCTCCCGAAGTGGGTTTGGCCAAATTCTTGGACAAAAATGATAGATACACTCCCTTCCCAACCACTCCCTACCACTCCCCCTCTCACATGTGGTGGGTTCCACCGTGGATCCCACATGTGGTGGGTCTCACTACATGTGAGAGGGGGAGTGGTGGGGAGTGGTTGGGAGGGAGTGTATGTATCATTGTTCTTTCTTGGAAGTGTCTTTATGTTTTTTTTATTTTTTTATCAATTATAATCATATGCTAAAAAAATTCACTAACCACTGGATTTTTTATTTTTTTTATTTTGAAACAGACTATTTTACGATATTTTTGTTCATCTTTTTTTTTTTTTTTAAACTCTTTCCTTTGTATTTTATACTTTTTTAATATTTTTCGTAATTCTAAATATTTCGACATTGCGCATCCATCCAACTAAAAGAACAAAGCCCATGTTGGCGTAGGTGATATTAGGGCACTCCTAGTGACCCAGCCCCTGGTGTAGCAAAAGATTTGAAAAATTGGAACCATTACCCTAATTATATAATCTATATATGAAATGAAACCCATAGAAATATAGAATTGAAGAACATGTGCACAAAAAAAAGTTTGGTTTCTCTACAATCCAAGTTTTGGATGGACAGGATAGTCCAAAATTTGGACCGGAGAGGATAGTCCAAATCTAGACCATACATTAATATAATCAATTGCAACAACGGAAGATCCAAATTTGTACTATCCCGTCGAGTCCAAATTAAGGACCAGAGAGGATCCATTTCTCACGAAAAATTATGGTGTGGCCCCATTACAACATGAAAATATAAGGTCCATGAAAACTTTCCCCGAAAATGTCCAGAAAAGAGAAATAGACAACTCAGATCCATAAAATGTGAAACTGACCAATCCATTTCTCTTTCCTGGACCTTGCTACTACTCATTTCACTTATATTTTTGTCCTTGCCCTACAGATACTAGATGAAAAGGCAGCGACAGAGTTCCGAAGCAAGTGGGATGGTGTTGTGGAGTACGTTGAAAGGGCGGCAGGCAACATTGTTGACATGGTTTTAGCGATCGGGCGGAGCGGGGATTACAATCTCATCGTGGTAGGCAACGGGCGGTTCCCCTCAACAACGGTGGCAGCACTGGCCGATCGCCAACCCGAGCACACTGAGCTTGGCCCCATTGGAGACTTGTTGGCCACTTCAGGCCAAGGCATAGTGTCTTCCGTGCTCGTGATCCAACAACACAACTTTGGCCAGGCAGAGGAAGCCCCGGTTTCTAAGGATGGTCTAATAACATCCCATGGGCAATCTAGTTTGGAAACTCAAGATAATATCGTGTGAGAAGAGTAACATGTGACGTCGAAAATGACACGCAGTCATTCGTATCTCTACCCATTTGTACGACCCTGTCGAGTGGAACATACCACCAAGCGATTTTGTAGTCGGCAAAGTTTGTAGATGTACGTATGACAGTAGGTGTGGTTTCATAGAATCTACTGATGTCTGTTTCTATTCTGTTACCATAAACCGGGCCGTGTAACATAAGTTGTAATTTGTCCGCTACGGCAAGGTGATTTTGTGCCCTCCCCCACCACCACCTTCTTCCTCCTCTCTTCCTCTCCTCTCCTTTATCACTTCACCCATAGTTTCCGGCGACCCCATGGTTTCGAGCTCCTCTCCTCTCCCTATGGGTGGCCGGAATCCTTTTTTTTTTTTTTTTTTTTTTTGGGAGGGGGGGGGGGGTTCTGGAATTTTCAGATCCGGACTTCTATCATCAGCGGTGGCGGGACAGCTCCGGCGATCTTCTATCTCTGTATTTTTCTTTGTTTTCTTCTCTCTTTTTTTTCATATTATTTGGAGGTTTTTTTTTTCTCTGAGCAGGTTGTATTATGGTTTAAATTTGTTGGATGGATCTTCTACACATATTTATGTGAGACTCAAGTCCAAATACATGCGTTTCACCTAAATAAATAAGTGATGACGAAGGCCGATAAAAAAAATTGACGGAGAATGGTGTTAGGGCATCACGTAGCAATGCCTTATGACCACTGAATAATTAATTACTCACAAACAAGTTTCAATTTACTGAATTTTTGCCTCGAAACCACAACGTGTTTTAGAATTATAATTACTATATTACCATAAAATTACCATAAAATGCAAGTCAAGCGAGACTTCTTTTACATTCTCCCTTATCTCTCTCTCTCTCTCTCTCTCTCTCTCTCTCTCTCTCTCCTTAATCAATAACTCTTCTAATGTAATATAGTCAAACAATATTCAAGTAGGAATATATCTTGAAGAAAAATTCAAATGAAAATCAAGGCATGCATGTTAGATTCTTGGAGAAGAGAGATTTTTTTTTGAAGTTTTTGTATTGCGCCCTCACTAGTACAATTTTTGTTTAACCAGGTATATGTTTTTGGGGAAAAAAAAAAGGGTATATGTTTTTGGATAACCAGGTGTTCGGGCCAGCTTTCGCGCACCTCAACTAATCTTGGGAGACCAATTCCACCGTCCACTAGTAGGGGGCCACATTTAAAGCCAGAGCAAAACTCTGTATGGACTGGCCTCAAAAGAATTGATAACACCTACGAGGTTTCGAACGTAAGACCTTAGGAGAGAGCAAACCCCTAAGCCTCAAGCCTTGACCATTTAACCAGGTATATGTATCATATCAGTCAATGTAAAACAAGTATTTTCACCAAAATGGGTACTTGTTCTACCCAAACAAACTGTATAATTACCCACAAGGGTTTAAGAGAAACACTTAATGATTCAAATTTCAAATCAAAGTGCAATACAGAAGAGAGAAAAAGAAAAAAAGAAAGAAAAAAAAAAGAATTAAAACAAACTACAGTAAAGCGACCTAAGTGTAGAAGTCGCAACAATGCTCTTAACACACAAAGGAAGCGCGCCAGTCCTTTTGGGTTGTGCACTTAACCCGCAATGTTCACAATTATACATATGTAAACTATTCTCAACCATTAAGAGGCCAAAATAATTAAACAAAGAAAAGTTGGTGATGGTATACTAACCTCAGAGAAAGCCGCCTCCGGTCCAGTTGGAATCTGGTTTTCCATTGTGACTAACAGTTTTCGTATTGGATGCGCTTTGGTAGAAGTTATCAAATCCATCGTCCTTAGCATCATCCCAACCGGCCCACCCATCCCCATTACTAGTCGCTGCAGCCTTTGTAGTTTCTTCTTTCCTGTTATCCTTGTGATCCCAATCATCCCAAGAACTGAAAGAACTAGAATGCGCGGTGGATGAGGATTGCCCTCCACCGGAACTAGGTCCTTTGGACTCTTGTGAAAACTCTTGATAGTAACCGTTGCCCTCACTTTCGTTTCGTTGCCAGTTGTCAGCCTTCCAGCTGACAGTGCCTTCCTTAGAGAACTCCTCCACCTTCTGTGACGCCAATGCCATTACACCTTTCATTATCCCCCAAGTCTTCTGTCCAATCTCTGTTGTTTTTGCCGTAACCACGGTGACTGTTTCATTCACCTTGGTGTCATAACCCCCCTCTCTGACCTGTTAGAAAAATTTTACCCGTTTAGTTTGCTTCGATCACATCCAATATAACCATACAGCAGATTACCACAATTCTGCAGAACAATATCACCAGGAAAAAAGTACAGCAAAATTTGCAAAACGGATCAGGATATTTACATGCAGGAGATTTCCATGATACAATACAGCTAATGAACCTCAACGTTTGGCAAATAACCATGGTACATGCCTTTTAGGCTGCTTTTAATTGATGGAAAGGAAATGAAACAACAATACCTTCTGTTCTAAATGTGTCAGTTAATGCAGGAAAAACGTTCACCCTTTTCCCCTAGCTAGGCTACTTTTTTCCATAGCCTAAGCACCCAAAAAAAAACAGTGGACCAATTGTATTGTCTTTCCCTTTATTTCATTCCTCTCATAAAATATTGCAGATCGAACGGACGCATACGGTCGAGGAGAGACAAAAACAAATGTCTCCACTCTGGAAAGTATGGGGATTAAAGTGATAGAAAACATATAGTCCAATTCTGGTAACGCGCAATTTTTACACTTCCATTTTTAAGGAAGTTTGTGATATGGCTCATATAGTAGGATGGGAGATAATTATAGGTGGGTGATTAATTACACAGGGGTCGTTCAAGTATTTTTCAGAAAGGGGATATGGATAGATATGAGCACGCGAATGGCAATTTTTCAAGTAATAATGGAATTACATAAAAATGGCATTTCCATAAATAGAGGCTGAATATAGAAGGGAGACTAATTATGTCTGCGTATGGAATGGGAGGATTTAATCCCCCTCCAAGCAGATAAACAATCCCCCAGACATCACATCAAGGTCCAGAGGAATTAACAACCAGGTTGGTGCAATCTGGATTGCCAAATGCGGGGTGGTATATCCAGGTCCAAAGGAATTAACAACTGGGTCGGTTCCCTCTAGTCTCTAGATTGCCATATTCGGGTAGATGTTATATACCCTCCCTTTGACCCCTGACAAACAGGCCCTCAAGGAAAAACAACTGCACAGGGCTAAGAATTCAAATGACCAAATACTAAGAAATACTTCCATTATCGATTCCAAATCAAAGAGTCCCCAGAGTGCAACTTGCAACACAGTGGGCTTACCACTTCATTACCCTTGTTGTCACACTTTAGGCCTTAGGGCTTTCTTGAAAACGCAAGTGATACCTAAGGGCGAGGAAGAGGGAAGCAACTTCACGGAAAATATATAGGAGACATCATAGCAAGAATGATGAATGAATGGCCTAAAACCAAGTACGACAAGTGTCATCATACAACTACCTTCGCTCGAAATTAGGGGAGGATTTAAATTTCTTATTAAGAGTTGTCAACGTCCAACTTGCACCTTGATATTGTCAACCTCAGTTTGAGACCACAAACCACCTTTCAGAAATTTAAAAAAAAAAAAAAAAAACTCTGCTTCTCCATCGCAAACCCTAAGGTCTCGTGTGATTCGTGTTAGGTTGGAGGGGAATTGTAGTGGAAAGGGGATTGGGATTGTTGGTGATGAGGGATTAATACTTGATAGTGTGATAGTGAAGTTGGTTATATAATTAGAGGTAGGGATTGTCATAGCCATGTTTGTTTTGGCTGAGTAAGAGGAGATTAATGTGATAATGACTGGAGCTGATCCAGGAGACTGGACTATGATCCCCCATGCCTTTGCTAATCCCCCTTTTTGGGCGATTCGGAATCTGAGCAGACTCATAAGCACTTCCCCAGAAAATGCAACCTAACGGCAGATTAGTGGCCCCACAGGATTAACTAGTCCAATCCTCCCTAGTGAGGGCATCAACCAGGGCCTAAAAGTTTAAGATCAAACCACCTTAAGTCTCCTTGCTTTTATGAAAAGTAACAAACACATCTCGTACAATGAATGCATCGTAAGAATTTTATATACCAAGGACAGATCAAGGCTGTCCTGTGCTTGTTTCTCTTGGACCTCCCTCTCACTCTCTCTTCTATATAAATAAAAAGCTATATTTATGTATATTGGACATTTTACTTAAGAAAACAAAAAGTTTCTCTAGAATGATCTAGTCCATGGACACCTAGCCATGGTTATCAATGGTTTGCAGAGCTTTTCTGAAGAACTCGTATTAAGGCAGTTCAGGGATAAGGATTTAAATGAGGCCATGCTAATGGGAACATGGCTGGTGTGTGCTGACTTCCGACCTGTTTCTAATAAAAACCAGGACTTGAAACTCATACAGGCTCACTTTCTCCCAACCTCTATTGACTCTGAAATCAACTCAACTTCTAGCTTCCATATAGCAATCTAAACCAGCTATCAAACTCGAGCTTTTCTTGTGTTCATTTTTCTCTCTTTTTTCTCGCCAAAGGTTACTCTTTGCTGAATAGATCTTTTATTGATTTTGGATTCACCATTAAATCACAAGAATAACAAGTACAAACAAATAAAACACACTAAACTGTGTAGTTTCCTGGGAGGTCATAGCATCCCCTAACTATGACACAGACTCTTTCATGTCTTCCAGAGTTCAGACTTAGAACCAAGTCAACCAAAAACCTACTAATGAGTAATGACAATGTAGGATTTAGATATTTGCATGTGGGATGAACATGCCTTTCCGCACAAATCATGGTCATAACATGCACCACCATCACCATGATCATCAGCAAACAAAACCAAACCGATCCTTATGACCCAATCAATTGGGGTCAGCTACTGGAATCTTGTTTTCCAATGAGCTCTGTCTAGGGCGACCTCTTCAGTTAGGTTTAGTAAGCCCAAGTATTTTTGTATGACGCCATCCAAAGTCAATTTAGGTCTTCCTCTTCCCCTAACCCTACTATCACTGCTATCATATCACTCTTTTTGACTATTGCGTCTGAAGGTCTACGGTAGATATGTCCAAACTACCTCAATCTATTTTCTCTCAACTTATCCTCTATAGGTATAACTCCTACCGTTTCACGAATAGTTTCATTTCTAATTCTATCACTCCTAGTCTTGCACCTCAAGAATATAACAGCAAACACTTGCTGAGTGGCATCTAAAAATTATTAAAAACGAGGTGCAAATTGAAATTAAGTGCCAAATACCTTGGAACTAAACTCCTTTGTACCAGCTTGAACAACAGTGGCTGCAGATGCCGCAACCAACGATAGCTTACCAAATCCCTGCACACCACATATAAACAAAAACATCATCAACTTTCCAAAAACAAAACACGATCAACACACAAACGTCTCGTCTGATTACTGAACTAGAAACGTGGAACTAGGACTAGTGGAACACAAGGATTTGCATGTTTTCCATTATTCGTTAGTCCTGTGTTTGTGTGCACCCATTATTAACCAATGGAGTGCATCCAGGATTAACCACGGGACTAGACAAGGTAGGATACTTTTTCCTTTTAGTAACCCATGTGGGGATTAGACAACACCACGGGAAGAGCAACCCATGTGGGGATTAGCCAACACCACGGGAAGAGCGGTATTAGCTGGTCCCCTTCTACAAATTATCTCCCCCTCATTCAATGGTCAAAAAATAATTTCATCGTCTTTATCCCACTCTAACCAGACACAATAACATGTTCAAAAAAAAAAACCAGACACAATTCAACTAATCCTAAAAAATTTATACATCAAGTCTATTACTCAGTGGACTCCACTTGTCCCTATCTCCCCATCCTTGATTCTATCTTTTCCAACCATTCCTAAAAATAACATGACAACCAAACGTGCCAAAAAAGATCAGCACCCCACATGAATTAACCTCAAATGCGTAAAAAATTTACCTGAGAAACAACAGAGAGTACATCCCCCTGGGAATCATTTCTCGGCACTGGATTCGGACCCGATCCGAACCCCACATACTTCCCACCCTGCGACGGCGGCAACCCTTCCGGCCTCGACTCGTTCTCCACCATCTTCTTCGCAAAAAAACTCTCCTTATTCGCCGCCGACGCCTCCAACTGCCCTTTCGTATACATATCCTGACTCGACCTAGACCTCGCCGGCCCTCCCCCACTCCCTCCTCCCCCTCCGCTCCTCAAATCACTAACCGATTGATTCCTCCTCACATCCGCGCCTGATCTCACCCCTCCATCATCGTCCCAACTATCCCACCCACCTCCCCCTCCACTCCCACCAGTATTCCTATCTTTACCACCACTTAACGGCGGTTTCGTTTTAGATACGGGCGGGTCCCGCCACGGCTTGCCCTCAGCTAGGGCTTGGATCCGATCCCGATACACCGTGGCCGCATCCGTATTATACTTCTTGACGATTTCGGTTTCCTTAGGGATTCCATACTGGGCGAAGAACCTGTTGAGGTTGTCGTTGCCGCCCGCTTCCATCTTCTTGAGCTGGATCTCGGACCAAGAGTCCATAGTGACGGATCTGACGAAGCTGATGTGTACCCCGAGGCCGCGGTGCTTACCGGAGCACTCCAGGCACATGAAGACGCCGTAGGAGACGGAGGCCCATTGGGGGTTCTTCTGGGAGCAGTCGACGCAGATCTTGTTCGACGGCTGGGATTGGAGGTCGCGGAGGCGTCGCGATGATGCCGCCATCGGTTCGTTGATCGTCCGATTTGGATCGTGAACGATCTGGGAAAAAAATCCTTCGTTTTTTTGGATCTGCAGGAAATGCGGTGAAGATTGTGCAGATCGAGATGTATATGATGTATGTATAGGTGCGTATCGAGGGTGAAGGTGATCAGATCATGCAATAAGAAAATCTAACGGAGAGAGAGAGAGATGGGGGAGGAGAGAGAGGGGCGTCTGGGGGAACAGACCCTCTTCTCTATCTCGAGGAGAGAGAGAGGGGTAGAGCGAGATTGACGACACCGTAAAAAAAGTTTGGGGTTGGTAACCGATGGGTGTACAGAATGTATGTGCGATGGTATTAGCTGTATATGTACCTGTCCTCTTCCACCAAAGTTCTGTCCGGTTCTCAGTTTTTGTGGGTCATCTTCGACTTGCAACAATAATAGAAATCGTTCGTTTCGTATAACTCGTGAGAGCTCCTTTGGCAAAAAAGAAAAAAATTGATTTTTTGGTTTTTTGTTTCGTCTATATTCAATTTTTTTTTTTTGGCATTTATTAGTTTCGCGTCAAGTTTTCGTAATTTATGGATTTATCTATGGCCGAAACTAAATTTTTTTTACTAATTAAACCAATAAACTGGTTTATTTTGATTTATTTTCGGCTTTATTCAAAAAAAAAAATTAGTTTTGACCATAATTTTATACTTGTTGGATTCGTTTCGTTGAGACGAATCCATAAATCACGAAAAATTGACGCGAAACTGACAGATGCCAAAAAAAATTGAATAAAGACAACCAAAAAACAAAAAAAAAACAGTTCTTCACTTTTTTGCCAAATGAGCCCTCAACAATTTTTTTTTACGTAGCATTTAAAAATTAGGTACTACCTCTCTAGAGGGTTAGAGTGAGCCCATTCGGCCATCAATTTCGATAATGAGCGCTTGAATTTTAATGCAAACAGTAAAAGGCTCGGGTCATTTAGAGTTTGAATTAAATCCGAGTTATCGATGCTGAGATGGAAGGCCAGATAGGGCTCACTACAACTTTATAGCGAGTTACTCACTATAGGGATCCGCTTCCTTAAAAATTTGAATTCAAGGAATACCGATCAAATCTTGAAATAAATATACTGTGTAGAATGTACCGGACCCATTTTTAGAAGATAAATGTATTTTATGAATTCACCGACTGTATTCATCGAACATGGTTTTCTAAAACTTGAAGAAATCAATGAGTTTTACTAAATAAACGAATTCGATTAATATCGTGAGCTCGGAATACATCTGCAAAAATTAAAATTGGATAGTACTTTATGGGATGAGACTGGACTCGACATGAGTCCGTGCGTATGACCCTTGAAAGAGATACTTGGTTTTTGACTTTCAATTTTAATTTGTTTATACCTTGTTAAAATTAGGGCATAATGCACATGGTGATTCTAGTGTATGACGTAACATAAATAATAATAATTTTGTTCAATTAAGATACAAGCAATTGAACACGGATTCTTTAATTGATTTTGTTTTCCTTAATATTTTAAGTTCCAATTATTTTAAAATTTATGAATTTCTAGTTGGACAAATTGGAGAAAGTATTTTCTTTTATTTTAAAAGAGAGAATAATTGTTGGCAACAAATCAATTCAAATACAAAACAGATATGTTAAAAATAGTCCAAACTCAAAACAAAGATGCAAAATTTAGGAAGCAAGTTCACTTGAACACAAACTACTTATGTGTTTATATACCATAAAATATGACACACAAATGCATAGTTGCTAATCCTTTGTAAGACAACAACTTAGAAAACAAATATAGAAAATACAAAAATCACCTAACCAAAGGTATTGAGATATATGATACCTTGTCTTGAACGTTAAGAACACATCTAATTCCTACTTTAAACTCAAAATTGACTTATTGTGCTTTACGAGACATGTCATTCTCTTATAATACATCGACTTAAATACTTACTTAAGCATTTCTAACATATCTTCCACATATTTTTCATTTTTAGAGATTGAAATTTGTATTTTTTTTTGTCCGAGTAAACTTGAAAGAATTTACCTAATTCCAACTCATCCATCATCAATATCTTCTTAAGGGTGTGAATTTGACAAAAATTTATCTATGGTGTTAAAATTGTGAGGATTTTGGGACCAAGTAAGATTGGATATCGCACATTTTTAGTATAGAAAATGTTAAAGCATCAAAATCAAAATTAATTGAGAAAGAGTAGAGAGCAGCCCCGCGTCCGCGTGGGCCAACGCAAATGCATCGTTGTTAGACCATTTGGTTGTACTCCTTGGCTTTCAAGAGGGATCTAGGGCTCGAGTCTATGAAGTGACTAGAAACTCTGTTTACTAACTTTTCAGCTAATGCCGCTAATGTCTATTGTATGGCAAAAAAAAAAGGGAAAAAAAAGGCGTGTGGGTGCGAAAACGTCTATTTTGAAATTATTTGAAGTAAATACAAACAACAAAAACGAGGATTGAGAGCACGATCACAGAATAAATCCTGCAATGCAAGACCATTACTACTACGAAAAATTCTCCGTAACTTATTTGATCCCAAGAGAATTTTAGGCCTCGTCGTCCACCTCCCACAAACCTAGTGCACTGACCACGTAAGCCGAACCGGCGACGACAACCGCCGCGAAAATCGGAGCCACCACCATGTCCAGCTTAGACCGTCCAAACATATGAGCCGGAAAACACAAAACCTCCGTCGGAACATCGACCGGAACCCTAATGAACCCCTTCGCCTCGCACGGCCGTGAGAAGGCGGAAGTTGGCGAGATCGCCGATATAAACGCCCACTCCGGCGAGAACGACGCCACCGCTGCGGTGATCGCCAGGATCGCCGTCCACGTTGCGGCGTATTGCAATAGTGGCCACCGCGAGGCGAGGCGTTGGAGTATCGAGTAGAAGAGACAGAAAGTCATTCCAACGTCGAAATCCGGATGAAGAATATCTGAATATCCGGTGTCGAGTTCTTCGATGAGTGTATTGATAGATACGTTTACGATTCGATACTTCATCTTTATATGGGGGATGTGGAGACTGGAGATGAAGGTGAACCTAATCTCAACCAATGTGCTGGATAATTTGATAATTTTTTGTTTGTTCAAGTTTGGTGAAGATAGAAGAGCTGCTTTTGACAACGAACTTCCGGAGCTGATATTCGGGAGAAAAACTTGGATGCCGGCTTCGTACAACATGGTAGTACCTAGCACGCATCTCGGTCATTCAAAAATATTTTGGACGTCCGGATTTTAGAAAGGGAGTGAGAAAGCTCCAACATACAAAACACTTTTTGATGGCCGAGATACGCGCTCGGTCAAAGGTACCCTATTTGCACCCAAAATTTTCACAATATTTGACATGAAGCGGGGCCCGCATAGCACGCATCTCGGTCATCCAAAAGTGTTTTGGATATCCACAGAGAGAGAGAGAGAGGGAGAAATCTACGACGTCTAAATCACTTTTGAATAACCGAGATGCGGGCTCGAGCACCTTGTTAGCGGAACCCTAATTGCACCCAAAATTTTCTCAATATTCAGCATGAAGCAGGGGCCCACTGCAGGGTGCTATGCGCTTGTGATTCAAATCGTTACGTTGAATTTGTTGTCTGCAACAAAATTAAGATCAATCAAACATCAACAAATTGTTTTTTGAAAAGCACTGATGGCTATGGTTTAAATAACCAACTAAAAAAAATATTTCCACTCAGTTAAGTCTTCGACCGTACGACATCAACTGTTTATTCGGCGAGCCTAACAAAATGAACAATTCTTCAAGCATGGGACACATACCCCTTCGAAAAACACGTTTCGATTAAGCCAAACGACATACGATGTCGTCGTAAAGCACTTATTACAGACAACCGAAAGTTCACAAAGGTGCGTCATCGCTGATTTACAACAAAAGCACTTCAAAATCGTGAGAGATTCCAAAGTACTACAAATACCGTCAGCACAACACCAGAATCTAGACTTATTACTTATCCACACTGCCAACAAGAAGTTCCGACTAGTGACTGAAGTACGTAGCCTCTGCAATGGAGAACTGCATCTTTGTCGCAGATTTCTTAAGGAAACTACTCCCGCAATGCGAATCTGGGCCACCAACCCCAAAATCCTCTAATTTGTCAGAAGGCTCATTGCATTCAAACTGTGTGTTATCGATGTTCGGCCCCTGGTAACATCTGTTAGAACTCTCACTGCTCTTTCTAACTTGCTTCTTGTCTTTGCCGCCACCCCCTTTAGAAGGTTTGCCCTTCTGCTTGATCTTTCCATTCTTTTTGTCGTACTTCTTCCGTTCATTCTTCGGTCGTCTTCTGTTATTTCTCACAAGTGTTGGTGCTGATGGAGGAGGATCATAGACGTCAGGAGCCCAGGTTACCGAGAGCTTCTTTGGGGATGTCCCTTGTTTCTCACGGCTACCCTTCAGAGCTGATACAAGCTTAAAATGTGTCTGAAAGAAAACAAAGATTTAAGAAGAGAATCAAACCGTTTAGAGAGTTTATAAGAAAAAAGCCTTCCACTACTGGTTCTCGTAATCATATATATCTAACCAGCTCAGAGAAACAAAGAATAACTTCATCCATCCTGAAAACAGAAACTATTTAGGTCTATAATCAAAAGCTTGACAATGTTGCTTCCATACAGTTGCAAGACCGAAATGCTTCATTCAATTTGATGCTTCGTTTGGTTTTCAGGGCAAGGAACAGAAGGGCAAGGAAAATAATCACGAAAGAAAAGGTGAAGTGTTTAGGAAATACTGATCTTTCTCTCTCTCTCTCTCTCCAACAAACCAAACAATGGAAGAAGTTTTTTTTCTCTTTCTCCCCACAAGTTGCAAACAAAGTGTTTAAGGAAGTGTGTTAGATTGCTGGAGTCTTACTTAGGCGAACAGTGAATGGAGCGAAAAAATCAAATTTGAGACACCTAATACACAGAAAACTTTCAAAGTTCCCATTAGTGCCAAAGGATTCAACCCCCGCCAGAGCCGAAGTTGCATATGGATGTTTTTTTTTACACTAATAGCCATCGCCTCAAATATTACTTCACCCATATATCTAATACAGCCCCGGGGTAAAAATACTGTAAGGCCTCTATTTCAAGAGTATTCCTTCAACGTAGTTACGTAGATGGGCAACCCCAAACTTTTCCAACACGACGTAATAACATCAATACTGTTTTTATGATTTTATATAAAATGTAAGAGTCTCTTTCATACTTCCAATTCTTTTTCATCCCACTCATCTTGGCCACACTCGAATCAATTGTTTAGCTCTGTCCACGACCCCAACCACCTCGACATGCATAGTCAACCCTAGGGAAAATGAAAAATCTGCCAAATATGTTGGACAGAGTTCATTAACCACATCAAAGTAGCACATCCACCAGCATTGTCACCTTAATTAATGTATCCAGCTAAACACTGCCCATTTATTTGCAGACAATAGGATCTCCTTTTGAAATGCTCAAGTGTACATCTCATGGATCCATCCAGCATCAATTCAAGGATTGTGACAAAATAACATGGAATATAGAGTAAAACCTATATTCCATTGTTTAGGAATATAGAGTAAAACCTCTGTATTCGAAGGACAAATGTAATGCAAACTTACAGGCAAAGATATGGATCGAGGGTATGCATTCTTGCCAGTTTCACAGCCTTCCCCATCAATAGGCACAGCGTCAGAGGATTTCATACCAGTGCATGGAAATGTTGCACACTTGAATAAGCATTTCTCCGAAGTTGCAATCGCTGATTCAGTTTGATCTAGATCTTCAAAATCATGTTTCATCTCTGCATCGGGGTTATCAGTTTTGTCCAAAGGTTGACACAAATTTGACTTTGACGGCAATATCGGACCACCTTGAACAAGTAGAAATTCAGACAGACTGTTTCCAAGCTCATCTATAGATACATTTTCTGGGAAATGACAGTTACATTGTGATGGCTCTGTACATAGCTTCTTCAAGGCATCAGGCTGGTTAACATCTTCAGAAGCTGAGACACCCTTTGGAGAAACAGGGTCCATCGCTCACAAGCAGTCAGGGAAACTACCAAAGCACAATTAGTCAGAGGACAATTACCAGTTACCTGAACATCATTGCTAGGTTAGTAAGGGTGACATACAGCTTGACGATATTATAGATTAAGGGTCACAGTATATCTAAAGCAACTACACAGCCAAGCTAGTGGACAGTGGGATTGGTGCCCCAGACCCAGATTAGACAGTGCATTGCACCGGATATCAAACTAGCAGAGAAAAATATATAAAGCAACTGTAAGGACTTGTCACTTCTTTATGCAGATAGGCTAAGAAGATGGAAGTCAAAAAAGGACATACATACCAACCAATAGTTACGAGGCAAAAAGGTATTACTGAGCAAAACATATTTGCAAATGCCACGAGTAATTGAGGCTGCTGATTTAGCTGGTCACAATTGAAGACATATGAGTGTTGACATAGAAACTAATTGGTTCTCTCATAGAAATACTTCCTCAAATGCCATAACCAATAAAATAGGACACCCGTAGTACCAGAGGAGAATGACTGGTATCACGTTGGAAGTTTATAAAGATGAAGATTCTATCTACATATATAAAGAATGAGGCAAGGTTCCAAAGGTTGACATGGTATGGAAAAGATAACTAAACAAAAGAAAATAGTAGTTGGGCAACAAGCATAGCACATCAAGCATTCGACTATAGTTGTCAAACCGTGAAACGAATAAAGAATCGAAATGCTCCTTTTCTGATTCTTGGATCAAAGCGAATGATGAATCGCTCCGATTCGTCATAACTACTAAAATAAATGAAAAAAAAAAAAAAGATGTTCTAAAAATCGCTAGGCTCTAGTCGGGCAGAAGAGGGGGCCTAGCACCTAGGCACAAGGCGGCTGACTAGTTGATTGCATAACCTAGGCATTGGACCATAGCCTAGCGCCTGGGGGGGACTAGTAGGGCTGGGCGGCCAACTTTTAGAACACTATATAAAGTACATATTTATACGTTTGAGTGACATGAATAATCATATCGTCAAATAGGTAACAGGTCAGATGCTTCTATTGCAACTTGTAAAATATGAGAACTCGTAAATCTATTTATGACCCTTTAGTGGAAAAGAGTAAAAAAAAAAAAAAACCATAAGAACGTCTTTAGATTATTCTATGTCCTATTGTTTTTGCAAACAAATTTGTCTTCTCTGTTACTCCCTCCGTCCCAAATTGCTTGCCCTTTTTGGGTTTCTGTGCATTTTGCACGCAAAATCTTGTGTATTAGCATTCTTTTTTTTTTTTTTCAAAAAAATTTACACCAATTTAAAGATCCCTTTGAGTAGAACAAACTGGTGAAAAAAATTTAAAAAAATAATTCCCATAAACACATCATTTTTTGCGTGCAAAATGCACACTTCCCCAAAAGGGCCAAGCAATATGGGACAGAGGGAGTATTATACTTACGAGAGAAAAAATCTATTTTTAAGAGCAAATAACGAGAAAAACAGACAAAGAATGGCATAGATTCATACTAAAGACCTTTTAAAAAATAGTATGACCTTTTTTCCAACAAAGAAAATGCAAAAAGAAGTCAAAATCGAATAATCAGTTCACAGCAATTCGATTCATGCAATCTAAGTATATCGGTGAGCCACGGATCTGTATCGTCCTGCACGATATGAATCTTGAATCATACAATTCTAACAACTATGCATTTGACTTTAAGGAAAATGTGCAACTCTTGTAAGTTTTACAAGATAAAAAATTAACAAAATTTATCAATTTCAGAGACTTAAATAAATCAACACAGACATGGTTTATGGTTAAGAATTTCGTAGAAAAATAAAACTTTTTTGCATGCAACAAGATCACCTTTTAAAATTAAAGAAAACTGAACTTCTGCAACAGTCAATAACAGTAATCAAATAGCAAAGCCGAAGTGATGGTGAGAACAGCTGTTCATCAAATACACCTAGAGCTTGAGCCTTGAGGGCTCCCAGACAACACATACATGCATAAAGGAAGTGTCCTTATTTATGGTCGTGAATATCTTTGAAGTAAGTTTTGGTAATCTAGTGCATCAATCTTTTTACAAGTACCAACATCAAATAAAATTTAACAGGATGCAATACATGCTGGTATTATCTGCACATTGTGGAACAGATTTTCGAAATGGGGAAACCCCTATGTTCCTACAAAATATTTATTCCAATTATGCAGGAGTAATTTTTTACCAATATCAATGTCCGGGCCAGTATCAATGTCCGGACCAGCATACGACATCTCAACTAAACCGACCCATCTCACCTTCTACCAGCAGGACCCATATAAAGCTGAAGCAAATATACAGGCATGATAAAAAAAAAAATAAAAAAAATAAAATATATATATATATATATAAATGGACTTTATATTCCAAAACAAACAGAGAAATTTCAACTCGGAATATACGCAAATGAAAACTACCTTAAGCAGGCGAAACCCACCGCGCAGTAGCAAGATTTCACGACCTTGATCTCCGATTTTTTGATACCAGTTCGGGTCAAACTACTCGAAGAAGATCAGACAACAAAAACAAAATCCAAACAAAATACCCCCCAAATTCAAACGACGCTACTAAAGAGATCAAACGTTAACTAAGATTACCACGCCGATCGCCTTTTTCTAAACGTTTCAGACGATGAGAGCATGATTTACCATAGAACGAGGTCAGAGACGGAGTAACGCTACGAGTGAGAAGTTCTACGGTGGGAACCGAAGGCATTTTCGTATGCTCTTCGAAACCCTAACCTGTTAGGGCACGGAGACGCCTATCAAAGTAAGAAAACCCTAGCTCATCGATCAGAAATGGAGAAGAAAGGAACGTGATTTGGGTGGGAATTGGAATGAGAAGCGATCGATCGATCGGATTTCAGCTTAGGTCAATGGATTAGAGAAAGACGATGATCGACATTGACTGCATTGAAATCTGAATAAATACCGTGGCTAATGGACAAAAGCGGAGAAAGATTGGCGGTTTGATAAACAGTTACAGTAAAAATCTATTAATGGGAATGGCGAAATTACATTTATCTCTCCTGAGGTTTCTTAAAATTTCAATAATATCCATCCCTTACTTTTTCTGAAATCTCACTGACCACCCCTGTCATACTTTTTTTTTTTTTTTGGGTAAAATCCCCTGTCATACTTTGTCTCTTAACTTGTTAGTGGATCGTGTTGTTTTACAAATTCACCCTTCCAAATTAAGTGATGACAGATTTTCTCTTTGTTCTATATTGGTGAGCTCAAAACACCTAATAATCACTCCAACATCACAAAATTCCCCTCTCTCCCACGAACAAAAATATTCCTCCTCAGTTGCCACTCACGGCTTTGTTCGGTTTGGGATGTGAGAGAGGTTTTTGGTGGTAATAGTAGAGAGAGATAGAAAGAAAATTTTATTGGGGACCGTGCAGGGTGGGTCTTGAGACCCAAACCGAACAAGGTTGTAGTGTATTTCATTTTGAGTTGTCCCTAAATAAGTGTGATGTTGTTTCTCAAAAGAAAATTCATTTTTGAACAGTTAGTGGGTAAAGTTTAACGATAATGTCTCCATTAAGGGCAATAGTGGAAAGTGAATGTAAAAGTTGATGTGAAAAACGTAATGATGATGCTTTCTTAATAAGTTGGAGTTACGAAGTTGCACACTTAAATAGGAATAGAGGGAGCACTTTTTACTCCAGTTGCACTTTTTTTTTTTTGGGTAAACTTCCAAATAATTAAGTATTTTTTTAGTTAGTTATTAAATAGTTACACTTTTTTTTTTTTGGGGTAGTCAACACCACTGCTAGTACTGCCACTTGGTATTCACCATATCATCACCAATCACTAATCCACCTATTTTGGCTTTATTTTAAAAAATTGAGTTTTGACCATAACTTTATACTTGTTAGATTCGTCTCATCGAGAGGAATCCAGAAACCACAAAAATCTTGATGCAAAACTAACGGATGCAAAAAAAATTTGAATAAGGACAAACGAATAATCTAATAATCCGGATTTTTGGATTATTACCCAAAGCACCCTGTATGTTTGTAACTTAAACATATCTTACTTAATACCATTAAATAGAGTAACTAATGAGTCAAAAAAATACCATGCCCAAACATATGCATACAATGCTCCGTAATTATCCATCAATGCACTTTTCAAAGTACCCCTGCGTAACTAGCCAAAAATGTGTAACATACACTAAACAGGACAGAACTCCAGCCCAATTTAATTAGTGTCTAGTTTAATCTAATTTTGGGCCGTTGCAGCCTTGAAGGCCCCTCCCGGATCCAAAAAATGATCGGAATATTTCATAGATCATTTTGTAAAACTCACCATGTCTATCATCAACGCAAAAAATTAGCTTGATCAACATCGATACACACATGACTAAAACATATTTGTACAAGGACAATGAGATGATAAAAAATAATTTTAAATTGCCCATTTTTTCTTGTATATATGAATCTGCTTTGTTTACGTACGTAACGATGTCCAATCGTTAGTTTTTTAGGTGGATGATGCAGGATGAACTTTACAAAATAAACGGTTTTAATTCTTGTTGTGGATCCGGGAGGAGCCCACAAAAGCCCAAAACTGGACTGGACTTTGCCACATCAAACATACGTAGCATTTCTATAGTATGACTAGCTTTCTCCTCTCTTTTTGACATGGACGGAGCTTTCTCCTTGGTAGCATCTAAAATCAATACTACTACAAATTTTAGTTAGAGATTTGTGTCAACAACTCATTCTTCGAACTACAAACTAACATTTTGAAACTTTCTTCTAAGTTTAATGTACAAACTCCATCATATACTTTCAAAAATCTCTTAGTTTCGAAACACCAGTGGAGAAGACAAAGTCATAGATATTGACATGAATGAAATTTAGCTATATGCTCACCTGTGCGTATTTGGAATTTTTTAACTTCTTACTATATGTTACGATGAGTACATAGTTCAGGCATTATCACGTTCAAAACATACAAAAATTCATGCATTATCTATTCGTCTCGATGAGAAGAATTGAAAAGGTTAAAAAAAAAAACACCTCATGTTGATAAATAAGAAAAGACAAAACACCTTTGCGTAAATTGTATTTTTTTAAATACTTATTTTCATTAGCTTTTTAATTGGTTCACATCATTTTACATTTTCATAGGCCTATGCGAGACGAATCAAACAAGTAATTTTTTTCAACGCAAACCACGAAAATTAAGAAAATAAATAAATAAGCTAAAAAAAGAAGATGCCGAACTTGGGCCAGTTTTCTACAAAAGAAAATGTCTTCCATCTAGTTGTCAATTGGATACAAAGCCATTCATTTCAACACAAAATTCATAAGGGTGAATTGGGTATTTAGATAAAGGCCTTGTTTGATAACCAAAATTCAGTACCTAAAACTAAATGAATTAAGTAATAAGTAATTAAGTAAGTTTGATAACCACATTTTACATTACTTAAAACATTACTTCATTTCGACTGAATTTATGAGTATTTTCATTCACAACCACTCACACCACCATCGTCACCACTGCCGCCACTACACTCACACCACCATCACTCTGCCTCTCCCACCACCACAGCCGCCACCTTGCCACCACCACTCCGCCACCCCCACCACAACTACAACCACCACCACCACCACCACCACCACTCACACCACCATAACCGCCACTTCGCCAATCTTACAACCATTGTCACCACCACTCCACCGCCACCACCACCACCACACTCACACCACCATAATTGCCACTTTGCTACTCCCACCACCATTGCTGCCACCACCCCACCACCACTCTGCCATTCCCGTAGCCACTACACCACCACCACCATTACCGCCACTCACACCACTATTGCCACCGCCACTCCTGTTGCCACGAAACCACCACCACCGCTCTGCCACTTCCACCATTACTATTACTAACTACCATTGACGTCATCACTCTGCCACTGCCACGATTACACTGACACCACTCCCACCACCATAAACACTACTTCGCCATTCCCACCACCATTGCCGTCACCACCACTTTGCCACTCCCGCCACCACTACACCACCACCACTCTGCCACTCCTGGCGCCATTACACCACCTCCACTCAGCCACTCCCACCATTACTACCACCACAACCACTGACACTAGGGGTGCTCACGGTCCGGATCGGTCCGGATTGGCATGAATCCAATCCTAATCCGCGAGTCACGGTTTTTTGAAAATACAATCCGTGTCCAATCCAAAAGTCTCACGGTTCGGTTCCAATCCGAACCGCGAGTCACGGATCGGTTCCGGATTAATCCGCGGATTTTCAACTTATTCAGAAAAAACAACAAACAAAGGCAGTAAGCCACTAGCAAGTAGCAAATGCAAATGCACTAAATAGAAAGTTCAAAGTTGGAAACATTTCCAGATTAAGACAAATAGCAAGACTAGCAACTGAGGCAAGATAATAGCAGATTAAGACAATAGCAAGACATTTCCAGAAAGTTCAAAGTTCAAACTAGCAACACAATAGCAGATTAACACTTCCAGTTCACTCACAAACAGAGGCACTACCACATAGTTCTAGTTCACAAAGACAAAAGCAGGCCCAAACAAAGGCAGTTTTGTAGAGTGGAATACAAATACTTACTACTTAGTTACATCAAAGTCCAACATAAAAAAACAACTACTAAGTGAAGAACTTCAAAACACAAGGCATCAATCACTTCAAATGCATATATAAAAGTGAAAATTTTATATATACATATATATATATATTTAAAAAAATTATATATAATAAAAATCTCATGGTCCGGATCGGTTAATCCACGGTTTCAAAATCAAAATCCGTGTCCGATCCAAAAGTCACGGTTTTTTATTTTTTGAATCCATGTCCGGACCATTAATCCACGGTTAAAATCCAAAAGGTACGGATTGGTTCGGTCCGGACCGGATTCACGGTTCACCGGTTTTTTTGAGCAGCCCTAACTGACACCACCACTCCCATCAAAACTACCACCATTACCATGACCACCGCTCTGCCACTCCCACCACCACGACGCCACCATTATTCCCAGTATCACTCCCCACCACCACAATGCCACCACTCCACCATCACGACCACCACCATCGCAATACCACCATCGCAAACCATCACCATCTTGCCAATATTATATATATATTATTATTCTAATAAAGGTATTTTTTTTTCATTTATACATTCTAGTATGAATATATGAAACCCAAAGTAAAAAACTAGTGAATTTAATACTTCAGCTCATTGTACAGACCAACAACTTATTTATTTCAGTGCTTAAGATTCAGTACATATCAAACAACTTATTAGCTTAATAAATTCAGCATGCAGTTTTTAGTACTTAATTTTCAATTTTTAGTTTTAAGCTTTCAGCTTTATCAAACAGCCCCAAAGTAAATCACTGGTTTCAGCAATTCCCGTTTGACAATGGATGGTCCGTTAACGGAACGGGGTTATTTGACATAGAAAAATTGAAATACAAAGGAGATCAGAAAAAGTAGTGGTAGTGTGTGAAGTTGTTAGAAGCAGAAGATATATGTAATTTGTCCAATGGGAGTTAATAACAGGATGGGTCAATTTCACTTACCTCCCTTGAGGTTTGTGAAAATACATACAGTGACAATTATTTTCAAAAGTAAGGGACGGCAGTGGAATTTCAAAAAAAGTAGGAGAGGTCTCTGTATTTGTCAGAAACCTCAAGATAGGCAAGTGAAATTTACCCTAAAAGGATTTGATCTTATCCATTTTCTTCAGACTCACGCAGGACAAGAGTCGACCTGGGTTGCTGTTGTGCAGTCCCGCACAGTAGGTGTTGTGTACATTCGACCTGTATGTTACTTGGATAAACGTTCAGATTTCACCTCGGCACTTTTGCACCCGAACCTTTTGTTGTTGTGCGTGCAAGATAAAATCTGGGTCGTCCATCTGAACAACAGACGACCCAGATGTGCACATAGCACCTGCTATGCACAGGGTTGCACAACAGCAACCCCACATCCGACAAGAGTAGGTGTTATGGCTAAATAATTAAGTCAAATTATTTTCTTGTTTTTATTTGTTAGTTTAGTTTTTTTTTTTTTAGATTATTGGTTCGTTTTGACGAAAGGCATCTAAAAAGTAAAAAATTATTTACCAACCTAAATTTTTGTAAATAAAGAAAAAAATAATCTAAATTATTATTATTATTTTTGTCTTTACTGAACTATGCAAAAATAACAAATGGAGACAAATCTGAAAAGCCAAGCAACTTCTTTTGGGGAACTACACCTAGACTTTGTTCGGTTTGGGTTTTGAGGGAGGTTTATGGGGGTAATGAATAGAGAAAAAGAAAGAAAATTTTATTGGAGAATGGGGACCGTGCAGGGCGGGTCTTGAGACTCACACCAAACAAGGTGCTAATTCTTTCCATCTTTCTTATTTTTGGCGTAGTATGGTTTTACTTACATTCCATCTTCCAGCTCCTAGAATGCAATGAAGCAAATAAATGTGACTAAAAATGTTTGTTTGCAGCTTGGTATGTTAAATTAGACACTCAGAATTCCTACTCCAATCGTTATGTCAAATTTCATTTTATGGTATGTTTTAACTTTAGTAATTAAAGAAAGCATTTGGCATCAAATGTCAAATTTGACATGAGAGAGGCGATGTCACATAAGTAATTAATATCTTGGTTAGAGTTGGTTGAAATGCTATTAATTCATCTACGTACTTGGCAAGTTGGCATGTCACATCAAATTTGAGATCCTTGATTGAAAATGTTTTCACATGTTAGAAATGTATCTCCAGACCGGAGGACTTATATAAGAGAGGGTTTTCCAATTGAGGTGTTCCTATTTTGCCAATTTAGGCCCAATTTGCCCCTCAATTTCAGATCTGGCGTGTTGTGGTTTTGTTGTGGTTTGAGTGCCCTTGTTAGTCTTTTCACTGTTTGCCTGTTAAAGTAGTAGAGGTTTGCGTTTGTTTTTTCCGAGATACTATTAAGTTTGCTTACGCCAGCCTTTGAGTTCTGTGCCATGCACATGGATTAGAACTTAGAAGTGAAGAGAGCTTTATTACCCTTTTTTCTTACCACATTTTCTCTCTCCTCAAATGCTACGACGACTTCCCCGAAATATCTTCCAACTCTTCCCCCTCGTTCTCTCTCCTTGATTATCTCTAACAATCTGATCCGAAACAGAATCGTTTATGAAGAGTTGGGGCTGTGAACATGAGAGAAGAAGTCAACATGAGCAAGTACAACAACGGCAAGTCGGCAATCACGATGAGGGTGTTGTCGAAACGACGACCCGGTTTCGGAGTGAGAGTTAGGGTTACCTAACGCCGTTGTCACAACCTCTTATCTCGCCGGAGCTAGCATCTGCATTCCGCATCTCGCTGGAGCATGATCGACGTGAATCGCGCGTCGCAGAATACGCTATCAAGTATCCGAGGCGAGTCGTCCTCTTCGAACAACCTCAATTTCAAGTCCTTTAACGAAGAGAGGGGGAAGGAAGGAATGGTTGTGGAAGGAGAGGAGTCGGATCCGGATCTCGTCGGGGATGGGTCGGATTCGAGGAAGGTGAGGAGGATTGAAAGCTATACGGAGGAATCGGAGTCCAGGACGAAGAATGGAAACGACGACGGATTGGCGAGGACGGCGTCGAAGAGGGCGCGGCTGGTGTCGACGCCGCAGCTGCACAGGCCAGGCGGCTCGTAGAAGTGGTGGCGCATCTAGGTACATTTTACATACGCTGTCAGAAATTCTACTACTCCCTCCGTTCCAATTAACAAGCAAAAAAGGGACTATAAGTAAATAAGCAATGGCTCGATTTGCAATACTCAACTACTAATGCAGGTTAAGTTTTAAGAGAATTGTTAGATGCTGCTGCTCAGGGATTAACTAGGGACCTTATTTATACGGAGATATATGTAGAGTTTTTGAATTTGTATGTGTGTGTGAACATATATCCAATACCAGAGAGCTATATACTGAGGATGTTTGATTTCAAGGCTTACCATATTTTGTCCAATTTCCTAAATGCATAGGAACTGAAATGAGAAAGCCTTTCGATTGTTTTTGTGTGCCAAGTACGATGCAACCTTACTGCCTCATGTTTGAATTTTATTAAATTTCTTTCAATCTAGCGTTATTGGAAATCTGAAATTTGCAGACAAATAATACTAAAGAATCCCAAAAGAGCTATAAAAAAAACCAAAATGATGAAAACAAAGTCTGATACAGGAGGCAACAACTGTGTGGGTGTTTGTGTGTGTGTCACTTACTCTACTCTTCAACCTAGGCTTCTAGATAGAGAAATTGCTCTAATTAATGGTACCTCAACGTTTTTGAGAAAAAATAGATGTAGAAATCAAGTACTTGCAAGGCTTCACCTTCATGTATATAGGTCCTGCAATTTTGTCTAACATCTTACCAACAAATCTAGAACATAAAATTACTATCGATTTCTAGCAGAGCAGCAGAGCAAATAGGTAAAAGCATAAGCCCAGAGAGTGTGCCATCCCATTTCTTATTAACCGTCATTAACAATGGAGGAAGTTAAATTAGTAGTGCCTAAGAGTGGTGCAGCTTACTTATATGGCTTCCAGATGTATATAACTTTCGATCTTTCTAAAATGTCAAGCTTTGTAGGCATCATTATAATGGCATTACAAGCCCCGTTCATGCGCTGGCATTATGAGCAGCACCAACGTCATTTAAGTTAGCATGGATCTTTCTACCATGTACGTATTGACTCCTGGAGGGGCAAGACAAAATATTGGTAGGTCAGTCCACCGAGGAACAGGACATCTTGTCTACAGCCGAGACTATGACTTTGTGCACAACATTATAAAAAAAATCGAGCAACAACACACATGCATAAAATTCGTGCAACGCATGGGCTAATTGATTGGTTTGGTGGGAGGGGTTTTTGGTGGAATTTGCTTGTGCAAGAATCGTGAAAGAGAAAGAGGATTAGAGCTTTGATTAGTCACTGGTTTTGATTTTTATTGTTCTGGGCGTTTTCGGTTAACTGAAGTAGTAAATGACTGATTTGGTGGTACAGGTTTGTGCAGAAATTGTGGATCGTGAAGGGAAATCCTCACTTCTCTCCCTTGTTAAAGCATTTGATTCTGTTCTTGCTGTGTAGGAAGGCTTCTGCAACTTGAAGCACGTTTGGATTTTTCACATATTTTCATACTTTTGGTGTATTATTTGTTCTGGGTTTTGCATTTCTTGTTGAATTATTTCAACTAGCCTCTCTTTTGGTTTCCATGAAAAGAAAGGAATTGCCAATATAGTTCTTAGAGGTGTTTGTTAATTTCCGCACTTCCCAAAAGATCAAATACTCTTTTATACTAAGCCCAGTACGTACTGGTGTTTGTTAATTGATGCACTTCCTAAATGATCGTATACTCTTGAATACTAAGTCCAGTATGCATTGACCTTCGTTGTGCTAATGTTGAAAAATCGAAAGTTCGAAGTGCTAATTATGTTTCTTTTGCATTTTCTGAACAACCAATCGGAACACAATGACCCGAGTCTGTGTGCGAGGAGCTAATTTGGGGTGTGATTTCTTATATTTGAGCTTTAATTCTGCGAAACTTGTTTATTTATTTACAGTTTATGCTTGTAAAGGATAATGGAAATTTCTCTTTATTTATTTATTTATTTACAGTTTACCTGGAAAGCATAATGAACTTTTATTATTTTGGTCTTGGTTTATTGCAAGTCTTTATCCTCCAAAAACAACGGGAATAATAATCGTGCAACGCACGTCGCCCTGTACCTAGTATATTGATATTGCTTGAATTTATCAAGGCTCTGTCCTTTTTGCTTTCTTCATCAATTGTAAAAGGTAAGTTTCCCAAAGTCAATTGACTAAAAGTGTTTTTTTTTTGTTTTGTCTTATTATTATTATTTTTCGCTTGTTAATTTTGCGTCAAATTTTTGTAGATTATTGGTTCGTACGAGAAGAGGAATTTGATTATTGGTTCTATCGACGAGATAAATCGGAAAAGTAAAACAATATTACCGAAAGCCAATTTTTCTTATAAAATTTCCAAAAAGTAACAAATTCAAAAAATATTTCAATAACGATAAAACCTAAAAGCACTTGTTTTGGAAGTAGGAGTTGGCTGTTGGGGGCCATGGCTCTGCCCAATAAAAAATTATCACTGCAAATTTCTTTTGGGTCCGTTTTTGGGAAGGATATAGTAAAGGGGTCTTTACTTCAATAAGGACATCAACTTTTTTTTTTAATGTCAAAAGGACAAATCACCTACACATTTCAAAAATGCCCTCACTAGCCAATGAAAGTGCCTAAACCCCCAAACCTAATTAAAGTGACTAAACCTAAAACCCAGGGTACCCTATGAAAGTGCCTAAAACCCTAGGGTACCCTATAAAAGTGCCTAAACTACTAAAACCCTATAATTGAAAAGTGCACCATAAACCTAAACCCTAGGGTACTCTATGAAAGTGCCTAAAATACTAGGGTACCCTATGAAAGGGCCTAAACAACTAAAACCCTATAATTGGAAAGTGCACCCTAAGTGCCTAAACCCAAAATGCCTAAACTCACTATACCCTACCCCAAAGAGCCTAAACCCCCAAAAATTGAACCCCAAAAATTGAACCCACCCCAAAATTGAAGAGAGAGAAATTAATTGTCCCACCCATTAAACTTGTCCCATGCGTGTGTGTGTGTGAGAGAGAGGGAGAGCGAGAGAGAGAGAGAATGACGGGACACGCATGAGAGAGAGACATGCGGGGACAACCCACTATACCCTACACGAATGACGGTACAGGCTACAACAATAAATTTCTCTGAGATCTGCTATACCCTACACGATGGGTCATTGTCGGGGACAACCCACTATACCCTACACGATGGGTCATTGTCGAGGACAGTACTTCTCTCTTTTGTGCCAAAAAGAGTTTGTAAAATTATTTTATCATTAAGGGTATTTTTGTCTAGTGTTGTCCTTGAGCCATGAAATATTTCACATCAACGTATTGAAAGCATTAAAATAAGTTAAGGTGGATTAAACACTAATTAAAGCCCCAAACTTGGTGCTTGCGACCTTGGATTGTATTTCAATATGATTTCCCCAAGCGTAGGGTTTAGGCCGGCGGTAGCATGATAACCGGAAGTCCGGGTCGAGTCCACAGAGACCGAATGCGCTGAGTGTGAGTGTTGATTCACGAATGTTGGTTTTAGCCTTAAAGCGGCAAACTTGGCTTTTGAAGTTTGGTTGGTGGAGTTATCTTAACTTCGAGAATGACGCGGAGTTTGAAAAAACTAATTAAAAGAAGGCAAAGCCAAGGGGTTCACAACACCCATGCCTTAGGCCGATTCGTTCTCCTCTAGAATAACCGGCTCGGGGGCATTGTTAAACAACCCCGAACGAAAGATTTGGTGATTAAACTCGTTTTGACTAGAAATGGTGTTTCTCAAAGAATAGGATTCTTGTGTCATTTATACAAACATTTTGATTGACATCGCCCTAAGCATCACACGTGCCAAGTGGTCAAGCCCTTGGCTACGTGTGATCAACGGGATTAACAAATCCAAATTTTGATATATAAAATTAATCTTAACTCTTTGATTAACAAGCAATGTTTGCATTATGGCGAGGAGAGTGAATCAACCTAAGTCACGGGGTGCTAATCACCCCATGACCGAGCCTATAACGACTACTCGATCATTACTAAGTAAAACATGCCTAATTTTATAAAGGAAATAAAGAACATGACAAGTGACATTAAAAACTTATTTTAATGGAAGATCCTAAGTTAGCCTACCACTTTAAACCTTAAGAAAATCTCAAACAACACTTACTAACTTGAGTTTAGGAAGGAAATGATTAGAACAACACAATCACTAAAAACTTGATGAAAATGCAAATTAACTAGATTACTAGGAAGGTCTAAGCAAGAGCTACAAGATTAATAAACATGAAATTAATGTAAGACAATAGCTTACATGGGAAAAACTAGAGAGAGAGAGCTTCGAAAGTCCTCCAATGGAGGAGCAAAAATTAGCTAGAAAAATGAAAGAGTAAGTAATGGGGGAGAAGGAGAGAGAAGAGTGCCTATATAGTCTTTTCCTTCTCTCTCTACAAAATATCCAAATAAAGCTCTCACAACAACCATAACTTGCCATTAATAGAAAGTAAATAAAGTGCAAAAAAAATGGTTCGGAGTGGTTCTGGACCGGTCCAGAATTATTCCGGATCGGTCCGGAACTGTCTGGAAAATTTTGGGCAATTCTGGATCGGTCCAGAATAATTCCGGATAGGTCCGGAATCGTCTGGAAATTTTTGGGCAATTCTGGATCGGTCCAGAATAATTCCAGATAGGTCCGGAATTATCTTGACTTGAATTTGACCTCTTTGATCCCTCCCGTTGAATTGCGTGCTTCCGGACTTCCTCCAAAACACTTAAATGAGTTGTGCGACCCTCGGGGGAGGTGTTCCTTGGTCACTTGAGTACTCGTTCACTCCCGGACTCCACCGGGAGTTTTTGTGAGTGTCAAACACGGCTTCAAAGCCAACGGCGTGACTTGTGATTCTTCGCATTCCCGGACCTTGGCCGGATCGTCGTTTCGTGGCTCTTGAGGCCCGGTGTTGGCGTGCCATGGGGCACGTGACCCTCGGTAACTTGGGATGGTTCCCAATGTGCACAAAACGCGCTCATTTTCCTTGTTTAACCTGTAACTTATAACTTACAAAAACACCACTACACGCATATCAACCAAATTAAGTGCGAATTCGCGTGTGTGTGTGGAATAAATGAGCGAGATAAGCCCTGGTTATCTACAATATTGGGGGCTTATCACTTGGCCTTTAGACCAATTTTCTGATTTCTTTTATGTAAAACTCATAAAACTTCTGATTGGCTCCCTACAAAACTAAAACTCCACTACTCTTTTCTAGTTTTCTTCACATGTTCACCAAAGATTTCGTCCACTCTGTTATATGGGTGAGGACTCATCCTCAACCACCTTAATTTTATACTATTTTTTTTTTTACTTTCTAGTTGCTTTTGATTTATTAAAGAACACTTAGATATGGTGTTTTGCGAGTACCATCAAGACTGCAAGACATTTGTTAAGAGCACTTAGATATTGTGTTTTTAAAATTTTGTTGTTTATTTTGCGCCCCCTCAGATATAAAATCCTGGCTCTGTCCTTGCCCACTCCATTGATGGATCCGATGTCCATATGTACATTCATTGTGGATGATGGTCAAAAGAGTTTTAGCTGGGTCCAATGATTTTCTATTTTTGCATTAGTCCACAAATTCTTTTATTCTCCTCCTTTACACTTTCATAATCCACTACGTTTAGTTTTAGGGACAACATTCTTTACACCGCCGGTGTAAAACCCCCCTTTTCCACCACCACTTTTATGGGCCTCACCGTTAATTAAATATTGATTTGAACTGTCCATCTTGTAGGGCCCGCAAAGTACTTCATCCCTGTAAAAAATCATCTTGATCGGACATCGACATGCATATCAAAATTTGAATTTTGTTTTGTAAAATGGGTGGTCATAGATTTTAAAGTTAAGTTGTCCTTGACCATCCATTTCGCCAAACAAAATTAAAAATTTCATATATCTATTGATGTCCGATCAAAATGATTTTTTGCATGAATACAATACTCTATGGGGCCTACAAGATGAACGGTTCAGATTAAAACAATAAACTCACGGTGGGACCCACATATGACGGTGGTGGAAAATGGGGGTTTTACACCGGCGGTGTAAAAAATGTTTTCTCTTAGTTTTAACTTTTAGACTTTAAATTGATAGATGAGAGGATAATGACCAGAATCAAAAAATGCAAAAAACAAAAAAGAGTAAATTTCACTTGCCTCCCTTGAGGTTTCTGACAATTGCTGAGACCTCTCCTACTTTTTTTGAAAATCCACTTCCATCCCTTACTTTTGAAAATAATTGTCACTTACCTCCCCTGCCGTTACTTTAAGGCTAACGGTATTAACTTTTTATGTGAAATGACCAAAATGCCCTTAGTATATATTCTCAACCCTTTTTTTTTTTAAGTAGAGTTAAAAAAAATTTCCCATCAAAATTAAATTGTTTTTCATTTTGGGAAAAAATAGTTTTTAAACAAAAAATATCAAAGATTTTTTTTTCAATTTTTTTTTCATTTTGAATACTTTTTGTAGGAAGAAAAAAAAAACTGGTTTTGAAAATAGTTTTCTTTTTTTAATTTATTTTTCAGATTTATATTTTCAAAATAACGATTTACCAAAAACTAATTTTTTTATCCAAGACAATGTTTTCAAAAATTTCGCATTTCAAAAACTGTTTTAGAAAACTTTTTTCAGAATTAGTTTTTTTTTTTCGCTAGAAAATCTTTTTCAACAAAAAAATTTCAAAAAAAAAAGTAGTGGAGGTCTCTGTATTTGTCAAAAACCTCAGAAGAGGTAAATGAAATTGACCCAACAAAAAAAGTTCAAAAAGCCAGAAAAAAACCGCTTAGAGACAAGGAGCCGAAGATTTGAAGTTCAGGTGATGGATAGCTCTGGTCAACCTGGTGTAATGGCTTATGGCTGACACTATAGAATCATGTTGAGGAAAAGGGCTTCTTCTTCACAAGAGGAAAAGCTTTTTTTTAGGGGTGCATGTAAGTTATATGCTCCCTCTGTCCCATATTGCTTGCCTTTTCTAGAAAAGCGTGTATAATGCACTAAAAGAATGATGTGTTTTTGAGAATTATTTTTTTAAAAAAATTGCACCAATTTTTTCTTCTCAATAAGATCTCTTTAAATTGATGTAAAATGTTTTGAAAAAAATGAATGCTAATACATTAAATTTTCCATCCAAAATGCACGGAAACCCAAACAGGACAAGCAATTTGGGATGGAGAGAGTATTCAGGTAATCAAGTATTCAACATGCACAATAATTTGAATAATTTTTCAAGCAATCCATCCTGGCAAAACAAAAACAAAAAATGTCACAAGTCTATTTCCCCACTGGAGGATGATTATCAAACACAGTTGAAGCCAAGTTTCATACCAATCCCATATTTTCCCATGGAATCCCTTGCCTCAGCTATACGATCAACAACATGAAAAAAATGTAAGCTGGACCATCAAATATCGCCCACTCCGAAGATTTTTTTAGCATTTTCTTGGGTAGGAATAAAAAAATGATTACTAGAAATCAACTTTTAAGAATTTAATACTTAGAGTAATTTTATTCAAGTGTTGAAAACAAAGATTAACATTGATTTCCATAAAAATTATTGATTTTCCTTTACTTTTGTAGGATGAAAATCCTTTTCCCATCTTAAAAATTCTTTTCACCTTCTTACACCAACGCCGACCACTATTGACTTTGCAACAGAACAGTATCGAATGGTTGCGAATAGGACTGAAAACGAGCCGAGTCGAGCCAAGTTTTATTTTCTCTCTTCTTTCTCTCCAAACCAAACAAGAGGAGGGAAAATTTTTAACTTTCCTTTAATTTGCCTCACTTTTCTCAAGTTCCAAACACACTCAAAGTTTTTAGCGAACTTGAGCTCGAGTCGAGCCTTAATAAAATCTTAACAAATTGAGTTCGGACGAGTTCTTTTCGAGCTGAACCGAACTGAGCTCACGAACGACTTGGTTCATTTCAGGGGCCGAGGGAGAGTAGGGCTAGAGTGCACTTCTTAAAAAATTAATTATTTTTTTGGTTAGCTGAGATCTCCCAAGCTCCCAAGAGATGATTTTTGAGATTTGAGAATGTGTCGGGTTGCACTTTGACAGATTGTTAAGCTACTTTTGTTCTATTTTAATTGATGATCAATATTGAAAAATGTATTTTGGGTTTTTTTTTTTTTTTTACTATGTTGATAGTTATTTTTTTTAAATGATTTGTTGAGTAATGAATAGAAAAATATCTGATGTCAATTTTTATTTTTTTTTGGCGCAGGTACCATTTCTTTTCTCTTTTTTTTTTTAACTACAAAAGTTTAGAAGTACGCAACACTTCCGCGACTCCAAAAGTCGGATCAACCTTTTCCATTGCTTTCGTGTCAATTCATTATTAATTTATTAGTCAACCCGACTTACGAAAAAGGTCCTCCAATTCTTTGATGGAATCCTCATCCAACGATCACAAATTAAAGACCTTCACTCCACAATTGAAAAAAAGATGCCAAAATTTGGGGACAGTGATACGGGTACAGAGGTTTTGGACCCAATATTGTACCGATCGCACACAGGGACTCACTTTTGGGTCCCACAAGAGTGATCCGAACCGTTCATTGTTCTCAAAATATTTTTCCGAGGGGCCCCACAAAATTTCAGCTCAATCGGACGGTTGGAAGTGCTCCAACCAAAGTCCCACCATTCCAACCAAAAAAAAATTTAGTTGGAACGGTGGGACTTTGGTTGGAGCACTTCCAATCGTCCAATTGAGCTGAAATTTGGTGGGGCCCCTCGGAAAAATGTTTTAAGAACAATGAACGGTTCGGATCACTCGTGTGGGACCCAAAAGTGGGTCCCCGTGTGCTATCGGTACAATTTCGGGTCCCTTTTTTCTGTACCCATATCTTTATCCAAAATTTGGTCAGCATCTAAAAGTGTTTTAAATAGTCTTGATTTTAGAAAGAGAGAGAAAGAGGAGAGAGAGAAAGTGAAAAATTTGAGCTTTTCAAAATACTTTTGAACGATCGAATGTGTGTTCGGACACCACTTGTGTGGTATCATATTTGCACCAAAAATTTTCTCGTAAACATAGACATTTTGATTTCACAACTTTCGAGGTCAGACTGCAAGATAGAAAGTCTATTATGAATTCCTAATTCGGGTATGAAAGGTTTGTTTTCGACTGAACCGAAAAGAAATTAAGTTGCACGGAAGAGAGAAAGTCTATTATGAATTCCTAATTCGGGTATGAAAGGTTTGTTTTCGACTGAACCGAAAAGAAATTAAGTTGCACGTAAGAAGACTCGGACACGATAACACCAAACCGTTGAAGAAAAAATAAAAAAATGCCATCACCATTCACCTCCATTATTGATTATACTACAAAAGTGGCCCCACTCATCCAATCTCCACGCTTGCTTACAGACCAAAACGCTACATACTCGCTGTTCGCTGTTTGTTTCTCGGGAAATACTACTTTCCCGGCTGGAAAACTTGGGAAAATGGAGACAGGTGGAAAGTCAAGGAAAGGTGCAGGAGGAAGAAAAGGCGGTGGCGGTCCGAAGAAGAAACCTGTCACCCGTTCCGTCAAAGCCGGTCTGCAGTTCCCGGTCGGAAGGATCGGTCGCTACTTGAAGAAAGGCCGCTACGCTCAGCGCGTCGGAACCGGTGCTCCGGTTTATCTCGCCGCCGTGCTCGAGTACCTCGCTGCTGAGGTATCGTAGCTTTCCCCTCTCTCTCTGTTTCTCTCTTTAAATTTTGTTGTGTATATGGATGCGAATGTAACTGAGGTCGTTCTGTTAAATTTCTGGGGGTTTATGTGCAGATTTTTTCTCGATCTCCCTAACATAGCTCAAGATTACTTCAATAATCACACGGTATAACCTAGGTGAGCTATGTAATAACCGTATCGGAGGTCTAAAATTCCGTTACGTAACAATACGAGACGTAACGGCCTTTATTTAAAACCTGATATACATATAATCCACATTTTTGTTAGAAATTTTGTTAGCGAAATCACGACACACAATAATGGAATACGAAAACAGTAAAGAAATCAACATAAGAATTTACATGGTTCCCTAAAACCGGGTACCTCCACGGGAGCGAACGTGTCTGTTATTATAATAAAGTCGGTCAGGGTTTTTACAATAGAGACTATTTATGAGCCCTACTCTATTCCAACCCTAATTATTCCGTACCATAATTGGATGTGGAAGTGCCGCTCTTTAGAAAAAAAGCGTGAAAAGCTCTAGTACAGTACTGTTTGGCTGCTGGGAAAATGACTTAAAACATGTTAACATCTTCCTTTTTTTGTGTGACATGTCAACATTTTGTTTGGAACCTAGAGAAAGGAAGGGAAGGGAAGGGAAGGGAAAATGTTTCCCTTGTTTGGTTCGAGAGGAAATTGGGAAGAAAATAATAAAACAAAGAATCAAGCACATTTTCCTCCACACTTTTCTTTATTTTCCCTTTCCCTTTCTTTTCTTTTCCTCAAGTTCCAAACAGGGGCGTCAGGGTAACTTTACCCACATTAGGTAAGATATGATTATGTGAGATAGGTTAGTGGGTGCTGTTTCAGTAAATGGAAGCCGTTCATTTTGTATAAAGTAGTTTGTTAGGATAAGATCCAAAACTTCAATTCAATGGCATATCGGTAAGTAGTTGATCAAAAAATCCAATTTTGTTCTATCCAGCCCTAGATCCAAGAATTAGTTGCGGATATGGAGCGATAGAAGTATTGAGAATCCATATTTCGATCAAGTACTTATCGATATTCGATTGAATTGAACTTTTGCATGATCTCTTAAAAAATTAATTTACACAAAATTAGTGGCTTTTACTATAGAAATAGACTCCGCATCATATCTCACCAAATAAGGGTAGAGTTATCCTCGAGCAATTGGCGTGGATGAATAAAATTCCTCTCTAAAATGTTAGACTGTAGAGGGTTTATTTGGATGGAGTTTCCTATTCAAGTTTGATTAGATTGCAAAAAGCATTGAAGGTCAAATTCTTAGGCAATTTAGAGATGCTTAAAGACTGTTTGGGTAATGAATTTGTGGAGTGACCTGTTATTGGAAAGAAAATGTTTATGAAACCAAGACAAATATTTCCTCATTATATGATGTTTAATGTAGGAAATAATGTTACTCATTTCACTATAGTAGCTGTTAGTATTTTCCTTTTGCATTTCCCTTTATCCTTTTCTTTTCCATGTACTTTTTTCACGATCCATGATCCAAATTGTTGGAATTTGGGGCCGGTCTCGAGACTAAATCAGGTCATCCATGTGGGTGTGACCAGTTACCCATTTATTATAGAGTTCTATCTTATATCGAAGATAAGATAGAAGAGGTTGAAGTAATCCTATTTTCTTAGCATTATAGAACTTCTAAAAGTATCAAGGATGCTAGCTTTATATAATTCCTGCAGGATATTAACAATTGAGAGGCACAAGATTATCAATTATTGAGTTCTAGAAAACTCTCTCCCTATAGTTCTCTCTTTAACATTATAGAGCGATTCAAAGCTTTTGCACCGTGGAATTGAGGGTGATACTCAAACCTCGTAATATCACTCCATAGCAGGAGGTTGTTGTTCTAGTACTTGATTCGGAGTTCGTAATTCGTCCACCAGAAGAAAAATCCAGTTTGGTTAAAGTTCGCGAGAGGTAACCCGAACCACCTGTTTTTGCATTCATTATTGATAGATTACAAATGGTATAAAAACCCATCCCTAGTCCAAGTGGTGGGTAGGATGCACTTTGCCACCACGGACACTAGGGGAGGTTGTTGGGATTATGCAAGTGGTGGGGAAAGATTGTAATATGCCAAATTTGGGAGAAGTGAGTACTTAGTCCCACATCAGTTGGGAGCTATAATTTCACTTGGTATATCAACACCCACCTGGTGCTACATGTCACCTTCTTAGGTATATCTTTTAAGGCCAAGTGTTTTGGTTAAAAGTTGGTCCATGGTTAGCCGGGTTGGGTCATATCACCTTCTTATGTTGGAATTTGAGGCTGGGTTTGGGACCAAATCGGGTCACCTATGTGGGCATGACACAGTGGCCCATTTATTATAGGGTCCTATCAAGATAACATAGAAAAGGTTGAACTAACCTACTCTCTTAGGATTACAAGACTTCTAAAGCATCAATGATGCTCCCTCTATATAATTCTTGCAGGCATGGTTGTCAGAATCGCACGATTCACGATTCTGTGCAAAAACAATACGAATCTATAGGTGAATCAAGGTTGATATAGAATCGGAGGTGAATCATCCGATTCACGATTCGATTTGCGATTCGATTCCCGATTCACGCAAAAACGATTCGAATCTTTAGGTGAATCAAGGTTTATCACAACTTTCATTCGACAATATGAATCCACTTTTGCTATTTTGCCTTGTTTTTTCTTGTAGAAAAGTAAGAATATGAGATCATATAGTACGGGAAATCATATTCCTTATTCAATGGGGACGTATCTACCATGGATATGTAATTTCACAAATCAATCTTTTTGGTTCTTGTATCCTCTAAATCATAGACCAGGGCACGACTCTGAGGCTCGGACTAACCCACATGCGTTGCAATATAAGCTAGTTTCCTACCTATGAGGCTACAAGCTTTATTTTGTAAGCCTTTTATTGTGAATTCTTAACATTTATATGCATATATCGATGTTACTATAGTATTTATTTTGCTATGATGCCATGTGATCATCAATTTATAGTAGGAAACAATTTTAAATACGTATTTTAGCTTAAATTTTTCAATGTATCTTTATTATGTAGAGGCATAGATACATTTTCCAATGTATTTGTGAAAGTTGGACCAATTCGTTACGATTCACGATTCAATACGATTCACGATTCAGAAAAGGGTCAATTCGATTCTCGATTCGATTCGCGATTTAACAACCTTGCTTGCAGGATATTCACAATTGGGTGACACATGAATATCGATTATTGAGTTCTAGAAAACGCTTTCCCTAGAGTTCTCTCTCTACCATTATAGTGCGATTCGAATTGAGTACTAGAAAACGCTTTCCCTAGAGTTCTCTCTCTACCATTATAGAGCTATTGGAAGGCTTTATACCATGGAATTGAGAGTGATACTTGAACATTGTAGTATCCCTCCATCGCAAGAGGTTGTCGCTGTTCTAGTACGTGACCTGGAGTACATAATCCATCCACCAAAATCCGGTTTGGATAAAGTTTGCGAGATGTAACCAGAACCACCCGTTTCCGCATTCTATATTGATAGTTTACATTGGTATCAGGGCTATAGTTGGATGTTTTGTGCTCCTTTATACTTGAATTGCCATATGTATCATACTTTAGGGGCATGTGTTGATTGATTTTCATGTATGCCGAGTATGGGTTCGAAAAAACATGTTTTTTTTTTTAAACTTCTTGGAACTACTTTAAAATTTTACACAACAGAGGGCATATCATGTCACACCCTCATTTTTAATAATCGAAATTTATATAAAATCCACGTAGGATGAATCAAAGTCATACATATTACCGTTAAAAAGTCAAAGTCAAGAGTACAAATCCAAATACAAATTTCACGTGTCTCTCACCAAGGATACCCATACCAAAATACATAAGTACCGAAATGATTTAAAGTTATTACATAGTTAAGAATTGTCAAAAGATCGGAGGAATTAATGTTACATGATCATCTCCCAAAAATATACTATGGAGAGAATAAAATAATTTCATAATCAAATATGTTTTATGTCATGCATCCACACTCCAAGCATCCAACTCATGTTCCTTGCCAAGTACCTGAAAATGATAGGGTGAGCTCACTAGCCCCAGTAGTAAACTATTCTACTAGCGCTAGGTGTATAAAGAATGATGTGCGCACAAGAAGTTCATTACCATGAGTGAAGTCAGTAAGGTATGACAGGGATGTCTAAAACTAGTGACAAATGATGACAAAATACCCATGTGTCCAATGAAATACCTAAGTGTCCAAAAATAATCCAAGTGTCCATCAATTTCATCTTAACCGTGACCCATCGTGTCATGTGTCCAAACTCGTATCCAAATATCCAATTTCACCAAAAAGCCGTGTCTTTCATAAAATTCTTTAATTTCAAACATTTCTCAAAAGTAGCCATTTGTCTTTTATAGGGAATTAATCCCTCTGCCGGATTTCATGGGCTCCGTGCACCCATGCCAGATTTTGTGGGCTCCGTGCACCCATGGCCAGGGACGCAACGAATGGCGGCCTAGTATTCATAATTATCATTCTCAAATATCCATTTAATACATTTTATTCATCAAAACACTTTCAAGGATCGTATTTCTTTCCAATCGTCACAATTTTCATCAAAAGTGTCAAAACAACCCAATGTGGTGCGTGTCCATTTCGCATCGCAACATGTCCAACCGTTTCAAAATCTCATTTTTAATGATCATAAAATTAATTTGAAGGTTATCTCAATGTTAAAGGTCAAATACGCGATGATATGGGCAAACAAGGACTAACCAAGCATCAAGGAAGAACCCGAAACAAAAATAAAATTTTTGAACAAACTGATGGCTTACCTCCTACCTCCTGGGGAAGAAATTCTCCCCAGGAGTTCTGCGATAAAAGGATGCACCAAGTCGTCCAGTTGAGAATGGGGAAGAAATTCTCCTACCTCCTGGGGATAGCGGGAGCGACTTACCTAATCATGGATTGGATCTATTAGCTACGGATTTTGAAGATTCTCTGATGCGTAAAAGCAAACGTGAAACAATCCGTCATTGTCATTTTGAGATGAAGGGGAAGGCTTTGATGATTGCTCCGGAAGATCAAGGATAGCCCAAAACAATGGGAGTAGCTCTTTCATCCCCTGATATAAGGAACGGATAACTCCAATGCAAGATGAGTTAAAAGTATTTGAAGATAAACCATGTTAGGGACAAGACGTCAAAATTGGAGTTCATATGAGTCGGAATTAATAAAAAAAACGCAGTTGTTGTTGAATTACACTCTAACAAACAGTGCCCTTAAACCAGTAATATTGTTCATCTTCTCCAACTTAGGGTTAGAGTTTTAAAAATGCACTAAAACTAGCGTTTGTCATAACTTTCAAACTGTAACTCCAAATTAAGCTTATTATATAGAGTCGTGAATGTCTTGAGAAGAGATACACATACATATAAAGCTCGACTACTGAAACTGAGCATGGTGGAAACTTTATCCATTCAAAGCTTCGGGAAAATCAATTAGGGTTTGATTTTCTCACAAACGGTTTATTCCATCAACTTGAAACTTTTCGGATTTCATCTACATGACACGGGCTACGTTGTGTATAGGTGAATTCAAGTTGGTAGCCAAAGGATTTTCATGAAGAAAGAGTAGTGTGCAGATGCTAGGCAAGCTGGACATGTGACATGGGCGCATCTTGCTTCTTCATGATGTACTTTATGCTCTAGAAATTGGACGAAATTTGTTATTGATTACTGGCATGATGGGTCTAGGTTTCTCATTTCTGTTTAAGAGTAGCTTAGTGAGGATTGATAAAGATACTGTTCATTATGGTTTTGGATGGTTTTATGATACAAAATGTTATTAATTTCGGTTTTAATATAATGTTGGTGATTCTGTTTGTGATATTACATTTTCTATTGATGTGGATTTTGTTAGATGACATTCGGGATAAGATCACATTGGGTAAGACGGGAATTTTTTGGTCAACCTGCCCATTTATGGCCATTCTCTTACAGGAGAAGCAATTAGAAAACCATTAAGAAAAGTCATCAGGGCATATGTTCCATTACGGTTTATTTGTTCCAGACATTTGTGGCTTAGTGAATGTAAGGGCAAGGCATGGTGAATCCTATTTTATCACATTCATAGATGATTGTACGCACTATGGTCATGTCTATGTGTTTTCTCTCAAGTTAGAAGTATTGGATTGCTTTAAATGATACAAGAATGTGGTTGAGAATCAATTAGACAAGAGAATTAAGGCTCCACAGGCTGACCGGGGCTGCGAGTATCTTACGAGCAATTTAAGGTACTCCTGTGAGGAAAAGAGGATTTGTTAGGCAATTAATATTTCTTTGCACTTGGCAACAAAACATTGTGGCGGAAAGAAGGAATCGTGCGTTGCTAGACATGGTTGGGTCGATGATGCCGTAGGCTAATCTTCCAATTTCATATTAGGGAGATGCATTGTTAACTGCGGCCTATGTCTTTAACTGCGTTCATTGCAAATCATTACCTTTTACCCCATATGAGCAATGGACAGGCTGAAAACCTGATATAGGTAATATACTAATATGCGGCCATGGGGTTCTGTTGCTTTCTCATGAGTATGGTAAATTAGGCCCTAGAGGTAAGAGGTGCATCTTTATACATTACAGTGAGCACTCTAAGGGCCTGATGGAAGTGTGAGTGAAATTGAGTCTTGAGTTGTGGATTGGTGTGGATTCCCTAGCAGAGGAGAGATTGGTAGAGATGTAGAGCTCTATGAGATTGAGGATCCAGTGGAAGTGGAGGGCGCACCAAGTCGTACAGTTGAGAATGAGGAAGAAATTTTCCTACCTACTGGAGATAGTAGGATCAACTTGCTTAATCATGGATTGGATCCAATGGATACCGATTCTCAAGATCCTCTAATGTGTAGAAGCAAATGTGGAACAATCCCTCATTGTCGTTTTGAGATAAGGGGGAGGCTTTCACGATTGCTCCGAAAGACGAAGAAGAGCCGCCAAAGCAGTGGGAGAAGCTGTTTCATCCCCTGCTATAGTATGGAATGGATAACTGCAATGCGAGATGAGTTGAAGATAACAGCAATGCCAGAGCAGGAGGTGGTTGTTGTTCTACTACATGATCTGGAATTCGTAATTCATCCACCAAAAAGAAAAATACGGTTCGGTTAAAGTTTGCAAGAGGTACCCGAATTGCCCGTTTCCGCATTCGTTATTGATAGTTTGCACAAACCTGGCCTAAAAATGAGAAGAAAGTATTTTAAAATGAATCCAAAGTGCATTTTGTTTCCTTTCATTTGTCATCCCTTATTGTCCTGCTTTACATTCGGGGAAATACTTTTAGGACAGTCTGGTAGACTGGATATGAGCATTAAGTTTTTCTTGTAAATCTACCGGGACTAAATATTTGATGTTTGGTTGATATACTTATGTCTCAGAATAAGCATGCCTTTGATATATAATCTCATTAAATGTGGAATATATGATACATGGGGGTGTGGTTTTATGAATTGACCATTATTAATCTAGTGGGATTGTATATCTAGAGCGATTATATAACCATTATGTATTAGTCCAGTCAAACAAATGGATCCTTACTACTCAACTTTTATTATGCTTGTGGATGCTAAAAGAGCAAAGAAGAGTGTCAAAACCACTCCCTATATTCAACATCATCTAGTAGTAAATCTTCACAATCCGATGATGGTTATGGGAATTGTGTTTAGGTTTTGGAATTGGCTGGGAATGCTTCAAGAGACAACAAGAAGAAAAGCATAACACCAAGGCATTTGCTTTTGGCTGTGAGGAATGACGAGGAGCTTGGGAAGCTACTTTCTGGTGTTACAATTGCTCATGGAGGAGTGATTCCAAACATCAACCCTATTCTCCTCCCCAGGAAAACTGACAAGGCACCAAAGGAGCCCAAGTCTCCATCTAAGGCAACCAAGTCACCGAAGAAAGCATAAGTCTGGGTGTTCTTCTGGTATGCATTTTGGTTCTCAATCTTTCTGTCTATGTATCTAGCTTTAGGGTTTCGGTTGTGGCATGTAGGGAAATTTCATGCACTTTCTTTGTTTCAAATCCTTTTGAGGGCTTCTTGATTGTCACTGTGGAAATTGGCTAAATAGATTGTGTCATGTACAAAGACTATGTGCACTCTTTTGTTGCAAATGGAGCCCTCTATCTGTATAAATGAAGGAAATGAAAATGCTATTTGCAAATCTCGCATGTGATTTGATGGAGTGGTTGCTGTTGCTTTTTGTTAGCTATTTGTTTTTAGTTTTCTTTGTGACTGAAACAAACTAGAACTTTATTTCTCTATTGGGTAACTTGAACAATGTTCTGCATGTCTGTGTGTTAGCTGATGGGAAGTTTTTATTTATCCTACCAAGTGACTGTTTAATCTTCCTTTACGCCGGTTTGTTTGACTCTTTTAATTGTGAAAAAATATACTTCGTGATTATGACATGGTTTCTGTATACGCTCATATATCCATTTGGTACTTGATTTTGGCAATAGAAATTTTAATCAAATTACAGATGTGATCCCATATTCCCTCTACATCTGTAGTCCAATTTGATTCTCATATTCCGTTGAATAAATGGCTCTTTGGGCATTTAGAGCATTTGTCATACATAGATTACACACAAACCAAATCAAACCGAGTCTTACATCCCAATCAGTTGGGGTCGGCTAACATAGATTACACACGTAATAGGCACGTAATAGGAAAACAAACCCTTACAAAGATCACTGCAAAAGAGGAACAACTCTAATGCCAATGAAGTCTGTAAAAGTTGAACTATTCAACTACCAGAATGAAAGTATCGTCCGGGCCTCAACTGGTTTTTGTGGCGGTGATCCTGGTGGAGATAATGAAGGAACTAGACATCCTGTAAATGCTTTCTTAATCAGATATGCAAGAAAAACCTAAACCAAGTGCCAATATCAAATGAGAGCATACCTTAGTGACGGTCTATTCCAGTCCTTCTACCAACAAGCATCTCCTTGATCAAATGTAGTTCCCTAGCCACGTCACCAATGGTAACTCGTTCTCCTGGTGATTCCTCAGAACAGGCAACTCCAAGTTTGAGTATCAAAATCAAACAATCACGTGTTTTTCCGCTTTCCATATTTGTTGTAGAATTTTCGCTGGCTCCTTCCTCGTCTTCTAAGAGTTTGTGATCAACAATCTCCATCACTCTTTCTGGCAAGCTCATCTTGGCAAATTTGTGAATGTTCAAGCCACCTTTAAACATGTCATCTGTGGGCCTTTTTCCTGTGAACAACTCTAACAAGAGGATTCCATAGCTGTATACATCGCCACTGGTAGATACATCACGTCCCATGCCATATTCTGCAATACATCCATGAAATTAAGTTCACTCTTGATAATCATAAAACCAATCTATGAGTGAAAATACAGGGAGTAGTACCTGGGGCTACGTATCCTATTGTCCCTCTTAGACCAACAGAGCTGGTTTGGCTGTGAGAAAGTTCATTACTGGTGCATTGATGTAGGAACCGAGCTAAACCAAAATCACCCAAGTGGGCGGTCATGTCACCGTCGAGAAGAATGTTGCTTGGCTTGATATCACAATGTATAAGTGGTATGTGGCAATGATTGTGAAGATAATCCAAAGCAAAAGCCACATCAATAGCTACGCCTAATCGCTGAAGGAGGTTCAAACTTCTAGGCTGTTCGTTGGCAACACCGGTTTGTCGGAAATTCGGATGCAACCAACTGTCAAGACTACCGTTTTCCATGTACTCATAAACAAGAGCCTTGAAGTCATTACCTTGGTAATCAACACTTGCACAAGCACTTATGATTTTGACGAGGTTCCTGTGCCTAATATTTTTCAAAGCTTTGCATTCAGCCATAAAACTCTTTGAAGCTCCTTGTTTTTCTTGGTGGAGTACTTTCACTGCAATAGCTTTTAGATTGCTTGGATGAAGAATTCCTTTGTATACTGAACCAAAGCTTCCTGTACCAAGCAAATTGGCCGGAGAGAAGCCATTGGTTGCTTTGAGGAGCATTCCATATGACACATTCCTCGGTGAATCCATTATTGAAGATGAAACAGAAGGCCGCTGTCTCCTCTTTCTAAGCCAACAAATGATCATGACAAATGATGCCAAAATGATACTTACAACCGCATACACTGGGGCCATGATTTTCTCCCTGTTTTTTTTACTAGTAGCACATGCTGGAAACTGTAATGCAGGTATACCCCCACAGAGCTTGTTATTTCCAGAGATTGAAACTGCACTTGCATTTTGGAATACTCCTCCCAACGGTATCTCTCCTTCAAGATCATTGAAAGAAAGATTCAATTTGCTCAACAACTGGAAGCTTCCGAGAAACTTGGGAATTTTTCCGGAGAGGTTATTATGCGAGAAATCTAATTCTTCGATGGCCTTCAGAGCCTCGGAAGATTGGGGAATGGATTCTTTAAACAAGTTGTTGTCTAAATAGAGGTATTGCAGGCTAATGCAACTACCAAGGCTGCTAGGAATTTCACCAAATAACTTGTTATGAGAAAGATTTAGCTCACCAAGATTTCCCAAGTTACCCACTTCCAGAGGTAGGGGGCCGCTTAGACTGTTTCGAGATAAGTCCAGAGCCACTGACAAAGATGAGAGACCAATTACTTCTCTGGGTATGCTGCCACTGAGATTATTACCATATAAGTTCAATCCCAACAAACCCTTGCAATTTCCAAGACTTGTAGGTATGTTTCCCTGAAAATCATTTTCTTCTAACCAGAGCTGTTTCAACAATGTTAAATTTCCAATGGAGAAAGGGATTTCCCCAGACAAATTGTTTTTACCAAACCCCATTTCTTGAATTTTATTGAGTCTACCAATAGACGCTGGAACACTCCCTATCAATTGATTGATGTGAAAATCTAAAGCTTCTAAGCTCGCGAGATTTCCAATGTCCGCTGGAATGTTTCCGGATATCCGGTTTCCTGATATGGATAGGTGTTGAAGTCCGGTTGAGAGGTTGGCTAAGGAGTTGGGCAAAACACCTCCAAAATTGTTGTCGTCTATATTGAAATTTCTCAATTGGCTACAGTTGGTCAAAGTGAATATGAAATTCAGGTCATCGGCATCCCCAGTACCTAAATAATTACCCAATAACGAAAGATACCAAAGATCCTTTAGGCTACCAAAATTAACATCCACTCCAAGAGAAAATTGGTTCATTTGTAAGTCAATGCGTTCAAACTTTGAAGCATTTGATATGGAAAGCGGAATGGATCCACTGAACTGGTTTCCCCAGATGTTAAGCCATTTAATATTGGGCAAAGTAAGGCCCAAGTTTTGTGGAAGGCTTCCTTCAAGGAGATTTTCGGGCGCCGAAAAAAGTGCCAATGATGAAAGATTATAAATAGATAAAGGAATCACACCTGATAATTTATTTGAGAAGAAATTAATGCCTTTTAAGTTCCTCAGGTTGCCTAGTGAGTAAGGAATACTTCCCTCCAACATATTCTGTCGTGCCAAGAAAAATTCAAGAGAGGAGAGGTTCCCCAAAGAAGGTGGGATTACTCCTGTCAAATTGTTGGAGCCAATGTCAAGTTGGACCAATTTGGATAAGGTACCAAGCTCGTTGGGAAGATTTCCCGTGAGCTTGTTCCCATATAAACCAAGGCTCCTCAAGTTACTGCAACGAGAGAGATTCACTGGAATTTGTCCATCCAACAAGTTATAGCTCAGGTTCAGTTTTTGCAGCCTGAATAACCAACCCGTTTCACGAGGAATTTTGCCTCGAAGACTGTTGTTTGAGAGAACAACAGTACGGAGGAAACTAAGGTTTCCAATGGAAGGAGATATGGCACCGGCCAAGTTCAAGGAGTCCATATTCAACCCGATGACCCGTCCATGGCGGCGGCCGCATAACACCCCTTTCCAGTGGCAAAAGTGGTGAGAATTGTTCCATGAGCCTGTGAAGTATGTAGGGTCATGAGTTATTTGAGCCTTGATGGAAAGCAAAGCTGACTTGTCTGTCTCGTTTCCACTTAGTTTGGCAGAAGTAGAATTACATTGATGCAACAAAATCATGCACAGCCAAACCCCAATGATAAGAATACGATTAACAGTATGACTTAAACCCATGACGGAATTGCAAATGAGAGCTTAACCAATATGACAGTAAGATTATCATCAGAATATACTAAATGCAGTCACACTCATGAAAAATCTTGCACTTCAAAAGTCGTGTGTGATACAGATGGACTTTGTAAAGTCCAAAGTCATGTTTGACTTTGTAAAGTCTACAGCCAGAGCCCATTGATAGCCACATCGAGCCCATTCATCACGGCCGCGTACCATTCGGCATGTCGCCCACTTAATAATTGCCGAGTGGACGAACGAGGACCATAGTATAGAGGGCATCAAGACTATAACCTAAAGATGGAGCTAGGCCTCATTTTCTGGGACATCCACGAAAGTCATCTCATTCAAATTTTCCCTACTTGTATAACGTGCTCAAGGGGGAAATAGGTCATGGATTATGTTTCATTTTCTCTCTTTGCATCCACTTATTTTTTCTTGGTACAAAAAAGGAAGTGCAAGCATGGTACCCAGCCGATCACACTATGCCACACCATTATCTGTAGGGGACTCTACCAAACCTATGTGGGGCCAAAAGCTTAGGTCGCACCATGTGTAGGTGGTGAAGAGAATGTTTAGCCCCAATATCGGGCCATGGGGACTTGTCCTGGGCATTTTACAACCAAGTTCAAGTTTCTAACAACTGAACCAAGTCCAACACCTCCTTGGTCTTCTGTAGGAGTATAAACGAGCCGACACAAGTTTTGTAGAGTTCGAGCTTGGCTCGTTTAGTAAATGAGCCAAAAATTGAGCTCGAGCTCGGCTCTTTCGTATCGAGCCAGGATAATTTACTTAACGACCTCCTTAAACGAGCCGAGCCGAGGTCGGTTCATTTACAGCCCTAGTCTCCTGCATCCTCTCATCAACAGTAAAGAAAACAAAAATGCAAATGATAAGATCTAAGATAAACAACTCAACATCGTCTAATATATACAGTAAGAGTATAAGCAATAAACGATCCAAATAGAACATCACTATCGTACAAAACAAAGAACAGTCAAACACTTTCACTTGAAACAGCAGTACAGACAAAATATACAATAGACATATGAATTTACGACTTTTTATTGCAAAATATGCATTATCTCTCTTCCCCTCTTATCGCCATACGATTCAGTATTAATAATAATTGTAGAACGATCCAACTGGAACCTTCCAAATTGCTAAGAGACACTTAAGATAAATTGTGTTCTATCTCGAAGAAACGGAAGATAGCACTGTATTCGATTTGACGTAAAGAACTAAACCAGAATCTGTGTGCAGGGCTCCCTCTTTGATACGCAGTCCGTTGGTAACTCTGGCCAAACCTCAACTAAAACCTGAGAATCGCAAAGAGGCGAACAAAAACCAAGTAAATGCATGCTCAAGACAACATATGGACGGAAAGAAACATGTAGAGCTAAAGAAATACATAGAAAGTGTCAAACGCAGGGGGAAAAGCAACGTCTTTCAAAATCGAAAAGTGAAATGTACCGAAAAATGCAGGATAAATTTGCAACTCTACATTTCTTGTTCGTACATGTGGGAGGCGCTTCACCGGAATGACCTCTTAGAGCTTTCTGGTTCGGTACGAAGAGAGAGGAAAGCTGACTGAACTTCACTGAGGTCCTCTGTGCTCGCTTGAGAAATAGACCTACGTACAGAAGCAACCACGTTAGTGCCAAGCCTGGACGGTGGTTGTCCGGGAAGGCACTCCGATGACTAAGTAAGTAACTGAGGGAGAAGAGAGCTCAAACATAGAGAGAGAGAGAGAGTGAGTGAGTGAGTTAAGAGGGTATTGAATGTAGAGAGAGGGATCTAGAGTGAGGTAGGTGAGGGCCTTATTTATAGGCGAGGAGGCTCGTGAACCTCACGCGTACCGTCCATACCGAAGATGACGTCCGAAGGGATAAGCATGTCGGCCGCTGCCGCAGCGCCTCGGGCGCTGCCATCTCTGAGGAGTTACTTGGTCTGGGAATACTCCCCAGTCAATCACGTGGTCCTGCAAGCGTAGCATGCAGGGTAAGTTGGCTGCAACCATTAATGGCTCGCATGCAAGGTGGTTGACTATTCTCATTAATGATCTGCTCAGACTGCCAGACATGCCTCCACCGAGCCCCTGATGTTTGCCGAAATCTTCGATACCGAGGTCAATCGACTCGACTCGTATGGTACTCGGGGATGAGATCTCCCGAGCTCCTGTGGACATGTTGTGGACTTGTATGTCCGGGCACTGGTTCCCGAGGGAGCAATGTCCCGTCTGAGGGCACCAACATTACGATGGTGCGCTCGGTCGCTTGAGCCTAACTTTGTCCAGTATTCGTGCAAATCCCCGCCGAGCCTTAGTACGCCTACGACAGATACCGTTCGGTGGGACCAAGTCGGTCCGACTTGCATTCACTTCTGCCACTTCCATGGTTCTGCCACTTCCATGGGGGTGGCAACTTTGGTCCTTTCTTTCCTTTGTGCATTGTGCTGAACCCTTTTACCTTTCGTGCACCTGGCCGCTACAGTACAGAACCACCCTCATCAACAAAACAAACATGAGTTGCTTGTGAGACAGTTGTGTACTTATAAAGCGGCAATCAAATGGCAAGAGGAAACCATACTGATGCAGCGTGAAGCCTCCTTTTACGAAACTATCTGCAACGAAAATCACAAACAAGTTTGAACTAGAGGTACTCCCTCCTTGACCAAACTATAATGAGTAAATATTCAGTTTTTCTTCAATAATCAACAACCAAATTTTAATGTCACCCTACAACTTAATTTATACTAGAAACTAGGACCGAAAAGGAAACAACAAAACAGGAAGCTGAATCCCGGTTAATAAAAGATTAAAGAAAAAGGAAACATTAAACTAGGAAACTAATTACTCTAAGATCCCTAATTTCCTAATTCGAATAATCCTAGCAAGATATAAAAATAAATATTCATACTACATTAAAACAAGCTAGGAAAGTAAAAATCTTAATTAAATAAAACACGCCTACTAAAATACTAATATAAAATAACAAAATAAAATTCCTATATTTCTAAAATACTTCTAATATTGGTCTGCATCATTCTCCCCAGCTTGAAGAAACTCGTCCTCGAGTTTATACAGTTGAATTCGCCGAACCTTGTCCGCATCCATCTTATGCTTCAAATTAATTTTTTCAACCAGAAACTGTAAGGAAAAGTCTCGAAGATATGAACGAATAATTTTCATCAGCAACACAAAACCATCATCCTTCCAGATCGAAATACACTCACTATTGCATGTAGTATATTTTAAAACATCCCAAAACGGATCAACAAATTCACTATTTTGATCAACCTTACCACCTTCATGCTTTTCTGAAAAATCAAATCTAATTAATTCTTCGATATCACTCTCCAACAATGCCAACCTTGTAACACCTTTTTTTTGCAATTTTTTTTTGTTTTCTACTTTTATAATTTTCTCCACCGGTTCTTCGTCAAAAACTGGTGGCTTACTCCAATCCACTACTGGATCTGGAATATTATTTGAAGTGAAAGGCCACTCAATCGTAGCCTCATCCACCAAATCAACCTTTAGGATTTTTTTTCTGGTGTCACACCTCCCTGTAACTCAGAAAAGTTGATATTTGAACCAGATTCCCAAAGTCGCTAATCATGATTTAAAACCTTGACCGCCCTTGTCCTCCCCCTCGGCTGATAGTTACCAGCCAAAGGTTTGGTGATAGAAACGTCATCCGACGCCTCCTCCTCTTTCGGAAATCGAGGTATAACAAGACGACGGCGAGACAGATTTCCACCTACAAACAAGGCAACAGTTTGATCGGTCAGCGCTCCTAACGCCTCTTCCAATCGCTGCTCAAGTTGTTGAAACCTTTCCTCTGTTCGCGTTTCTCGAGCAACCTCATCTCGTTCATAGACTTCCTCAACAAAAGTTGTCCGACCGTCTCGTCTATCTCGACCTCCAGCACGTCCTTTGGCCATAGTCAGGATTGAAACTTGCACTCTGATACCAACTGATGCAGCGTGAAGCCTCCTTTTACGAAACTATCTGCAACGAAAATCACAAACAAGCTTGAACTAGAGGTACTCCCTCCTTGACCAAACTATAATGAGTAAATACTCAGTTTTTCTTCAATAATCAACAACCAAATTTTAATGTCACCCTACAACTTATTTTATACTAGAAACTAGGACCGAAAAGGAAACAACAAAACAGGAAGTTGAATCCCGGTTAATAAAAGATTAAAGAAAAAAGGAAACATTAAACTAGGAAACTAATTACTCTAAGATCCATAATTTCCTAATTCGAATAATCCTAGCAAGATATAAAAATAAATATTCATACTACATTAAAACAAGCTAGGAAAGTAAAAATCTTAATTAAATAAGACACCCCTACTAAAATACTAATATAAAATAACAAAATAAAATTCCTATATTTCTAAAATACTTCTAATATTGGTCTGCATCACATACACAATTACTACACCATCAACCAGAAAACACATGACATACCCTCAGAGGTTAGCGCAGTGGTAGTCACTTGGCAATCAGGCCCTAGGAAGTCTTTGGTCTGGGTTCAACTCTCACTTGGTGCTTTCAATTCCCTTGTTGGGCTAGTCCCTACAGAGCTTTGTCTTGGTTTAATTGGGATTCCCGCAAATGGTCGGTTGGATTAGTCAGTCCATTAGGACCAGTACAGAGATATAAAAAGGGAAAACACAACAATCCATGGTATTTTGTGCAACTAAACAGTATAATAATATGCTTTGTTATCTGGCAACTTGTCCGCATACCTCCAATGATAGCAATAACTTTGATTGCCATGGTAGCCGTTATGATTGTGCCATGTGTCTTATGACTTTCACCTATCTCATCACTCGTAGATTCTACAGCATCAAAATAGACCTACAAGCAGTATAGATTTCTATCGGGTCGAGTTGGACTGCAAACAACCAATAACTACAAAAACAGATTGCCGATAATGAAAAATTGCAAATTCTCCTATCAGCAAAAAACTTCTAATCAGGCTGATACATTTCGGCTTCGTAGACCAAGATGATGTTTAATGGGTTTATTTTGACAATCAAACCCATTAATTTGTAGAACTCGCCGAGAACCTCAATCACAATAAAAATCAGGTCATTTGAGTACCGATCGGTAGTGATCCAAACACATATTTTCAGAAAATGAGTTCAATCAAGTGTGCCCAGATTTATTTTTTACAAAATAATCATGTTCTGGCTAGCTTTTACTTGCATCCAAACAACATTATTTTTGGTATGAATGGTGGTCTCGCGAGTTCAACAAACTGAATGATTTCGATCATCAAAATAAGCTTATTAATTATAGGCTCCAAAATGCACCAATCGCCCAGTCAAGTGGACTGCCAAGAAGCCAATTCCTTGATTCCCAAAATTATTGTATTCTGGTTAGGTGTTTGCTTGCATCCAAACAACATTAGTTATGAGTGATGTTCTCTGCGAGTTCAACAAACTGAATGATTAAGGCCGTTCGTCAATTTTAAAATATTTTGCTAACTTAAAAAAAAAAATCATCTCAATTAGATAATTGTAAATATTTAATCCAATCCTTCCAATTTTTCATTCAGAATTTGATTTCGAAGGAAAGTTAGAAAATTGGATTAAGCATAACAAATATCAATTGGAAGCTCAAACAATTATTTTCAAAATAATTAAAAGCTCGGATAATTTGTGTGGTGTCTCATAGTAGGCCCCACTTGCACATCGGTACCCATGAAGTCAGTACCAATATCATTTTGGGTACAAGTATAGTCGTAATGGGGCCTCATTGCTCTAAAGTTAATTAGCGAGCCAGGTTCCAATGAACCATATTGAGTCAAGTCTCGAGATACTAGCGAATGGTTAAGATTAAGATCGTTTGCCTTTTGACCAAAGCGTACATTGGCGTCCTTCATTAGTCATTACTATTTTTGATATCCTTAAAAGTAGTAGTAGTATTTTGTTTTCGTCATCACACTGGCTGAAAATTCAGGTCTAGCCTAAGAATAATCTCTGGGTTTGTGATCTACGTCTAAGAAGAAGACATTCGAAGGAGATAAAGGGACTTCTCTCCTTTAATTAACCAAAGTTATAGCAAAGTTGCATTACTTGCATGAGCATTTCATGAAAAGGATACATTTAAAGCAAAACTGAGTGTAAAGTTAAAGCCACGAAATTGTCATACATAGAATACACACTTAATAGGAAAAAAAAAAAAGGGTGAAGCTACGGGGACCATTTCAATAATTTTCCCAAAAAAAAAGGGAAAATTATTGAAATGGTCCCTGTAGTTTCACCCGAGTCTCGATTTAGTCCCTCTAGTTTCAATTGCACTCCAACGAACCCTGTAGTTTCAATTTTGGTCGAATTAGGTCCAATCAATAACGGACGTTTGTGAATTAGACGGAAAACCCAATTTGGGGCATTTTTTAGGGACAAAACAGGCTTTTTGCCCATCCTTCTTCTTCCCCAATCTATAACCCTAACCCTAATCCTTTCCTTTGAAAAAAAAAACAAAACTTTACTCCCAGGCAAAAGCAAGAAAATCAAAACTTTGCCAAATGGGTTGAGTTGAATTAAACCCATCTATCTTTCAAAACAAAATTACCATCATCACTAAGAACAACCACCACAGAATTCGAAGCGGTGGATTTCTGATTTGTGGACCAAATGGGGATCTGTGACTCGATGAGAAGAACTAGGTTGCCATCTATGATTTGCAGCATGGATGAGTACTTATCTGAGATGGGTTTATCCCTATTTGCTACCCAAGCTATGGTTTGAAGAGAAACTTTTCTGTACACGATGCATATGTAGTAATTGGAGGAGTTACCTGGTTGGTACAAACCCAATTCGAATGTTCCATTTACCGGCAGTCAAGTTTTTCTCCATAACCATATACCGCAGTAATCGTGAATCCAAAGAACACACCAACAATGTAGACAATAGACACTGGGTATTGACAAACTCAACAAAGAACCATTGATAGTACCCCACGAAACCCACTGGCAGTTTTAACTGCTTCCTTAATCAAATAGAAATCGTTGATTAAAGGAATAAAAATGTCAGCCTACAAATTACAATCCCACAATGAGGTTTAATTTGTCCCACAACCAAATACCAATCGTTTAATTCCCCCAGCAGTTTTCGTTTGTGATGATGCACTGGTGTCTTAATTTTACCACTTGATTTCATAATTTTCCATATACATACACGTCCATATATGTATACGCGATGTGTGTGTGTGTGAGAGAGAGAGAGAGAGAGAGAGAGAGAGAGAGAGAGAGATTTGATTCTGTACGTTCAAATCACTAGAACGAAGAATTGTTTTTTTGGGTCACAAAATGCAATAGAGCTCTTTTTTTTTTTTTTCAAAGGCAAGGATTAGGGTTAGGGTTATAGATTGGGGAAGAAGAAGGATGGGCAAAAAGTCTGTTTTGTCCCTAAAAAAAGCCCCAAATTGGGTTTTCCGTCTAATTCGCAAACGTCCGTTATCGATTGGACCTAATTCGACCAAAATTGAAACTACATGGTTCGTTGGAGTGCAATTGAAACTAGAGGGACTAAATCGAGACTCGGGTGAAACTACAGGGACCATTTCAATAATTTTCCCAAATAGGAAAATAAAAACAGGAAAACAAAGATAAATAGGAAAAACAAGCCCTTACAAAGATCACTGCAAAAGAGAAACAACTCAAATGCCAATGAAGTCTGTAAAACTTGAACTATTCAACTACAAGAATGAAAGTATCATTCAGGCCTCAACTCGTGTTTGTGGTGGTGATCCTGGTTGGAGATAATGAAGGAACTAGACGTCCTGTAAAATGTAAATGCTTTCTTAATTAGACATGCAAGGAAAACCTAAACTAAGTGCCAATATTAAATGAGAGCATACCTTAGTGAAGGTCTATTCCAGTCCTTCTATCAACTAGCATCTCCTGGATCAAATGTAGTTCCCTAGCCACGTCACCAATGGTAACTCGTTCTCTTGGTGATTCCTCAGAACACGCAACTCCAAGCTTGAGTATCAGAATCAAACAATCACGGATTTTTCCGCTTTCCAAATTTGTCGTAGAATTTTCGCTGGCTCCTTCCTGGTCTTCTAAAAGATTGTGATCAACAATCTCCATCACTCTTTCTTGCAAACTCATTTCGGCAACTTTGTGAATGTTCATGCCACATTTAAACATGGCATCTGTGGGCCTTTTTCCTATGAACTACTCTAACAAGAGGATTCCATAGCTGTATACATCGCCACTGGTAGATACATCACGTCCCAAGCCATATTCTGCAATACATCCATGAAATTCAGTTCACTCTTGATAATCTTAAAACCAATCTATAAGTGAAGATACATGGAGTATTACCTAGGGCTACGTATCCTATTGTCCCTCTTAAACCAACAGAGCTGGTTTGGTGTTAGGATCGAATCACACACGCACACGATATACGAGTATTAACAGTAAAAGAATTGACACAGAGATATACGTGGTTCCCCAAAACCGGGTACGTCCATGGGAGCACACAGAATAGTCGTTTATTGATGATCCAAGTCCTTAGGGTTTTACAATAGAGAGTTTATATATGGCTGCCACTTCTATTCCAACCCTAATTCGCATTATAGCCTGAATACCTATAATGCCCTTATAACACCGTTCACCGACTGTTTTAAGTCTATCGGTATCGATACAGGGAAATACCTGTATCGATACCCAGACATTCTGTTCGCCCATTGTTGCCCCGATATCGATACAGGGTAACTCCTGTATCGATACTGTCACCTCCAAAATGCTTCTCAGCTTGCTTATCGATTCCGGGAACTTCTCAGTGCCTCTCATACACACCATATGAGCCACAAGTTCCAACAATCTCCACCTTGGCGAATATCCTCGCCCATTCAGATGATAACCATATCGATCCAACAAGTTTTAGGAGGCCGCCTCCTTTCTAGCATCTGGAGACATTAACCAAGTCCAAGCAATGCTTGAACTTGTCCGCGGTCACAGTCTTTGTCAACATGTCAGCTGCATTCTCAGAAGTGTGCACCTTTTCCAATACCACATCACCCATAGCAATTAACTCTCTCACCTTGTGAAATCTCACGTCAATATGCTTGGTCCTCGCATGATACACCTGATGCTTTGCCAAATAAATGGCACTCTGACTATCACAATACAGCTGCACTCCACTTTGATCTATGCCCAACTCCTTCACAAAACCCTTTAACCACAACGCTTCTTTCCCAGCCTCAGTCCCTGCCATGTACTCAGACTCAGTAGTAGATAGAGCCACTAGAGGTTGTACCATGGATCTCCAACAAATTGGTCCACCCACCAAAGTAAACACATACCCTGTCGTAGACCTCCTGTCATCCAACCCTCCAGCATAATCCGCATCTACATACCCCACAATTGAAATCTGATCCCTTTGCCTAGCAAACATAATCCCATGATCTGCAGTACCTCTCAAGTATCTGAATATCCACTTGACCGCTTTCCAGTGCTCTCTGCCTGGATTTGCCATGTACTTGCTCACTGTGCTGACTGCATGTGCCAAATCGGGTCTTGTACATACCATCGCATACATCAAGCAACCAACTGCACTCGCATAAGGCACGTTTGACATATCCTGAATCTCTTCAGCAGACTCCGGACACTGTGCTGTAGACAACCTGAAATGACCCGCCAACGGGGTGCTGACTTGTTTAGCATTAGCCATACTAAACCTCTCCAACACTTTCCCCACGTAATCCTTCTGGGACAACCACAGCTTACCAGCTGACCTATCCCTGTGAATCTCCATCCCAAGTATTTTCCTAGCAGCACCCAAATCCTTCATGTCAAACTCCTTTCCCAACAGGGCTTTCAACCTGTTGACTTCAACCATACTTTTCGCAGCAATAAGCATATCATCCACATAAAGTAGCAGAAAAATATAGGAACCATCATCAAGACTCTTAACATAAACACAAGTAGCAGAAAAATATAGGAACCATCATCAAGACTCTTAACATAAACACAACAATCATACTCACAACGTGTGAACCCAATCCGGATCATGAACGAATCAAACCTCTTATACCATTGTCTCGGAGACTGCTTCAGCCCATATAGCGACTTCTTCAACCTACAGACCAGGTGCTCAGTCTCTGGCTGCTTGAACCCCTCAGGCTGCTCCATGAATATAACTTCCTCCAAATCACCATGGAGAAAAGCTGTTTTCACATCCAGCTGCTCTAACTCCAGATCATAGCTAGCCACCAATGCCAAGATAATCCTGATTGAAGTATGCCTCACCACTGGAGAAAATACCTCATCATAATCAATCCCCTTCCTCTGTGAGTACCTCTTTGCAACTAATCGAGCCTTGAACCTCTCCTTTTCCTTTTCTGACACAGCTTCTTTCTTCCTGTATACCCATTTGCAGCCCACTGTCTTCTTTCCCTCAGGTAATTCTATCAACTCCCAAGTCTTATTCTTTTTCAATGATTCCATCTCCTCCACCATGGCTTCCATCCATCTATCCCTTTCAGGACTAATGATAGCATCCTGAAAAGTAGACGGATCCCCACTAGTGGTTGACAGTGCATATGAAACCATATCCTCAAACCCATACCTTTCCGGTGGTTTGATAGTGCGTCTAGGTCTCCCTGTGGCTATACTTTCCTGTTGCTGCTGCTTCTGCTGTTGCTGCTCAACCTGTCCCACTGGCGGTGGATTGCCAGTGTCATAACTTTCCAGCTCAATCTGTACATCCTGCTGCTGTTTGCTGGTGACCTCTCCAGCCTCGGTTTTCTGAACCCCCTGATGTGCTTTGACCATAGAAGCTTCATCAAATACCACATCCCTACTGATCACCATTTTCTTTGATTCCGGATCCCACAGCTTGTACCCCTTCACACCTTTCTCATACCCAAGAAAGATGCATTGTTTGGACTTTGCATCAAGCTTTGACCTCTCATCACCTGGAACATGAACATAGGCTGGACAACCAAAGATCTTCATACCTGAGTAATCTACCTCTTTCTCTGTCCACACCTCCTGTGCTACCTTACTACCCAGAGCAGTACTCGGCGACCTGTTTATAATAAAAACTGCCATACTCACTGCTTCTGCCCAGAAATTCTTCGAAAGCCCTACATTCAATCTGATACACCGTGCCCTCTCTGCTATAGTTCTGTTCATTCTCTCTGCCACCCCATTCTGCTGTGGTGTCTTCCTAACAGTCCAGTGCCGCTGAATCCCATGCTTCTCACAAAACTTCAGAAAAGGCCCATACTTGTACTCTTTCCCATTATCTGTTCTGAGGCATTTAATTCGTCTCCCTGTTTGATTTTCCACTTCAGCTTTCCACACTCTGAATTTTTCAAAAACCTCAGACTTGTGCCGCATGAAGTACACCCAAACTTTCCTCGAAAAATCATCGATAAAGGTCACGAAATACAGAGATCCCGCTCTCGAAGCTACCCTCACTGGCCCCCAAACATCAGAATGCACGTAGTCAAGTATTCCCTTAGTTTTGTTCACTGAATGCCTAAACTGCACCTTACACTGTTTTCCCAGAACACAGAACTTGCAGAAATCAAGTTTGCACAATTTCACCCCTTTCAACAGATTCCTTTTATGTAATTCCAGCATCCCACGTTCCCCCATATGCCCCAACCGCATATGCCACAACAAGGTATCATCAGTATCCTCAGCTGTAGTGGCAGCAACTCCACCTACAACTGTACTCCCTATCAAACGATAGATATTCCCACCAACCTTAGAAGCTTTCATAATAACCAGAGCACCCTTTGTTACTCTCATGACTCCACCACTTGCTTTATACTCACAGCCATTAGAGTCTAAGGTTCCCAACGAAATCAGATTCTTTCTTAAACCTGGAACATGCCTAACATCACCAAGAGTTCTCACAACACCATCAGACATCCTAATCTTCATTGTGCCTATTCCAATGACATTACATGTTGTATCATTACCCATTAAAACAGTACCACAATTCACTGACCTGTACGTGTCGAACCACTCCCTGTTAGGCGACATGTGAAAAGAACATGCTGAGTCCAGAATCCATGAGTCTGTCCCGTGCTCTGCGTTCATTGAAACCGACAACATATCACCATCACAATCATCCGATGACTCCTCCACAACGTTTGCAGATTTCGATGGTCCAGCTTTCTTCCAGGTTCCCTTTCCCCCATTCTTCTTCCTGTACGGACAGTCTTTCTTGAAGTGTCCTATTTCGTGACACTTGTAACACTTTAACTCCTTTGGCTCGGGAGTCCTGCCCCTTGACTTAGACTTCCCACGCGCTCCTGTTCTTCCCCTTTCCGATTTTCTGCCACGTTCCTCTCCCCCTTTTGCCACCAGCCCTTCACCCGAAATACCCTCGGTCTGTTGCCTGCGTTGATTGTACGCAAGCAGGGCTGCCGTGACTTCCTCCAATTCTAGGGTTTCTTTCCCCCAGAGTAAGGTTGTAACGAGATTCTCCATAGAACTCGGTAAAGAACACAGCAACATCAGCGCCTGGTCTTCCTCGTCGAAAGTCACTTCAATCCTTAACAGATCACTAATAATCTGATTGAACGTATTAATATGTTGAATAAGGTCGGAACCCTCGATCATCTTTAACCCAAACAGTTTCTGCTTCAAAAACAGTTTATTCGTCAACGACTTTGACATATACCTGCTCTCCAGTTTCGTCCAAACCCCAGCCGGCGATTCATCACCAATCACGTGATACATAACATCGTCTGCGAGACATAGACGAATCGTACTCACCGCCTTCATCTGGAGTTCTTCCCAGTCGTCATTCGACATGGCCTCTGGTTTCTTCTTCAACGCCTTCACCAATCCCTGCTGCACCAACAAATCCTTTACCCTCTGTTGCCATAGTCCGAAATTCCCAGTCCCGTCGAACTTCATCACATCGAACTTCGTAACAGACGAACTCGAAGCCATCATTCTTCGCATGTTCAATCAGACCCGTGCTTTGATACCACTTTGTTAGGATCGAATCACACACGCACACGATATACGAGTATTAACAGTAAAAGAATTGACACAGAGATATACGTGGTTCCCCAAAACCGAGTACGTCCACGGGAGCACACAGAATAGTCGTTTATTGATGATCCAAGTCCTTAGGGTTTTACAATAGAGAGTTTATATATGGCTGCCACTTCTATTCCAACCCTAATTCGCATTATAGTCTGAATACCTATAATGCCCTTATAACACCGTTCACCGACTGTTTTAATCCTCTCGGTATCGATACAGGGAAATACCTGTATTGATACCCAGACATTCTGTTCGCCCATTGTTGCCCCGGTATCGATACAGGGTAACTCCTGTATCGATACCGTCACCTCCAAAATGCTTCCCAGCTTGCTTATCGATTCCGGGAACTTCTCAGTGCCTCTCATACACACCATATGAGCCACAAGTTCCAACATTTGGCTGTGAGAAAGTTCATTATTGGTCCGTTGATGTAGGAACCTAGCTAAACCAAAATCACCCAAGTGGGCGGTCATGTCTCCGTCGAGAAGAATGTTGCTTGGCTTGATATCACAATGTATAAGTGGTACGTGGCAATGATTGTGAAGATAATTCAAAGCAAAAGCAACATCAATAGCTACGCCTAATCGCTGAAGGAGGTTCAAACTACTAGGTTGTTCATCGGCAACACCAGTTTGTCGAAAAACTGGATGTAACCAACTTTCAAGACTACCTTTTTCCATGTACTCATAAACAAGAGCCTTGAAGTCGTTACCTTGGTAATCAACACTTGCACAAGCACTTATGTTTCTGATGAGGTTTCTGTGCCTAATGTTTTTCAAAGCTTTGCATTCAGCCATAAAACTCTTTGAATCTCCTTTTTTTCTTGGTGAAGTACTTTCACTGCAATAGCTTTCAGATTGCTTGGATGAAGAATTCCTTTGTATACTGAACCAAAGCTTCCTGTACCAAGCAAATTGGCCGGAGAGAAGCCATTGGTTGCTTTGAGGAGCATTCCATATGATACATTCCTCGGTGAATCCATTATTGAAGATGAAACAGAAGGCCGCTGTCTCCTCTTTCTAAGCCAACAAACGATCATGGCAGATGATGCCAAAATGATACTTACAACCGCATACGCTGGGGCCTTGATTTTCTCCCTGTTTTTTTTTTTACTAGTAGCACATGCTGGCAACTGTAATGCAGGTATACCCCCACAGAGCTTGTTATTTCCAGAGATTGAAACTGCACTTGCATTTTGGAATACTCCTCCCAACTGTATCTCTCCTTCAAGATCATTGAAAGAAAGGTTCAATTTAACAACATAAGTACAAAACTAAGCACACCAGCCAGTACTTTGTATAATAAGTGAATACGGTTTGAAGTTTCGTGATTCGACGAATTTGAGGAATGTGTAAAGATAAAAACAGCACCCAAATATTCAATATATTATAATTCCCATATTCGTAAAGGTTGGAGCTCGAAAACCTAAACAATTGAGCAAAAGAACACAATAAAGTAATGTTAATTAGGAGATACAATACAGTCAATACTATATTGCATAATACCGCATATGTAAGAGCCCACTGCCGTCTGCCCACCAAGAATTTTTTTTTATGTATTTATGCTCCACCAACTAATCATCTAATAACTGGAAAAATCCACTCAAGAAGAAAGCCTGGCTTAGTGTACCTTTCATACTTAATGTGAAAGTGAACAGGGACCCATATACAGAAGCTTTTCGATAGAACTTAGAAGAAGAAATCCACACTCACTTTGATGACTTTTTCGTCGGACTACTCCTTTTTCCCAAACAAATTAGCGAAGTACTCTAATTTCGAAACTATTTGTACGAAATATTTCTTAGCGCAATCATGAATAGAGGTTTTTCTTGTAAAACGCAATCCATGATTGCGTTTTTCTTGTAAAACGCAATCCCAAATCGCACTTCTATTGTAAAACGCAATCCCAAATCGCGCTTCATTCAAGTTTGCAAGGGAAGTGCAAACCCAAAACGTTTTTGTCCATAAGCGCGATTCCAACTTGCGTTTCCGTCCGAAAGCGCGATTCATGATTGCGCTAAGAAGTATTTTTACAAATAGTTTCCAAATCAGAGTACTTCGCGAATTTGTTTGAGAAAGAGGAGTAGTTCGCTGAATCTTTCCACTTTGATCAATACAACTGGTTCTAGTATAAACCCCTCTATGAACCCCGCAACCGGTTCTCTGTGATCAAGAATAAATCGCTGCTCGCATGCTCTGTTCTTCTTCTCTGGCGTGAACAGGTGTGCAAATTCGTATTTTTGTTACGAGCTGCTGCTGAATGAAATCGCTTAAAGGGGTTTCGGCCCTATGCTGCTATGCAAGAAAAAATAAATAAATAAAAATTCAAAATTTATCTTTTATTACGTTTTGGCCCACATGCAAAATATAGTATCGAACCGTACTATTTGCAAATCGTGTTGGATTATTCAGGGGGATTGATTTGTGGCTATTTTTTTGAGCGAGTGACTTTGACTCCTTCGGCTCCCAAGTGTTTTGCAAGCTGTAGTCCTGCAATTAATGCTTCGTACTCGGCTTCATTGTTGGACGCAGTGAATCCGATCCTGGGAGTTGTTTCATAAATCGTTCCTCCAGGGGAGAGCAGGACAATGCCAGCCCTGGCACCTCGGTTGTTAGATGCTCCATCCACATGCAGGTACCAAATGTCGCCGTCAAATACTTGCAACATTTTGTGCTCTTCCTCGGGGGCATCTGGTTTCTCCGCTGTGATGACGAAATTAGTTTCACAGCGACATTAGGGATGAGTTTAGAATGGGTTGGGCTAAAAAAAAAAAAATGAGATGGACTAAAATTTATTAGGGTATAATTTTTCATATAAAAATTTTATTTTTCTCTTTTTTTGCACCCCACTTAAACTATAGCCCACCTTTAGTCCTTTATTGCATCCGCCCTTGTATACTGCATGACAGAGGGATCTTTGGCAAAAATAATCTATTTTTTTGTTTTTATTCAAAAAAATATACATTTGTTAGTTTTGCGTCGTTTTTTTTGTGTGTGTATTATGGGTTCGTCTCGACAACAGAAATCTAAAAAGTAAAAAATTATTATTAAAAAATTCACTAAAGACAAAAATAATCCTTTTTTTTTGTAGATTTTTAGATTATTTTATTCTTTATTCATAAAAATTTGAGTTAGGTTAATAATTTTTTACTCTTTAAATTCTTCTCGTCGAGACGAATTAATAATACACAAAAATCGACATAAAACTAACAAATATAATTTTTTTTATTAATAAAGACGAGAAAATAATATATTTGAATTATTTTTGCGAAAGGAAAGAGTCACTTAGTAATTGCCAAGTTCGTTCATCATGGCTGTGTGGGTCTCACCATTCGGCATGTCTCCACTTTGTAATTGCAAAGTTCGTTCAATTTTTCCTCATGGGTGCTCAAGTGGGAAATAGGTCATGGCTTACATTTCGTCTTCGGTGCAAGGTTCGGTTCAAAAGAGGGAGTGCTTTTTCTTTTAGACTTCAGTCATATAGAAAAAATTACGAATAAAATGTGACCAATTAACTAACCAGCAAAACTATTTTTATAAATAGTTGCTTGTTCGCCTTGTCTTTTAGAGAAAACGCAACGACAGTGGTAAAACGCTAGCTCCTTTTAAATTGAAACTTATGCTGACTTTTTTTTTTTTTTTTTTGTGTTAATATTGCCTCACCCTGTCAAATGGCTTGTTCCTCTGGGCAGAATAGAGGCTGGTCAATCCCTTTCCTTAGAACCGTAATTGAGAGTTTCCTACCTCATACGGCTCAGCCACAAGATCCTCGAGAGAGTAATTGGAGCGGGACTCTTTTGTGGATTTGTGACCATACCAACCATAGGTCTGCACTGCTATCTCTTCGTTGGCCCCAACTTCTTGCCTCTCCTGCATCCTCTCATTTTTTCTTGGTACAAAAAAGGAAGGGCGAGCATGATACTCGACCCATCACACTGTTGGTTTCGAATAAATCATTATGGAAAAAAGTACGGTTTTCAAAATGGTTTCAAATCTACTTTTTACGCATACGTATAGTTTCACAAGGAAGGGTTAGGGTTCTACCTTTCAAGTTAAAAGAAATGAAGCCTTCTGCATACTAAAGATTTTCAACCATATGACCCGTTATAGTAACCAAGCTATAGCAAAGTTAATTTACTTACAAGAGCATTTCATGATAAAGTCAAACATCAAAAGGTCAAATTTAAAGCAAAACTGACTGTGAAGTTTTTTTTTTTTTTTTGCCATTCGTCATACATCAGTTCGGGGGTTAGGGGGGAGTTAGTGAGTTAGTCGAAAGGGGGTCTAGAAGCTATCTATAGCCCTAAACCCCAAACGTCTCCGTCGAGGCTCGAATCCTAGTCTCCTTTGTGGGAGAACCAGGAGATAAGCGCTAGGCTACAAACCCTTGGTTGCAGCCACAAATTTGTCATACATAGATTACACACAAACCAAACCAAACCGAGTCTTATGTCCCAATCAGTTGAGGTCGGCTAACATAGATTACACACGTAGTAGGCACGTAATAGGAAAACAAGCTCTTACAAAGATCACTGCAAAAGAGGAACAACTCTAATGCCAATGAAGTCCGTAAAAGTTGAACTATTCAACTACCAGAATGAAAGTATAGTCCGGACCTCAACTCGTTTTTGTGGCGGTGATCCTGGTGGAGATAATGAAGGAACTAGACATCCTGTAAATGCTTTCTTAATCAGATATGCAAGAAAAACTTAAACTAAGTGCCAATATCAAATGAGAGCATACCTTAGTGGAAGTCTATTCCAGTCCTTCCACAAACAAGCATCTCCTTGATCAAATGTAGTTCCCTAGCCGCGTCATCAATCGTAACTCGTTCACTTGGAGATTCCTCAGAACACGCAACTCCAAGTTTGAGTATCAGAATCAAACAATCACGTGTTTTTCCGCTTTCCATATTTGTTGTAGAATTTTCGCTAGCTCCTTTCTCGTCTTCTAAAAGTTTGTGGTCAACAATCTCCATCACTCTTTCTGGCAAACTCATCTTGGCAAATTTGTGAATGTTCATGCCACCTTTAAACATGCCATCTGTGGGCCTTTTTCCTGTGAACAACTCTAACAAGAGGATTCCATAGCTGTATACATCGCCACTGGTAGATATATCACGTCCCATGCCATATTCTGCAATACATCCATGAAATTAAGTTCACTCTTGATAATCATAAAACCAATCTATGAGTGAAAATACAGGGAGTAGTACCTGGGGCTACGTATCCTATTGTCCCTCTTAGACCAACAGAGCTGGTTTGGCTGTGAGAAAGTTCATTACTGGTGCATTGATGTAGGAACCGAGCTAAACCAAAATCACCCAAGTGGGCGGTCATGTCACCGTCGAGAAGAATGTTGCTTGGCTTGATATCACAATGTATAAGTGGCACGTGGCAATGATTGTGAAGATGATCCAAAGAAGAAGCAACATCAATAGCTAAGCTTAATCGCTGAAGGAGGTTCAAACTTCTAGGTTGTTCATTGGCAACACCAGTTTGTCGGAAAACCGGATGCAACCAACTTTCAAGACTACCGTTTTCCATGTACTCATAAACAAGAGCCTTGAAGTCATTACCTTGGTAATCAATACTTGCACAAGCACTTATGATTTTCACGAGGTTTCTGTGCCTAATGTTTTTCAAAGCTTTGCATTCAGCCATAAAACTCTTTGAAGCTCCTTTGTTTTCTTGGTGGAGTACTTTCACTGCAATAGCTGTCTGATTGTTTGGATGAAGAATTCCTTTGTATATTGAACCAAAGCTTCCTGTACCAAGCAAATTGGCCGGAGAGAAGCCATTGGTTGCTTTGAGGAGCATTTCATATGATATATTCCTCGGTGACTCCGTTATTGAAGATGAAACAGAAGGCTAGAAGGCTGCTGTCTCATCTTGCTAAGCCAACAAAGGATCATGACAGATGATGCCAAAATGATACTTACAACCCCACACTCTATGGCAGTGATTTTCTTCCCTTTTTTTTTACCAAAAGCACATGCTGGAAACTGTAATGCAAGTATACCGCCACAGAGCTTGTTATTTCCAGAGACTGAAACTGCACTTGCATTTTGGAATACTCCTCCCAACGGTATCTCTCCTTCAAGATCATTGAAAGAAAGGTTCAATTTGCTCAACAATTTGAAGCTTCCAAGAAACTTGGGAATTTTGCCGGAGAGGTTATTATGCGAGAGATCTAATTCTCCAATGCCCTTCAGAGCCTCTAAAGATTGGGGAATGGATCCATTAAACAAGTTGTTGCCTAAATAGAGGTATTGCAGGCTAATGCAACTACCAAGGCTGCTAGGAATTTCACCAGATAACTTGTTATGAGAAAGATTTAGCTCACCAAGATTTCCCAAGTTACCCACTTCCAGAGGTAGGGGGCCGCTTAGACTGTTTCGAGATAAGTCCAGAGCCACTGACAAAGATGAGAGACCAATTACTTCTCTGGGTATGCTGCCACTAAGATTATTACCATATAAGTTCAATCCCAACAAACCCTTGCAATTTCCAAGACTTGAAGGTATGTTTCCCTGAAAATCATTTTCTTCTAACCAGAGCTGGTTCAACAATGTTAAATTTCCAATGGAGAAAGGGATTTCCCCAGACAAATTGTTTTTACCAAACCCCATTTCTTGAATTTTATTAAGTCTACCAATAGACGCTGGAACACTCCCTATCAATTGATTGATGTGAAAATCTAAAGCTTCTAAGCTCGCGAGATTTCCAATGTCCGCTGGAATGTTTCCGGATATCCGGTTTCCTGATATGGATAGGTGTTGAAGTCCGGTTGAGAGGTTGGCTAAGGAGTTGGGCAAAACACCTCCAAAATTGTTGTCGTCTATATTGAAATTTCTCAATTGGCTACAGTTGGTCAAAGTGAATATGAAATTCAGGTCATCGGCATCCCCAGTACCTAAATAATTACCCAATAACGAAAGATACCAAAGATCCTTTAGGCTACCAAAATTAACATCCACTCCAAGAGAAAATTGGTTCATTTGTAAGTCAATGCGTTCAAACTTTGAAGCATTTGATATGGAAAGCGGAATGGATCCACTGAACTGGTTTCCCCAGATGTTAAGCCATTTAATATTGGGCAAAGTAAGGCCCAAGTTTTGTGGAAGGCTTCCTTCAAGGAGATTTTCGGGCGCCGAAAAAAGTGCCAATGATGAAAGATTATAAATAGATAAAGGAATCACACCTGATAATTTATTTGAGAAGAAATTAATGCCTTTTAAGTTCCTCAGGCTGCCAAGTGAGTAAGGAATACTTCCCTCCAACATATTCTCTGCTGCCTCGAAAATTTCAAGAGAGGAGAAGTTCCCAAAAGAAGTTGGGATTACTCCTGTCAAATTGTTGGAGCCAATATCAAGTCTAACCAATTCGGACAAGGAACCAAGCTCGTCGGGAATATTTCCTATGAGCTTGTTCCCATATAAACCAAGGCTCCTCAAGTTACTGCAACGAGAGAGATTCACTGGAATTTGTCCATCCAACAAGTTATAGCTCAGGTTCAGTTTTTGCAGCCTGAATAACCAACCCGTTTCACGAGGAATCTCGCCTCGAAAACTGTTGTTTGAGAGAACAACAGTACGGAGGAAACTAAGGTTTCCAATGGAAGGAGATATGGCACCGGCCAAGTTCAAGGAGTCCATATTCAATCCGATGACCCGTCTACGGCGGTGGCCGCATAACACCCCTTTCCAGTGGCAAAAGTGGTGAGAATTGTTCCATGAGCTTGTGATGTATGTAGGGTCATGAGTTATTTGGGCCTTGATGGAAAGCAAAGCTGACTTGTCTGTCTCGTTTCCACTTAGTTTGGCAGAAGCAGGATTACATTGATGCAACAAAATCACCCACAGGCAAACCCAAATGATAGGAATACGATGAACAGTTAAAGAAAATGATGGGAGTAATAGACTCAAACCCATGACGGAATTGCAAACAAGTGCTTAACCCATGGTGGGAGTAAGATTATCATCCGAATATACTAAATGCTGTCTCACTCATGAAAAATATTGCACTTCAAACGTCTTTGTAAAGTCCAGAGTCATGATAGCCACATCGAACCCACTCATCAGGGCAGAGTACCATTCGGCACGTCGCCCACTTAGTAATTGCCAAGTGGACGAACGAGGACCATAGTATCAAGGACATGAAGACTACTACTACTTAAACTAATAGCGGTGAGTATTCCGAGTATTGTCTCAGAGTTTAAAAGCCCAAGTTGCGGCTATTTCAATAAGTTTCTAGCTTAATTCAAGAAAAAGAGATTTATTTCAATTGACTGGCCCCCACCATTTTTAGGAGATAACGCGACGGCCCGCAAACTCTAATGGTATCTGGTAATCCGATTAAGTTTCTAACACTTATCTACCACGGAATCCAACCCTGATTTTGAAATGCACTCAAAAGAATAGTCTTCTCTTTTGTACCTGAAATGCCCTTGTTGCTTTCTATTCTGTGTAGTAGTAATAATGTGTTTCTTGACCAAAAGGTGCGCATATGTCTATGCCAGTACTTCACTTTTCTGAGGTTGACTGACTTTGAATTTTCAAGCAACCTGTTTGTAAGTGTAAAAATTATTCAATATACTAAGAGCCACATGCTTAACGTTACAATTTTGTGGTAAACTTTGATTCATTCCCTGTTATAATAACACATTGAAGCCCCTCGGGGTCTACCCTATGGCAGCAAGAAAAGACGATCTTGTGCCAGATGCTTAACGTTACAATTTTCTTAACGAGGCACGCAAACTCTCATAGTGTCCCAGATCACATTCTGTGAATCTAAAGGGGAAGCCTACTCATCTATCAGCTCCTCTCGTAGATGGGTGCGGTTTTACGAAGTGTCTAATCACAGTTCACTCGCTGGACAAAGGACCTCTCTGGTTGAAACTCTTCTTTTTGGTTCGGCCTAATTTTTACTGAATTATTTTATTCGTTGTTTTGAAAAAAAGAATCATTTTATCAGTTGCATCAAATTTTTGTGATTATTCATTCGTCTTCAAAAGATGAATCATAAAAATTAAAAAAAATATGATTCAAAATGCACCAAGGATTGGGCCAAAAAAACATGATCCTTTGCGTGAATGATTTACACACCAAAACCTAAAAAGTGAATGATCGTAATAAAGTAGAACTGAGGCGAGTTCCACGCGCTTTAATTGTATAGCGCAATCCACTCGTCGTCTAACATGGACTGTAGAGAAACAGTCCCATTTTTTATTTTTATTTTTCCAACGGAGAAAGGAAGGGAATTCACTATGTGGTGGTTGTGCTGTGATATTCAAAAAAATTCACGAGATCGAAGCTAATGAAATTCACTAGGTGATTGTTGTGTTTGAATTCCAGTGACATTCACGAGCTCCAAGCTAATGAAATTCACTATATGGTGGTTGTGTTTTGAAATTCACGAGTTAAAAGCTAATGAAATGGTTGTTGGTGCAAACTCGTATCAACGATGGAAGTGGATAAAATTGGAGAGAAAAATGATTGCTTCAACGTGCGTTACATTGTCACTGTCCTCAAGACAATATTTGCCCTCACCAATTTGAGTGAATTTGGTGTGCACCGGGTTGCCGGCAAATTCTACTCCAAGATACAATGAAGCCCAGTCCTGATTGACTGTTCGATCCAACTGCGTCATGCACAGACAAAGAAGAACTAGAATGCCTTTGGATTTTGCGAGTCACCAATAATGAATAAAGGGAGAAAATTCTAGTGAGAGAGACAGATTTATTGTGTACTCATCATCTTATTTTGGTTAAATCCCTAGACTATATAGGCATAGATGTGACCGTTGGCCAATGGTCACATCAATTTGTTTAAATTCAATAGTCATGTCTATTCAATTCACCCTAACAGTCATATCTTTGGTGTAATTATGTCTATTCATTTAAACCGAATAGAAACACCCCTTGTACTTAATCCAACAATTGCATCTATTCATTTAACATGGAATAGACACACCTATTGGATTAAAACCGTTCACCAATCACAACATTTAATATTCATTAAATATTTTAGAAATGTTCCAACAATGGTTGTGTTTTGAGGGCTTCTTTTTTTGTTTTTTTTGTTTTTGTTTTGTCAATCGGTAGATCATCTTATTCATGATAACCTCAAATAGGAACCATCGAGGGACACTTCCCTACTAATCCAGTTCGGAATAACCTCCTGCCAGATTAGAGGAGTATCTAAAGATAGGGCATATTTGGCTATAGCATTAGCCACCCTATTACAATCACAAGAATCAAAATGAAGAGAACAAGAACGAAACTTATTTGCCAAAAACAAGACATCTTTGATGATGACTTCCGAACATGCCTTGACTGAAGAAAGACCTTGAAACATCTTGATAACTGTTTGCGCATCCCCTTCCACCACATAATCCCTTTCCTGAGAGCAAATTGGCAAACCCATTGCAAACCGAAACCCTTCAGCTTCAACTAACTCGGCAGACATGCAACATTTAAGAGGTGAGGCAGCAACACCCACGACCTTACCCAAATGATCTCGAACCACCATACCCACACCAACCCTACGTGTTTTCACGTCAAAAGCCCCGTCCACATTGATCTTCAAGACCCCAGGTTCTGGAGATTGCCAACAAGCTTTGCTAGCATTAGGCATTGAATTTGCATTCGGTTGTTCCTTTCACGTGGCAGTCAGAAAAGTGTTAAACTCTGAAATTAAGCGGAAGTGAATAGGAGGAGTTTTGATAAAAATTACCAGTTTTTAAGTTGAATAACCGATGAAAAAATATTAAATAAAAAACTGGTTAATTGTCTTGATTAATTCAAATTAACCAAACCACAAGTAGAGCAGTGAAAATAAAAAGAGACAAGATACGCACGATTTACGTGGAAGAAATTAGGGTCCTAAATAACCCTAAGCCAAAACCACGGCCTAAACCTACTGCTTTATTCTATTAATAAAAAAGTACAGATTGCGAAATAGTAAAAACCTTACCCCAAGCCTTTACCTATTCTCGCCAATCTCCGATGCTCCCAGACCTTCTTCAAGATTCAATAGATGAACCACAGACTTCATGCCCGATCTCCGGATTCAACCGGCTCCGAATCAATCACCAAAAAGATTCGGCCACAGCAATATACGGCACCACGAAACACGAACACCAAATGATATGATATGAAAAGTGTTTGCTTAAAAACTAAAGCACAATAAAAATATGTAGTCTCTCTTTCGGTTCTTTTTCCGTCAAACAATGTGCTTGGACTTTCAGTGCCAATGTCCCCATATATATAGGCAAGATGAACCGACTTAGGTGCATGACAAACAAAATATCTTGGATTTCTTTTCCAAAAAAAAAAAAAAAAAAACTTTCCTTTATTATCTCCAAAAAGAGATCTTCCAATGATATAATCTTTATATATGGACATACAATTTCCGGTGAGTTAAAAACAAGATTGTTTACTTGATGTTAATATATGTATATATAGAAAACACAATTTCCCGGAAAGGTAAAATCATTTGCTTGATATCTAAATATTTATATGAGTATAGCAAGCGAATTTTCGGTGAGTAAAAAAAAATTGCCTGATTGATAAGGAAAGCGAATTTTCGGAGAGTTTTATTGGAAATGTAAACATGCAGAAATATAATCTTTTATTTAAAAAAATATGCATGATATGTTGTGCAATGCATTTTACCTTGCAGCGGTCAATTTGGCGCAGATAATGGGAGGAGAATCGAGCGAGCAACTACCCCCTAAAAAATCTACCCATTACAATTCAAAATAAATATACGAATGATGGATTTTTTACAACTCTGAAAAATGCCAAAATATCTAACAATCCTCGACAGCTTTCCCAATAATGGATGTTTCCGGGGTCCAGCTCTATTTAAATACCTAGCTATTTCTAGCAATCCATAAATGCCATCCTATCATAGCAAAGAGACCGGTAGCTTCCTTTCTTTCCTCGTCAGTATGTAATGCACCTATACCAACCCAAACATTCTTCAACTGTGCGGAAATGGAATTTTTTGGGCGAAGTCTAAAGGGAGAAAGTAACCAAACCTTCGTAGCTCTATCGCAGTTGAAAAACATATGAGATCGTGTTTCTTCTGCTAATCCACAAAGAGGGCATATCAGGTCCACAGTGACTTTCCGTTGAATTAAAGCCATGTTCACAGGCACAATTCTATAGAGGCAACGCCAAAGAAACATTTTAATTTTTGTTGGAGCCTTCATCTGCCATATTCTTTTCCAAAACCCTTCATCCTCAAGCTCCCCACCTCTCCCACTATCAACGCTCTCCTCGTTTGTACCCATTCCTTTGCAATAACATAAGCCGATTTTACCAAAAAGGGACCCAATAATGTACTTGCCCAGATATACTTATCTTCCGCGCCGGTCACACTCAAAGGAATGCTCAAGATCTGCTCCACATCTTGATCCGTAAAAACCTGTATAATCAGTGTTTCATTCCACACCAAACGATCCCGATCAATCAATTCACTAACCATGTTCACCCAAATAGACTGTGGAGGGCTTCTTGATTGAAACTGTGGAAATTGACCAAACAGATTGTGTCTTGTACAAAGACTTTATGCCCTTTTTGTTGCAAATAGACCCTCTATCTGTATAAATTAGGAAATGAAAATCCTATTTGCACTTTATTTCTCTCTTCGGTAACTTGAACAATGTTCTGCATGTCGGTGTGTTAGCTGATGGAAAGTTTTCATTTATCCTACCAAGTGACGGTTTAATCTTCCTTTACGCATGTTTGTTTGACGGTACTAACTGTGAAAAAATATACTGCGTGATCATGGTATTATGTATACGCTCATTATCCGTATGGTATTTGATTTTGGTGATAGAAAATTTTAATCAAATATCAAATATCAGATATGTGATCCCATATTCCCGTTACATCTATAGTCCAATTTGATTCTCATATTCCGTTAAATAAATGGCTCTTCAGGCATGTAGAGCATTTTACGGAAGGTTCGCCACAGCTCCCGTTCCAGAATATTTGTGGAAATTATTCCCAAGAGCTAATTGATCTAATTATGGCTCTAACATCTTCCCAATTTTCCTATGCTATACATATATTTCCAGTTTTCCCTGTCCTATTGAACTCCTTGGCATTCCTTCCATTCCACATAAGTTGTGTTTCAAAGGCAGATGAAGCTTATGACTGTATGTCGAAGAATTGGCAGCAGTGTTTAAAAATTACATCAACTCAACTAGCTCATTAACCATTTTATATATTGGTAAAATTATTGCGGTCAATAAAAATACCCTCCATTCCAAAAAAAAAATTCTATTGTGCAAAATGAGAAACTAAATTATTTTTTTTTGGTCCAAAAAATCCTAAATTTTTAAAATTCTTGTCTTGTATAGTGGTGGGACAAAATTCAATCTTCTAAAAATAGGGGAATAAGATTTTACAATTTCTTGAATGAGTTAAACAAAGTATTTAATCCGCCAATACCATGTTAAAAGAAATTGTGGCGAATAGGTTGAGACACATCTTTTGAAGATATGATCTTATTTTGATGATATGAAGAGATTTTTTTTTTGTTACGGGCTTTGATTTGGTTGTTTACATTGGATTGACTTGTGGGCTGATTTTTTGGGCTGGTGTTCAAAATTTTTTTTTTTTGATCACCGGCTGGTGTTCAATGATTATATATATTCAAGAAGAGCTCAAGAAGAGCTGGGTGTTCAAGAAGAGCTTAACTAAACAAAAACTAAAAATATTCTAACAAAAACTTTTTTTGGGGGGTGTTCCTTACACATGGAGCAGCCCCTGCCGGATTTCATCGTTCTAATGTCTAGTATCTTTGATACGGAGGAGGATCCTCTCCGTCAATGAAAATGGACTGGACTGTCTAGTTTGCCCAGGTCCATACCGTTTGTTATTATGAACGTTTGTCATGCCCAAAATCAGTTGATCGGATACCAGTTGTCTACACTTTTATTTTAATATTAGACATACTAGTGAGGAACGTACAAAATTAAATTGGAAGTGTACAAATAACTTTTGGGGAGTGATTTCCACACCCCCTAAATTGTTATCCACACTCCTTTTTTTGTCTTCTAGTTAAATTTTCATGTGTAAAAATGTCACTAAAAGACAAAAAGGGGGTGTGGATAACAATTTAGGGGGTGTGAATATCAATTACCTAACTTTTTGGGGTTATGCTTATTATTTGTTCATATACTGACTGCATCAAGAAATCAACGAGAAAAATTCCATGGTAATTATTACTAATGTAATAGTTTTGTTTGTATACTCCATTTTACACATAATAACGAGTACATACAATAGAAGCATCCATACATACATATATAAACCTTGAGCATGTATACCGAACCGAACTTACGGATACAGATAGTGTACTGGTGGTGATGATGATCCACACCATTCATTAAAATATTTTTCAAGCTAAGTTGAACAAAAATCAGCTCAATCAAATAATTCCAATTCTTCAATTTTTCATTCAAAATTCAGGATCCTGAATTCTTAATTGATTTTGAAGGGAAGTTAGAAAATTGGATTAGCATTACAAATATTTGATTGCACCAATTTTTCCATTGGAAGCTCAAACAATTATTTTCAAATTAATGAACTACTCAAATCATTTGTGTAAAATTTCATAGTAGGCCATGTAACTTTTGGGTATAAGTATAGTTCTATTGGGCCTCATTGCTCTAATGGGGTAGTTAGCGAGCAAAGTTCAAACGAACCCTTACTGAATTAAGTCTCGAGATACTCGCGATCGGCTAAGGTCGTTTGCCTGTTGACCTAAGCATACATTCGCGTCCAAGAAGAACACATTCGAACATTCCTCCAAAGGAGATAAAGGGGCTTCTCTCTTTATAGTAACCAAAGCTATGCAAAGTTAATTTACTTACAAGAGCATTTCATGATAAAGTCAAACATCAAAAAGCCAAATTTAAAGCAAACCTGAGTGTAAAGTTAAAGCCACAAACTTGTCATACATTGATTACACTCAAACTAAACCAAACCAAACCGAGTCTTATGTCCCAATCAGTTGGGGTCGGCTAACATAGATTACACATATGATACAAACTCATGGGTAGAACTCATCCTTGAAAACTGGCTTACAAAGAGAGGGTGCCCAAGAGCTTATATGCACAAGACCAATCTCATACTTAGTCAATGTGGGACATTAGGATCATACCACCACGCTCCACAACCGACGTCCACGGCGGCCCACTCTATCGACACTGACCCGATGGTAGCCCTTTCTCTTTTTTGGCGGCTCCACTCACTTATCAGTATTCAATACTTTTTAGGTATTTTAATCCAGCCTATGGGTTGCCCCCTCCGTGGGTCGAATTGCAACGTGGTGGCTAGCTCTGATACCAATGATATAAACTCATGGGTAGAACTCGTCCTTGAAAACCGGCTTACAAAGAGAGGGTGCCCAAGAGCTTATATGCACAAGACCAATCTCATACTTAGTCAATGTGGGACATTAGGATCGTAACATAATGACTTGGAAGAAGAAACTGTTTATTGAATCAAAGAATAGACAGAGAAAAAGGAGCCAGTTCTTGATACAAGCTACTCTCTCTCTACCTCACCAGACATGAATTACACGTAAAAATCAATGCCTCCTAACACATACCCCTTCGCTATTTAAAGGAGATAACTGCTACTTAACGGAATGTAACAGAAATGTAACAGAAGAGACAGATTTACAACTGAATTACAACTGAAATCATAACAATGTAATAGGCACGTAATAGGAAAACAAGCCCTTACAAAGATCACTGCAAAAGAGGAACAACTCTATTGCCAATGAAGTCTGTAAAAGTTGAACTATTCAACTACCAGAATGAAAGTATCGTCCGGGCCTCAACTCGTTTTTGTGGCGGTGATCCCGGTAGAGATAATAAAGGAACTAGACGTCCTGTAAATGCTTTCTTAATCACATATGCAAGAAAAACCTAAACTAAGTGCCAATATCAAATGAGAGCATACCTTAGTGAAAGTCTATTCCAGTCCTTCTACAAACAAGCATCTCCTTGATCAAATGTAGTTCCCTAGCCGCGTCACTAATGGTAACTCGTTCACTTGGTGATTCCTCGGAACACGCAACTCCAAGTTTGAGTATCAGAATCAACCAATCATGTGTTTTTCCGCTTTCCAAATTTGTCGTAGAATTTTTGCTAGCTCCTTCCTCGTCTTCTAAAAGTTTGCGATCATCAATCTCCATCACTCTCTCTGGCAAACTCATCTTGGCAAATTTGTGAATGTTCATGCCACCTTTAAACATACCATCTGTGGGCCTTTTTCCTGTAAACATCTCTAACAAGAGGATTCCATAGCTGTACACATCACCGCTGGTAGATACATCATGTCCCATGCCATATTCTGCAGTACATACATGATATGAAATTACTTGATAAACATAAAACCAATATATAAGTGTAGATAAAGGGTGTATTACCTGGGGCTATGTATCCTATAGTCCCTCTTAAACCAACAGAGCTGGTTTGGCTGTGAGAAAGTTCATTATTCGTGCATTGATGTAGGAACCTAGCTAAACCAAAATCACCCAAGTGAGCGGTCATGTCACCGTCAAGAAGAATGTTGCTTGGCTTGATATCACAATGTATAAGTGGTATGTCGCAATGATTGTGAAGATAATCCAAAGCAAAAGCCACATCAATAGCTACGCCTAATCGCTGAAGGAGGTTCAAACTTCTAGGCTGTTCATTGGCAACACCAGTTTGTCGGAAAATCGGATGCAACCAACTTTCAAGACTACCATTTTCCATGTACTCATAAACAAGAGCCTTGAAGTCATTACCTTGGTAATCAATACTTGCACAAGCACTTATGATTTTGACGAGGTTTCTGTGCCTAATGTTTTTCAAAGCTTTGCATTCGGCCATAAAACTCTTTGAAGCTCCTTTGTTTTCTAGGTGGAGTACTTTCACTGCAATATCTTTTTGATTTCTTGGATCAAGAATTCCTTTGTATACTGAACCAAAGCTTCCTGTACCAAGCAAATTGGCCGGAGAGAAGCCATTGGTTGCTCTCAGGAGCATTCCATATGATACCTTCCTCGGTGAGTCCGTTACTGAAGATAAAACAGAAGGCTGTTGTCTCATCTTTCTAAGCCAACAAACGATCATGACAGACGATGCCAAAATGATACTTACAACCGCACACAATATGGCAATGATTTTCTTACTTTTTTTTTTACCAGAAGCACATGCTGGCAACTGTAATGCAGGTACACCCCCACAAAGATTGTTATTTCCAGAGACTGAAACTGCACTTGCATTTTGAAATACTCCTCGCAGCGGTATCTCTCCCTCAAGCTTATTGAAAGAAAGGTTCAATCTCAACAACTGGAAGATCCCAAGAAACTTGGGAATTTTGCCAGAGAGGTTATTATGCGAGAGATCTAATTCTCCAATGCCCTTCAGAGCCTCTAAAGATTGGGGAATGGATCCATTAAACAAGTTGTTGTCTAAATAGAGGTACATCAGGCTAATGCAACTACCAAGGCTGCTAGGAATTTCACCACATAACTTGTTATGTGAAAGATTTAGCTCACCAAGATTTCCCAAGTTACCCACTTCCAGAGGTAGGGGACCGCTTAGACTGTTTCCAGACAAGTCCAATTCTATTGACAAAGATGAGAGACCAATTACTTCTTTGGGAATGCTGCCACTAAGATTATTACCATATAGGGTCAGTCCCATCAAATCCTTGCAATTTCCAAGACTTGAAGGTATGTTTCCCTGAAAATCATTTTCTTCTAACCAGAGCTGGATCAACAATGTTAAATTCCCAATGGAGAAAGGGATTTCCCCGGACAAATTGATTTTACCAAACCCCATTTGTTGAATTTTACTAAGTCTGCCAATAGATGCTGGAACACTTCCTGTCAATTGATTGATGTGAAAATTTATAGCCTTTAAGCCCATGAGATTTCCGATATCTGTAGGAATGTTTCCGGATATCCGGTTATCTGAGATGCCTAAGTTCTGAAGTTGGGTTGAGAAGTTGGCTAAGGAATTAGGCAAAACACCTCCAAAATTGTTTTCGTCTATATAGAAAAGTCTCAATTGGCTACAGTTGGTTAAAGTGAATATGAAATTCAGGTCATCGGCTTCCCCAGTACCTACATGGTTCTCAATTAACGATAGATGCTGAAGATGCTTTAGGCTACCAAAATTTACATCCACTCCAAGAGAAAATTGGTTCATTGCTAATTCAATGTATTCAAACTTCGAAGCATTTGATATGGAAAGCGGAATGGATCCACTTAACTGGTTTCCGGCGATGTTAAGCCGTTTAATGTTGGGCAAAGTAAGGCCCAAGTTTTGTGGAAGACTTCCTTCAATGAGATTTTGGGGTGCCCAGAAAAGGGCCAATGATGAAAGATTATAAATAGATGAAGGAATCACACCTGATAATCTATTTGAGGAGAATTCAAGGCCTGTTAAGTTCCTCAGGCTGCCAAGTGTGTAAGGAATACTTCCCTCCAACATATTCTTTGATGCCAAGAAAAATTCAAGAGAGGAGAGGTTCCCAAAAGAAGTTGGGATTTCTCCTGTCAAATTGTTGGAGCCAATTTCAAGTCGGACCAATTCGGACAAGGTACCAAGCTCGTCAGGAAGATTTCCAATGATCTTGTTCCCAGATAAACTAAGGATCCTCAAGTTATTGCAATGAGAGAGATTCACTGGAATTTGTCCTTCCAACAAGTTATGGCTCAAGTTCAGTTTTCGCAGCCTGAATAACCAACCAGTTTCACGAGGAATTTCACCTCGAAGACTGTTGTTTGAGAGACCAACAGTACGGAGGAAACTAAGGTTTCCAATGGAAGGAGATATGGCACCGGCCAAGTTCAAGGAGTCCATATCCAACCCGATGACTCGTCTATGGTGGCGGCCGCATAATACCCCTTTCCAGTGGCAAAAATGGTGAGAATTGTTCCATGAGCTTGTGATGTATGTAGGGTCATGAGGTATTTTGGCCTTGATGGAAAGCAAAGCTAACTTGTCTGTCTCGTTTCCACTTAGTTTGGCAGAAGCAGAATTACATTGATGCAACAAAATCATGCACAGGCAAACCCAAATGATAGGAATGCGATGAACAGTAAAAGAAAATGGTGGGAGTAATAGACTCAAACCCATGACGGAATTGCAAACAAGTGCTTAACCAATATGACAGTAATATTATCATCGGAATATACTAAATGCAGTCACACTCATGAAAAATATTGCACTTCGAAAGTCGTTTGTGATGGATAGACTTTGTAAAGTCCAGAGTCATGATAACCACATCCAACCCACTCATCACGGGAGAGTACCATTCCGCACGTCGCCACTTAGTAATTGCCAAGTGGACGAACGAGGACCACAGTATTAGCAAGGACGAAGCTAGGAATTTCACTATGCAGGGGCGAATATGTCATCCAAAATACTTTGCAGGGCAAGCCTATATAATTCAACGAATTTTTTTTTTCTATATAATATTAGAGGTTTTTTTTTCTTTTACAAGGGCGACCGCCTCTACTGGCTCCTCCCTAGCTCCATCCCTGGTATCAAGGACATGAAGACTATAACTAATCATTGTTTTGCTGTAGCAAAAATATTTAATTAAACAAAACGATTTACTACTACTTAAATTAAACTAATAGTGGTAAGTATTCCGAGTATTGTCTTAGAAATTAAAAGGCTAAGTTGCAGCAATTTCAATAAGTTTCCAGCTTATTTCGAGAAAAAGAGATTCATTTCAATTGAAGGATTTCTTATTCAGATTACCAGATATCTTAGAGTTCACTTGCCCTCGCGATATCTCCTAAAGAATAGTCGAACACACGTCTAACGACTTTTTTACCACGGAATCCAACCCTGATTTTGAAATGCACTCAAAAGAATAGTCTTCTCTTTTTGTACCTGAAATGCCCTTGTTGCTTTCTTTTCTTTGTGGTTATGTGTTTCTTTTCTTTGTGGTTATGTGTTTCTTGACCAAAACACACGTCTGTGCAAGTACTTCTCTTTTCTGTAGTTGACTTCTGACTTTGAATTTTCAAGCAACCTGTTTGTAAGTGTAAAAATTATTCAATGTACTAAGAGCCACTTGCACAACGTTACAATTGTGTGGTAAAATTTGATTCATTCCCTGTTATAATAACACATTGGAGTCCCTTGGGGTCGACCCCATGGCAGCAAGAAAAGGCGATCTTGTGCTATACTCCCGTGATCTCTTTCCTAATGAGGCACGCAAACTCTCATAGTGTCTCAGATCACATTCCGTGAATTGAAAAGGGAAGCCTACTCATCTATCAGCTCCTCTCGTAGATCGGTGCTGTTTTACGAAGTGTCTAATCACAGTTCACTTGCTGGACAAAGGACCTCTCTGGTTGAAACTCTTCTTTTTGGTTCAGCCTAACTTTTACTGAATTATTTTATTCATTTGTTTTGAAAAAAAGAACCATTTTATCAGTTGCATCAAATTGTTGTGATTATTCATTCGTCTTCAAAAGATGAATCATAAAAATAAAAAAAATATGAATCAAAATGCACCAAGGATTGGGCCAAAAAAACATGATCCTTTACATGAATGATTTACACACCAAAACCTAAAAAGTAAATGATTGTAATAAAGTAGAACTAAGGCGAGTTCCACGCGCTTTAATTGTATAGCGCAATCCACTCATCATCTAACATGGACAGTAGAGAAACAGTCCCATTTTTTATTTTTATTTTCCAATGAAGAAAGGAAGGGAATTCACTATGTGATTGTTGTGCTGTGATATTCAAAATACTTCACGAGATCGAAGCTAATGAAATTCACTAGGTGATTGTTGTGTTTTGAATTCCAGTGAAATTCACAAGCTCCAAGCTAATGAAATTCACCAGATGGTGGTTGTGTTTTGAAATTCACGAGTTAAAAGCTAATGAAATTATTGTTGGTGCAAACTCGTATCAACGATGGAAGTGGATAAAACTGGAGAGAAAAATGATTGCTTCAAGGTGCGTTACATTGTCACTGTCCTCACGACAATATTTGCCCTCACCAATTTGAGTGAATTTGGTGTGCACCGGGTTGCCGGCGAATTCGACTCCAAGATACAATGAAGCCCAGTCCCGATTGACTATTCGATCCAACTGCGTCATGCACAAACGAAGAAGAACTAGAATGCCTTTGGATTTTGCGAGCCACCAATAATGAATAAAGGGAGAGAATTCTAGTGAGAGAGACCGATATATTGTGTAGAATTCTAGTGAGAGAGACCGATATATTGTGTAGAATTCTAGTGAGAGAGACCGCTATATTGTGTTCTCATCATCTTATTTTGGTTGAATCCCGAGACTATATATAGGCATAGATGTGACCGTTGGCCAATGGTCACATCTATTTGTTTAAATTCAATAGTCATGTCTATTCAATTCACCCTAACAGTCATATCTTTGGTGTGATTGTGTCTGTTCATTTAAACCGAATAGACACACCCCTTGTATTTAATCCAACAATTGCATCTATTCATTTAACATGAAATAGACACACCTATTAGATTAAAACTGTTCACCAATCACAACATTTAATATTCATTAAATATTTTAGAAATGTTCCAACAATGGTTGTGTTTTGAGGGCTTCTTGATTGAAACTGTGGAAATTGACCAAACAGATTGTGTCGTCGTACAAAGACTTTATGCACTTTTTGTTGCAAATAGACCCTATTTGCACTTTATATCTGTATAAATTAGGAAATGAAAATCCTATTTGCACTTTATATCTGTATAAATTAGGAAATGAAAATCCTATTTGCACTTTATTTCTCTCTTCGGTAACTTGAACAATGTTCTGCATGTCGGTGTGTTAGCTGATGGTCCAAAGTTTTCATTTATCCTACCAAGTGACGGTTTAATCTTCCTTCACGCATGTTTGTTTGACGGTACTAACTGTGAAAAAATATATTGCGTGATGATGGTATTATGTATACGCTCATTATCCGTATGGTATTTGATTTTGGTGATAGAAAATTTTAATCAAATAGCAGAATATGTGATCCCATATTCCCGTTACATCTATAGTCCAATTTGATTCTCATATTCCGTTAAATAAATGGCTCTTCAGGCATGTAGAGCATTTTACGGAAGGTTCGCCACAGCTCCCGTTCCAGAATATTTGTGGAAATTATTCCCAAGAGCTAATTGATCTAATTATGGCTCTAACATCTTCCCAATTTTCCTATGCTATACATATATTTCCAGTTTTCCCTGTCCTATTGAACTCCTTGCCATTCCTTCCATTCCACATAAGTTTTGTTTCAAAGGCAGACGAAGCTTATGACTGTATGTCGAAGGTCTTTTATTGCGATTCTGCACCTCCCAGATTTGGCCGCTACCAAGAATTGGTAGCAGAGTATTCAAAAATTACATCAACTCTACTAGCTCATTAACCATTTCAAATATTAGTAAAAATATTGCGGTCAATAAAAACTCCCTCTATTCCAAGATGATTTTCTATTATACAAATTGAGAAACTAAATTTTTTTTTTTGGTACAAAAAATTCATAAAATTTTAAAGTTCTTGTCTTGCATAATGGTGGAACAAAATACAATCGTCTATAAATAGGGGAATAAGATTTTACAGTTTCTTGAATGAGTTTAACAAAGTATTTAATCTACCAATACCATCTTGAAAGAAATCGTGATGAATAGGTTGAGACAGATCTTTTAAAGATATGATCTTATTTTGGTGATATGAAGAGATTTTTTTTTTTTGGGGGGGGTTACGGGCTTTAGGGTGTGTTCCACTAACCAAAAATATTTTTTTCCAAAAACTAAGACGGTCATTCTCTCACAATACATCACACAAAAAATCGTAAAAAATCAATTTATTCTGAAAACACCCTTAGCGCAACACCCCCACACATGGAGGCTGATTGGATTGACTTGGGGGCTGATTTTTTGGGCTGGGTGTTCAAAGATTTTTGAGCGGGGTGTTCAAGAAGAGCTCAACTAAACAAAAACTAAAAATATTACATATATTCTAACAATTTCCTTACCCATGGAGCAGCCCCTGCCGGATTTTTATCATTCTAATGTCTAGTATCTTTGATATGGAGGAGGATCTCTCCGTTGATGAAAATAGATTGGACTGTCTAGTTTGCCCGTTTATGGATCCTGATTTATACCGTTCATTAAGAACGTTTGTCACGCCCAAAATCAGTTGATTGGATATCGGTTCTCTATACTTTTATTTTAATATTAGACATACTAGTGAGGAACGTACAAAATTAAATTGAAAGTGTACAAATAACTTTTTGGGGTTATGCCTATTATTTGTTCATATACTGACTGCATCAAGAAATCAACGAGAAAATTTCCATGGTAATTATTACTACTGTAATAATTAAATAACGAGTACATACAATAGAAGCATCCATATATACATACATATATAAACCTTGAGTATGTATGTATACCTAACCGAACATGGATACAGATAGTGTACTGGTGGTGATGATGATCCACACCATTCATTAAAATATTTTTCAAGCTAAGTTGAAAAAAAAATCAGCTCAATCAAATAATTCCAATCATTCAATTTTTCATTCAGAATTCAGGATCCTGAATTCTTAATTGATTTTGAAGGGAGGTTAGAAAATTGGATTAGCATTACAAATATTTGATATATTGTACCAATTTTTCCATTGGAAGCTCGAACAATTATTTTCAAATTAATAAACTGCTCAAATCATTTGTGTAAAATTTCATAGTAGGCCATGTCACTTTTGGGTATAAGTATAGTTCTATTGGGCCTCATTGCTCTAATGGAGTAGTTAGCGAGCAAAGTTCAAACGAACCCTTACTGAATTAAGTCTCAAGATACTCGCGATCGGCTAAGGTCGTTTGCCTGTTGACCTAAGCATACATTCGCGTCCAAGAAGAACACATTCGAACATTCCTCCAAAGGAGATAAAGGGGCTTCTCTCTTTATAGTAACCAAAGCTATGCAAAGTTAATTTACTTACAAGAGCATTTCATGATAAAGTCAAACATCAAAAAGCCAAATTTAAAGCAAACCTGAGTGTAAAGTTAAAGCCACAAACTTGTCATACATTGATTACACTCAAACTAAACCAAACCAAACCAAACCAAACCGAGTCTTATGTCCCAATCAGTTGGGGTCGGCTAACATAGATTACACATATGATACAAACTCATGGGTAGAACTCATCCTTGAAAACTGGCTTACAAAGAGAGGGTGCCCAAGAGCTTATATGCACAAGACCAATCTCATACTTAGTCAATGTGGGACATTAGGATCATACCACCACGCTCCACAACCGACGTCCACGGCGGCCCACTCTATCGACACTGACCCGATGGTAGCCCTTTCTCTTTTTTGGCGGCTCCACTCACCTATCAGTATTCAATACTTTTTAGGTATTTTAATCCAGCCTATGGGTTGCCCTCTCCGTGGGTCGAATTGCAACGTGGTGGCTAGCTCTGATACCAATGATATAAACTCATGGGTAGAACTCGTCCTTGAAAACCGGCTTACAAAGAGAGGGTGCCCAAGAGCTTATATGCACAAGACCAATCTCATACTTAGTCAATGTGGGACATTAGGATCGTAACATAATGACTTGGAAGAAGAAACTGTTTATTGAATCAAAGAATAGACAGAGAACAAGGAGCCAGTTCTTGATACAAGCTACTCTCTCTCTCTCTCTCTCTCTACCTCACCAGACATGAATTACACGTAAAAATCAATGCCTCCTAACACATACCCCTTTGCTATTTAAAGGAGATAACTGCTACTTAACGGAATGTAACAAAAATGTAACAGAAGTTACAAAAGAGACAGATTTACAACTGAATTACAACTGAAATCATAACAATGTAATAGGCATGTAATAGGAAAACAAGCCCTTACAAAGATCACTGCAAAAGAGGAACAACTCTATTGCCAATGAAGTCTGTAAAAGTTGAACTATTCAACTACCAGAATGAAAATATCGTCCGGGCCTCAACTTGTTTTTGTGGCGGTGATCCCGGTAGAGATAATAAAGGAACTAGACGTCCTGTAAATGCTTTCTTAATCAGATATGCAAGAAAAACCTAAACTAAGTGCCAATATCAAATGAGAGCATACCTTAGTGAAAGTCTATTCCAGTCCTTCTACAAACAAGCATCTCCTTGATCAAATGTAGTTCCCTAGCCGCGTCACCAATGGTAACTCGTTCACTTGGTGATTCCTCGGAACACGCAACTCCAAGTTTGAGTATCAGAATCAACCAATCATGTGTTTTTCCGCTTTCCAAATTTGTCGTAGAATTTTTGCTAGCTCCTTCCTCGCCTTCTAAAAGTTTGCGATCATCAATCTCTATCACTCTTTCTGGCAAACTCATCTTGGCAAATTTGTGAATGTTCATGCCACCTTTAAACATACCATCTGTGGGCCTTTTTCCTGTGAACATCTCTAACAAGAGGATTCCATAGCTGTACACATCACCGTTGGTAGATACATCATGTCCCATGCCATATTCTGCAGTACATACATGATATGAAATTACTTGATAAACATAAAACCAATCTATAAGTGTAGATAAAGGGTGTATTACCTGGGGCTATGTATCCTATAGTCCCTCTTAAACCAACAGAGCTGGTTTGGCTGTGAGAAAGTTCATTATTCGTGCATTGATGTAGGAACCTAGCTAAACCAAAATCACCCAAGTGAGCGGTCATGTCACCGTCAAGAAGAATGTTGCTTGGCTTGATATCACAATGTATAAGTGGTATGTGGCAATGATTGTGAAGATAATCCAAAGCAATAGCTACGCCTAATCGCTGAAGGAGGTTCAAACTTCTAGGCTGTTCATTGGCAACACCAGTTTGTCGGAAAATTGGATGCAACCAACTTTCAAGACTACCATTTTCCATGTACTCATAAACAAGAGCCTTGAAGTCATTACCTTGGTAATCAATACTTGCACAAGCACTTATGATTTTGACGAGGTTTCTGTGCCTAATGTTTTTCAAAGCTTTGCATTCGGCCATAAAACTCTTTGAAGCTCCTTTGTTTTCTAGGTGGAGTACTTTCACAGCAATATCTTTTTGATTTCTTGGATCAAGAATTCCTTTGTATACTGAGCCAAAGCTTCCTGTATCAAGCAAATTGGCCGGAGAGAAGCCATTGGTTGCTCTCAGGAGCATTCCATACGATACATTCCTCGGTGAGTCCGTTACTGAAGATGAAACAGAAGGCCGATGTCTCATCTTTGTAAGCCAACAAAGGATCATGACTGATGATGCCAAAATGATACTTACAACCGCACACTCTATGGCATTGATTTTCTTACTTTTTTTTTTTACCAGAAGCACATGCTGGCAACTGTAATGCAGGTATACCCCCACAGAGATTGTTATTTCCAGAGACTGAAACTGCACTTGCATTTTGAAATACTCCTCGCAGCTGTATCTCTCCCTCAAGCTTATTGAAAGAAAGGTTCAATCTCAACAATTGGAAGATCCCAAGAAACTAGGGAATTTTGCCGGAGAGGTTATTATGCGAGAGATCTAATTCTCCAATGCCCTTCAGATTGGGGAATGGATCCATTAAACAAGTTGTTGTCTAAATAGAGGTATATCAGGCTAATGCAACTACCAAGGCTGCCAGGAATTTCACCAGATAACTTGTTATGTGAAAGATTTAGCTTACCAAGATTTCCCAAGTTACCCACTTCCAGAGGTAGGGGACCGCTTAGACTGTTTCCAGACAAGTCCAATTCTATTGCCAAAGATGAGAGACCAATTACTTCTCTGGGAATGCTGCCACTAAGATTATTACCATATAGGGTCAGTCCCATCAAATCCTTGCAATTTCCAAGACTTGAAGGTATGTTTGCCTGAAAATCATTTTCTTCTAACCAGAGCTGGATCAACAATGTTAAATTCCCAATGGAGAAAGGGATTTCCCCGGACAAATTGTTTTTACCAAAACCAATTTGTTGAATTTTACTAAGTCTGCCAATAGATGCTGGAACACTTCCTGTCAATTGATTGATGTGAAAATTTATAGCCTTTAAGCCCACGAGATTTCCGATATCTGCAGGAATGTTTCCGGATATCCGGTTATATGAGATGCCTATGTTCTGAAGTTGGGTTGAGAGGTTGGCTAAGGAATTAGGCAAAACACCTCCAAAATTGTTTTCGTCTATATAGAAATGTCTCAATTGGCTACAGTTGGTTAAAGTGAATATGAAATTCAGGTCATCGGCATCCCCAGTACCTAAATGGTTCTCAAATAACGAAAGATGCCGAAGATGCTTTAGGCTACCAAAATTTACATCCACTCCAAGAGAAAATTGGTTCATTGCTAATTCAATGTATTCAAACTTCGAAGCATTTGATATGGAAAACGGAATGGATCCACTTAACTGGTTTCCGGCGATGTTAAGCCGTTTAATGTTGGGCAAAGTAAGGCCCAAGTTTTGTGGAAGACTTCCTTCAATGAGATTTTGGGGTGCCCAGAAAAGGGCCAATGATGAAAGATTATAAATAGATGAAGGAATCACACCTGATAATTTATTTGAGGAGAATTCAAGGCCTGTTAAGTTCCTCAGGCTGCCAAGTGAGTAAGGAATACTTCCCTCCAACATATTCTTTGATGCCAAGAAAAATTCAAGAGAGGAGAGGTTCCCAAAAGAAGTTGGGATTTCTCCTGTCAAATTGTTGGAGCCAATTTCAAGCCGGACCAATTGGGACATGGTACCAAGCTCGTCAGGAAGATTTCCTATGATCTTGTTCCCAGATAAACTAAGGATCCTCAAGTTATTGCAATGAGAGAGATTCACTGGAATTTGTCCTTCCAACAAGTTATAGCTAAAGTTAAGTTTTCGCAGCCTGAATAACCAACCAGTTTCATGAGGAATTTCACCTCGAAAACTGTTGTTTGAGAGATCAACAGTACGGAGGAAACTAAGGTTTCCAATGGAAGGAGATATGGCACCGGCCAAGTTCAAGGAGTCCATATTCAACCCGATGACTCGTCTATGGTGGCGGCCGCATAATACCCCTTTCCAGTTGCAAAAATGGTGAGAATTGTTCCATGAGCTTGTGATGTATGTAGGGTCATGAGTTATTTTGGCCTTGATGGAAAGCAAAGCTAACTTGTCTGTCTCGTTTCCACTTAGTTTGGCAGAAGCAGAATTACATTGATGCAACAAAATCACGCACAGCCAAACCCAAATCATAGGAATGCGATTAACAGTAAAAGAAAATGGTGGGAGTAATAGACTCAAACCCATGATGGAATTGCAAACAAGTGCTTAACGAATATGACAGTAATATACTAAATGCAGTCACACTCATGAAAAATATTGCACTTCAAAAGTCGTTTGTGATGGCCTTTGTAAAGTCCAGAGTCATGATAGCCACATCGAACCCATTCATCACGGCAGCGTACCATTCGGTACGTCGCCCACTTAGTAATTTCCAAGTGGACGAACCAGGACCACTACTACTTAAACTAATAGTGGTAAGTATTCCGAGTATTGTCTCAGAGATTAAAAGCCTAAGTTGCAGGTATTTCAATAAGTTTCTAGCTTAATTCAAGAAAAAGAGATTTATTTCAACTGACTGGCCCCCATCATTTTTAGGAGATATCGCAAGGGCCCGCAAACTCTAATGGTATCTGGTAATCCGAATAAGTTTCTAACGACTTATTTACCACGGAATCCAACCCTGATTTTGAAATGCACTCAAAAGAATAGTCTTCTCTTTTGTACCTGAAATGCCCTTGTTGCTTTCTATTCTGTGTAGTAATAATGTGCTTCAGAATATTTGTGGAAATTATTCCCAAGTGCTAATTGAGCTAATTATGACTTTAACATCTTCCCAAATTTCCTGTGTTATTTTCCAGTTTCCCCTGTCCTATTGAACTCCTTGCCATTCCTTCCATTCCACATAAGTTGTGTTTTAAAGGCAGACGAAGCTTATGACTGTATGTCGAAGGTCTTTTATTGCGATTATGCACATCCCGGATTTGAGTGGCCGCTACCAAGAATTGGTAGCAGGGTGTTTAAAAATTACATCAACTCAACCAACTCATTAACAATTTCATATATTAGTAAAATTATTGCAGTCAGTAAAAATACCCTCCATTCCAAAAAAAATTCTATTGTGCAAAATGAGAAACTAAATTTTTTTTCTGGGTCCAAAAATTCATAAATTTTTAAAGTTCCTGTCTTGTATGGTGGTGGGACAAAATACAATCGCCTATAAATAGAGGAATAAGATTTTACAGTTTCTTGAATGAGTTAAACAAAGTATTTAATCAACCAATACCATCTTAAAAGAAATTGTGGCGAATAGGTTGAGACAGATCTTCTAAAGATATGATTTTATTTTGGTGATATGAATAGTTTTTTTTTTTTGTTACAGGCTTTAATTTGGTTGTTTGCATTGGATTGACTTGTGGACTGATTTTTTGGGCTGGGTGTTAAAGAAGAGCTCAACTAAACAAAAACTAAAAATATTACATACTATATTCTAACAAAAATATCTTTTTTTTGGGGGGTGTTCCTTACACATGGGGCAGCCCTCCTGGATTTCATCATTCTAATGCCTAAGTATCTTTGATATGGAGGAGGATCTTCTCCGTCAATGAAAATGTACTGGACTGTCTAGTTTGCCCGTTTATGGGCTTTGGTCCATACTATTCGTTACGAACGTTTGTCACTCCCCAAATCAGTTGATCGGATACTGATTGTCTACACTTTTATTTTAATATTAGACATACTAGTGAGGAACGTACAAAATTAAATTGAAAGTGTATCAATAACTTTTTTGGGTTATGCTTATTATTTGTTCATATAGACATATACTGACTGCAACCAGAAATCAACGAGAAAAATTCCATGGTAATAATTACTCCTCTAATAGTTTTGTTTGTACATACAATAGAAGCATCCACACCATTCATTAATTTTAAAATATTTTTCAAGCTAAGTTGAAAAAAATCGGCTCAATCAGATAATCGTAAATATTTAATCTAATCATTCGATTTTTTATTAAGAGTTCGGGATCCTGAATTCTTAGTTGATTTTGAAGGGAAGTTAGAAAATTGGATTAGCATTACAAATATTTGATTGCACCAATTTTTCTATTGGAAGCTCAAACAATTATTTTCAAATTAATGAACGTCTCAAATCATTTGTTTAAAATTTCATAGTAGGCCATATCATTTTGGGTACAAGTATAGTCCTATTGGGCCTCATTGCTCTAATGGGGTAACTAGCAACCAAAGTTCAAACGAATCCATACGGAGTTAAGTCTCGAGATACTCGCGTTCGGCTAAGGTCGTTGGCCATTTGACGTAAGCATACATTCGTGTCCAAGAAGAAGACAATCGAAGAACCTGAACATTCCTCCAAAGGAGATAAAAGGGGCTTCTCTCTTTTTAGTAACCGAAGCTGTGGCAAAGTTAATTTACTTACAAAAGCATTTCATGATAAAGTCAAACATCAAAAGGCCAAATTTAAAGCAAAACTGAGTGTAAAGTTGAAGCCACAAATTTGTCATACATAGATTACACACAAACCAAACCAAACCAAACCGAGTCTTATGCCCCAATCAGTTGGGGTCGGCTAACATAGATTACACACATAATAGCACGTAATATGAAAACAAGCCCTTACAAAGATCACTGCAAAAGAGGAACAACACTAATGCCAATGAAGTCTGTAAAAGTTGAACTATTCAAACTACCATAATGGAAGTATCGTCCGGGCCTCAACTCGTTTTTGTGGCGGTGATCCTGGTGGAGATAATGAAGGAACTAGACATCCTGTAAATGATTTCTTAATCAGATATGCAAGAAAAACCTAAACTCAGTGCCAATATCAAATGAGAGCATACCTTAGCGAAGTTCTATTCGAGTCCTTTTATCAACAAGCATCTCCTTGACCAAATGTAATTCCCTAACCACGTCAACAATGGTTACTCGTTCTCCTGGTGATTCCTCGGAACACGCAACTCCAAGTTTGAGTATCAAAATCAAACAATCACGTATTTTTCCGCTTTCCAAATTTGTCGTAGAACATTCGCTGGCTCCTTCCTGGTCTTCTAAAAGTTTGTGATCAACAATCTCCATCACTCTTTCCGGCAAACTCATCTTGGCAAATTTGTGAATGTTCAGACCACCTTTAAACATGCCATCTGTGGGCCTTTTTCCTGTGAACAACTCTAACAAGAGGATTCCGTAGCTGTATACATCGCCACTGGTAGATACATAACGTCCCATGCCATATTCTGCAGTACATATATAAATGAAATTAAGTTCACTCTCGATAATCATAAAACCAATCTATGAGTGTAGATACAGGGTGTATTACCTGGGGCTACGTACCCTATAGTCCCTCTTAAACCAACAGAGCTGGTTTGGCTGTGAGAAAGTTCAGTATTAGTGCATTGGTGTAGGAACCTAGCTAAACCAAAATCACCCAAGTGGGCGGTCATGTCACCGTCGAGAAGAATGTTGCTTGGCTTGATATCACAATGTATAAGTGGTATGTGGCACTGATTGTGAAGATAATCCAAAACAAAAGCCACATCAATAGCTACGCGTAATCGCTGAAGGAGGTTCAAACTTCTAGGCTGTTCATCGGCAACACCAGTTTGTCGGAAAATCGGATGCAACCAACTTTCAAGACTACCGTTTTCCATGTACTCATAAACAAGAGCCTTGAAGTCATTACCTTGGTAATCAACACTTGCACAAACACTTACGATTTTGACGAGGTTTCTGTGCCTAATGTTTTTCAAAGCTTTGCATTCGGCCATAAAACTCTTTGAAGCTCCTTTGTTTTCTTGGTGGAGTACTTTCACTGCTACAGCTTTCTGATCGTTTGGATGAAGAGTTCCTCTGTATACTGAACCAAAGCTTCCTGTACCAAGCAAATTGGCTGGAGAGAAGCTATTGGTTGCTTTGAGCAGCATTCCATATGATACATTCCTCGGTGAATCCATTATTGAGGATGAAATAGAAGGCCCCTGTCTCGTCTTTCTAAGCCAACAAAGGATCATGACAGATGATGCCAAAATGATACTTACAACCGCACACGCTATGGCAGTGATTTTCTTACCTTTTTCTTTACCAGAAGCACATGCTGGCAACTGTAATGCAGGTATACCCCCACAGAGCTTGTTATTTCCAGAGACTGAAACTGCACTTGCATTTTGGAATACTCCTCCCAATGGTATCTCTCCCTCAAGATCATTGAAAGAAAGGTTCAATTTGCTCAACAATTGGAAGCTTCCAAAAAACTTGGGAATTTTGCCGGAGAGGTTATTATGCGAGAGATCTAATTCTCCAATGGCCTTCAGAGCCTCTAAAGATTGTGGAATGGACCCATTAAACAAGTTGTTGTCTAAATGGAGGTATTCCAAGCTAATGCAACTACCAAGGTTACTAGGAATTTCACCAGATAACTTGTTATGAGAAAGATCTAGCTCAGCAAGATTTCTCAAGTTACCCACTTCCAAAGGAAGGGGGCCGCTTAGACTGTTTTGAGACAAGTCCAGAGATATTGACAAAGATGAGAGACCAATTACTTCTCTGGGTATGCTGCCACTAAGATTATTACCATATAGGTATAGTCCCAACAAACGCGTGCAATTTCCAAGACTTGAAGGTATGTTTCCATGAAAATCATTTTCTTCTAACCAGAGTTGGGTCAACAGTGTTAAATTCCCAATGGAGAAAGGGATTTCCCCAGACAAATTGTTTTCACCAAACCCCATTTCTTGAATTTTATTAAGTCTACCAATAGAGGCTGGAACACTCCCGGTCAATTGATTGATGTGAAAATCTAAAGCATCTAAGCTCGCGAGATTTCCAATGTCTGCTGGAATGTTTCCAGAGATCCGGTTTCCTGTCACGGATAGGCGCTTTAGTTGGGTTGAGAGGTTGGCTAAGGAATTAGGCAAAACACCTCCAAAATTGTTATCGCCTATTTGGATTGTTTTCAATTGGCTACAGTTGGTCAAACTGAAGAAGAAATTCAGGTCATCGGCATCCCCAGTACCTAAATGGTTCTCAAATAACGCAAGATCCCGAAGATCCTTTAGGCTACCAAAATTAACATCCACTCTAAGAGAAAATTGGTTCATTGCTAAGCCAACGTATTCTAACTTTGAAGCATTTGATATGGAAAGCGGAATGGATCCACTGAACTGGTTTCCCCAGATGTTGAGCGATTTAATATTGGGCAAAGTAAGGCCCAAGTTTTGTGGAAGACTTCCTTCAAGGAGATTTTGGGGTGCCAAGAAAAATTCCAATGATGAAAGATTATAAATAGATAAAGGAATCACACCTGATAATTTGTTTGTGGCGAATGAAAGGCTTTTTAAGTTCCTCAGGCTGCCAAGTGAGTAAGGAATACTTCCCTCCAACATATTCTCTCGTGCCAAGAAAAATTCAAGAGAGGAGAGGTTCCCAAGAGAAGTTGGGATTACTCCTGTCAAATTGTTGAAGCCAATATTAAGTCGGGCCAATTCGGACAAGGTACCAAGCTCGTCGGGAAGATTTCCTGTAAGCTTGTTCTCAGATAAAGTAACGCTCCTCAAGTTACTGCAATGAGAGAGATTCACTGGAATTTGTCCTTCCAACAAGTTATAGCTCAAGTTCAGTTTTTGCAGCCTGAATAACCAACCTGTTTCACGAGGAATTTCACCTCGAAAACTGTTGTTTGAGAGATCAACAGTACGGAGGAAACTAAGGTTTCCAATGGAAGGAGATATGGCACCGGCCAAGTTCAAGGAGTCCATATTCAACCCGATGACTCGTCTATGGCGGCGGCCGCATAGTACCCCTTTCCAGTGGCAAAAATGGTGAGAATTGTTCCATGAGCTTGTGATGTATGTAGGGTCATGAGTTATTTTGGCCTTGATGGAAAGCAAAGCTAACTTGTCTGTCTCGTTTCCACTTAGTTTGGCAGAAGCAGAATTACATTGATGCAACAAAATCACGCACAGCCAAACCCAAATCATAGGAATGCGATTAACAGTAAAAGAAAATGGTGGGAGTAATAGACTCAAACCCATGATGGAATTGCAAACAAGTGCTTAACCAATATGACAGTAATATACTAAATGCAGTCACACTCGTGAAAAATATTGCACTTCAAAAGTCGTTTGTGATGGCCTTTGTAAAGTCCAGAGTCATGATAGCCACATCGAACCCATTCATCACGGCAGCGTACCATTCGGTACGTCGCCCACTAAGTAATTTCCAAGTGGACGAACCAGGACCACTACTACTTAAACTAATAGTGGTAAGTATTCCAAGTATTGTCTCAGAGATTAAAAGCCTAAGTTGCAGGTATTTCAATAAGTTTCTAGCTTAATTCAAGAAAAAGAGATTTATTTCAACTGACTGGCCCCCACCATTTTTAGGAGATATCGCAAGGGCCCGCAAACTCTAATAGTATCTGGTAATCCGAATAAGTTTCTAATGACTTATTTACCACGGAATCCCACCCTGATTTTGAAATGCACTCAAAAGAATAGTCTTCTCTTTTGTACCTGAAATGCCCTTGTTGCTTTCTATTCTGTGTAGTAATAATGTGTTTCAGAATATTTGTGGAAATTATTCCCAAGTGCTAATTGAGCTAATTATGGCTTTAACATCTTCCCAATTTTCCTGTGTTATTTTCCAGTTTCCCCTGTCCTATTGAACTCCTTGCCATTCCTTCCATTCCACATAAGTTGTGTTTCAAAGACAGACGAAGCTTATGACTGTATGTCGAAGGTCTTTTATTGCGATTATGCACATCCCGGATTTGAGTGGCCGCTACCAAGAATTGGTAGCAGGGTGTTTAAAAATTACATCAACTCAACCAATTCATTAACAATTTCATATATTAGTAAAATTATTGCGGTCAATAAAAATACCCTCCATTCCAAAAAAAAAATTCTATTGTGCAAAATGAGAAACTAATATATGAAATTGTTAATGAGTAATAGGAATACGATTAACAGTATAAAAAATTGGTAGGAGTAATAGACTCAAACCCATGATGGAATTGCAAATGAGAGTTTAACCAATTTGACAATAAAATTATCATCAGAATAACTAAAAGCAGTCACACCTTTACATAAAAAAAATCTTGCACTTCAAAAGTCGTATGTGATAGACTTTGTAAAGTCCAGAGAGTCTGTTGACTTGGGAGGGCATGTGGCTCCCATCCTCTTAACTCTGATACAACTCTCAGCTGTATGGGTTCCTATCATCAGACATGAAGCACCACCAAAACCATGAAAAGTTTGGCATCTAACCGTTATACTTGTTGATTAAGAAGAGAAAAAGTCATACTAGGAAGCAGAAAGGCACAAAATGCAGAAAAGTCCACCAGCAGTAAATTCCAAGCTGTGACTAACTAACAATAATCTTATGGTCTAAAAGTTCTTCCTCACTAAGCATAATGGAGTGTATGATAGCTGTTTACAGTAGATTTTTCCAATTATGTACAAACATATTATGAATGGAAACATAAATGAGGACCCCTAAGTCTTCTACAATCTCATCACAAATTTGCTAAAGCAATAACATGAACCTCAAAGAATATCAAATAGCTCTGCAGTCTCCATGTTTATATTTTGATATCTCTAGCTTGATCAACAATGTGGGATATTATTTCCTAAATCACTTGTTCACTATGGATCAGAAGCATTCATATAAAATTCTCTCTGAGTGTTGATTCGAAAGAAAACAAGGATGCCTTTCCTCCTTTTAACATTATAACCTGGCATGAACCAGCACACTGTAGGATTTCATAAGAAACCCTAAATCCAAGAACTCATGTCAAACCATTGAAGAAAATTAATAATAGCGGATGCGTACCTGTCGCCATGGAGGATGAAAACCTTGTGTGTGTGGTTGTTCGTCTTCCACCTCCAAAGCCCTACTCTTGATCTTGACCTTAGCCTCACACGCGATGGGATGGTATGAGAAAGAGATTAGGGTTTGGAGTGGGGACTTAACCACATATTTATAGGCCTTGGTTCCATCATAGCCCATCATAATAGATGGAACCCTAGTGGGCCTTTAATGGTCTCTACACTTAAAAATATGCCCGCACCACTTAACGCACGTGATATAACCCAAATACGTGCTAACAGAGATTTGTCAATTACCCGGTAATATTTATTAGACGATCACGGCTTAATGGGTAGTACCGACACCACTCAAACCTTATTCGACAATATACAACATCTAATTATATGATCTATGTAGGCCCACCTACAGAAAATTGCTAACAATCTCCCACTTGGGCCACATAGGTCATCCAAATATTAGACATTGTAAACTTTAAGAGCTCAAACTTTTATTGTCGAAATTTATGAGTGTAATCTCAAAACAATCTGGTCCATTGAAAACACAAATATAGGATCATGGCGGCCTTTGCCATATTTATCATGGCAGGACCCATCCATGGTCACAAATATCTATGCATTCAATGACATAGATCAAGTACGGAAGTGTAGCATAGAAATTACATGCAAATGTGATCCTTTAGCATGCCTATTTCCAACTAGTCCAACCTTATAACTCAACAGAGTTCCTTAGCCACGCATACAATCAAAACTTCATGTATATACCACAATTTGAAAATATGCAACTTTATTTCAGAATCATCACTAAACCAAAAGTGATCACAACAAAAGTCAAATAATTAATAATATGAGTAGCACAGCTCCCACTAATAAAATACTTCACAAGAACTAACCACTCATGTATGAGCTACATGCTCCTTAAACACATTAGGTGGTAAGCCCTTAGTAAGCGGATCCGCAATCACGAGTTCTGTGCTAATGTACTTAATTGACATAAGACGATTCTGAACTCTTTCCTTAATGACAAGAAACTTGATGTCAATAAGCTTTGATTTTGACAAACTCTTGTCCTAATTTAGCAGCTTTATTATCACGGTAAATCCTTATTGGCTTCTAGAGTTACCAAAGGTATTAAGTCAGGTGATAAAATTCTGCAATCACAACGCTTACTTGTTGCTTTATAGCAAGCAGTAACAAACTCGGAGTCCGAATATCCAACAATAATAATTAGATTCTCCGATATGTGAGCAAATCATTTACAAACATCTACAAAACATTCCAACTGTGCACACAATATCCAGACGCGTACAAATTAAAGCATACATGAGACTCCCTACTGCCGATGCATAAGGGATGTCCTCCATTTGTTTCCTTTCCAAGTCGTTCTTTGGAAAAACTTTTTGGTAGCACCATATATGGTTTCTTCAACATCACCGTTTGAGAAACGCAGGCTTAATAACCATTTGATGAAGCTCTAAATCATAATGAGCTACAGGTGCCATAACAAGCCTTAAAGAGTCTTTCGATGATACCGGAGAGAAAGTCTCTTTATAGTCAATGTCTTCCTTTTGAGTAAATCCTTTAGCAACAAGACGTGCCTTATATCTTTCGATATTGCCTTTCGAGTCCCGCTTGGTTTTAAATATCCATTTATAACCAACGGGTTTGACACCTTTAGGTAATTCGACAAGATCCCAAACGTTGTTGTCACTCATGGACTTTAACTCATCCAATATGGCATTCATCCATTTTAGGGACTTAACACTTTGTTTGGCTTGACTGAAAGATATGGGGTCATCTTCCAATCCTATATCAAACTCATGTTCTTGGAGATAAACCATATAATCATCAGGAATCGTTGATTTCCTCTCCCTATTGGATCTCCTAAGTGGCACCTCTACTTGAGTTTGTTGTGGTTCTTCCGTATTAGTAGGAGGCAGCTCAAGAATAGTTTGGTGGTTTGCATCCGCATCCTGTGCAAGTACAGGTGTGACCACCTCAACAGTCTCAACTAGAATCATAGGAATCTCAACTTGTTCCTCTTCAAATAAAAAATTCCTAGTTTGTGCACTCCCACTACTTTCAACATCCTCAATAAATTTGGCATTATCCGTCTCAATTATGGTATTTGTGGAAGGGCGAGAAAATTCAAAACCTCTAGACCTTTCTGAGTATCCAACAAAATAGCAGCTAAAGATTTTAAACTCCTTTTGGAACCAAATTTCTTTATGTTTGTTTGCTTCCCCTTTATGCATTCAACACAGATTTTGAAATTTGAAAAATAAAGGGAATCAAGAATTTCACTTGACACAAGCCTTTCAATATAAGTTCCAAAAAGCTTGAGCCACAACACAGAGGAGTTCTCATTAATTAATTTTTGCTTTGTACCGGAGTTGTCAACATGTAAAGTTTTATTAAACTTTTAGTGCGAGGCATCCAAATCTAAACTGTATAGACTATCAACCAGAGATCCAGTACCAATAATATTTGAATTTTGATAGAGACTAAAAACTTCATGTCCAAATGAACAAGTATAACCGGATTTGTCCAAACTGGAAACAGAAATTAAATTCCGTCTAAACGACGGTACATAAACAGTCTCATCCAAATCCAAATTAAAAACCAGATTCTAATTTAAGTCTAAAAACTCTAATTGCCTCAACACGAACTTTATTGCCATCGCCCATATTAATGAACCTTTCGGCATCACTGGGTATCCGGCTCCTTAGACAACCCTGCATGGACACACTTATGTGAATAGTTGTACCCGTATCTATCCACCAAGTGTTGGGTGGTACTTTAGCTAAATTAAATTCACAGCAAACAAAACTAAATTGATTACCTTTCTTTGCGAGCCACTTGTGATATTTGGGACAATCCTTCTTCACATGACCCACAGCCTTTTTGCAAAAGAAACAGGGAACACCTTTATCCTGTTTCTGTTGCACAGTTGCCTGTGAAGTCCCAGCATCTGCAACTCCCTTAGTCTTATGATTGAACTTTATTTTCTTAGTGCCTGGATAACCGTGAGAATGAGTTGCCAAGTGAGCACTTTCTGTCCTTTCTTGTTTCATCCTTTCTTCCTCTTGCACACATTGAGCTATAAGCTCATTAAGAGTCCATTTTTCCCTTTGAGTATTATAATTGATTTTGAAGGGACCAAATTGTGTAGGAAGTGAAATCAGAACAAGGTACACAAGAATTTCTTGAGAAAATTCTAACTTTAGTGCCTTCATTTTGGTAACAAGATTGGACATCTCCATAATGTACTCCCTTATATTTCCTTTGCCACTATACCGCATGGTGACAAGTTTGCTAAGAAGCGTACATGCCTCCACCTTTTCCGATGCAACAAATCGGTCTGCAATTTGGCTAAGGAATTTCTTGGCATTCTCTTCCTCGGGCATTGCACCTTGAATAGTATCAGATATAGAATGTTTTATTATCATAAGACTCATACGGTTAGAAAGCTCCCACTTTTCATAAATAGATTTTTCCTCAGCTGTACTTTTATCAGTGAGCTTAGCAGGCTCATCAACACGCAGTGAATAATCCAAATCCATACACCCAAGAACGATTGAAACATGCTCTTTCCATTTTGCAAAGTTGGAACCAGTAAGAGTTGGAATGTTGTTCAAATTTGCAGATATCGAAGATGCATTCACTATAGTAACACAAAAGGAAAAGCTCACAATCAACAAATATCCATAACGCGATGATAAAAATAAGAAACTTGATTATAATTATCATGCAAAAAATTGGTCTAATTGTAGGGGCAAACAATTTAGACAAACAGACATAAAATAAAACCAAATATTATGTCTTTAGTGGTGGGCCCTGTCGAGAAACCTAATGCATCATCATAACCAAGTTTTTGGACAGTAATTATAATATGCAAGTGGTCTTCTCAAAACAAATAAGGCTAGTTAACATGAACACTACAAAATTAGACCTGGCCAATCAAAAGCCTTCCTTTGGGCCGATTTTTGAACGCATAGGTAAATTCGCTAGTTAACCTGAACAATATAAAATTATACCTGGCCAATCAAAAACCTTCCTTTGGGCCGACTTTTGAACGCATAGGTAAATTTGCTAGTTAACCTGAACAATATAAAATTATACCTGGCCAATCAAAAGCCTTCCTTTGGGCCGACTTTTGAACACATAGGTAAATTCTAAAAATTATATTATTCAAAATTTAACTACCTTATACCGTTTAAATCCGGCCAAATAATAATCTTCCTTTGGGCCGATTATTACTTGCATGGATTTAAACGTAACTTTATGTAATCCAAAACTGTTACCTTCAAGTTTAAGATAATCTCCATAATAGAGCCACTTTGGCGGCTTATTACTTTAATTCTCCTAAACCCTAGGTATAGACTACGAAATAATCTTTATGCCCCACGATAATAAACTTTATTTTGATTACTTCATTGAAACTAGCACACTTTAATGGCCATGAAACTAAAAAAAAACATCTCAATAGTAACAAGTATTAGTTTTATAAATTAAACCAATACATCCAAAACAAGTTCGTATTTTTCGGTCGATAAAAATAATTAACTACCGAAAGAAACAAAACGTTGACTTCTATGTGCTAATAACCGAGATCTTTACTATCATAAATGGGTTTGATATATACTGTCCTCCATATAAAACTAATATCATAGGATATCAGTACGATTTATCACCGGTATGTGTCCAAACATGAAACCAAAATGTTCGAATATGTCGGCGCTTTGGCAAAATTTAAACAAACCCATTATATGTCATGGCCATATCTGTATTTTCAACTCAACATTATACTGGTGAGGTTACATGAACATTGAGCCGAAAATAATATACAGATTGAACTAGTTTCTCAAATCACCAAGAGGAAAAATTTATGTTTTCCTCAATAATCTTTAAAAAAAACAATATTAGAAACAAGTAATAACCCCCATGAACTGTAATTAATGATTGCACAGAAACACAATCTGTAATCAGGTTGATTGAATGATCAAGCACATAACCTCACAGTATACATGATTATAAAACCCATTAATGGTAATAACAATCATTTGTAGTATACCCTCGTGCACGATAAAAATAAATAAACAACTAAATCGTCCATGTCCATGATCAACATAGAAAATAACGGGTCAGACAATTATATCAAAGTAATAAATAAAAAACAGTGATATTTAATTGGCCTAGTCCCATAATCATAAAACCAGCCGGACCAAATGAACTAATCTAAACAGACTAGTAGAAGAAAAACAGAGATTAGTTGTATACTAATCTAAAACCCATAAAGGTGTTGATCTAAACTTGCCAAAAACCAACTGATCTAAAAAAAAAGAGTTATGATTAATATTGACTTCTCCACCAAATAATACCAATAGTGCACAGACCCACGCTAGAGAACATGTAGGATCATCAGTTTATGCTTGAACCAATAAAAGAAAATATTGGTAATCATGGTAATCAAGAATCGAAGCACCATGACGGTAATATAAGCATAACGTAAAATACTAAGCCAATCAAGTACCGATTTGTTTCTAGTACGAAGGAAGCAAAGGAAAAATTAAACTTTATATTTTCCTCAATAATCTGACAAGAGGCTCTGATACCACTTGTAGGATTTCATAAGAAACCCTAAATCCAAGAACTCATGTCAAACCATTGAAGAAAATTAATAATAGCGGATGCGTACCTGTCGCCATGGAGGATGAAAACCTTGTGTGTGTGGTTGTTCGTCTTCCACCTCCAAAGCCCTACTCTTGATCTTGACCTTAGCCTCACACGCGATGGGATGGTATGAGAAAGAGATTAGGGTTTGGAGTGGGGACTTAACCACATATTTATAGGCCTTGGTTCCATCATAGCCCATCATAATAGATGGAACCCTAGTGGGCCTTTAATGGTCTCTACACTTAAAAATATGCCCGCACCACTTAACGCACGTGATATAACCCAAATACGTGCTAACAGAGATTTGTCAATTACCCGGTAATATTTATTAGACGATCACGGCTTAATGGGTAGTACCGACACCACTCAAACCTTATTCGACAATATACAACATCCAATTATATGATCTATGTAGGCCCACCTACAGAAAATTGCTAACACACACTTCTACTGTGATTCGATATACTCTTCTGTTAAACTTTGTTGAACCAGCAAAATCAAATTTCTTCAAGTAGTTGGAAAACTGAGAGAGTAGCTTCAAACATGTAATCTAGGAATTACAGCCTCCAAAAATCACCTAAGGAGACTGTTGTTCCAACAGAGAACTAAAATAACGAACTGAGCAAATCTATGCATTAGTGCGCCTAGAATCACAAGCACAACACTAAAGCAAATATAGATAACCAAATTTGGATAACAAAAAATGACAACAGCAGTATCCATGTAATCCCCAAGCAATGGGGATATGGGCAGAGGGAATTGGAGACAGACTTAATATTTGGCATGTGCAAATTGAAAGCCATAAGAGGCTACATAGCTTCTCATAGATGGTCAATTGAATAACTTAAACTCTTTTACATCTTATATCTTATATTACATGTAATAATTTTATCTAGGTTTGTTTGAACACGTAATCCTATATTGGCTCTAGATTTTTTCCGAACAACAATCAAATCTATATCTTCAAAACATAAGTGTGGTGGGATAAATCAGCACAAGGTTACGGGTCGAATCGATGAGAGGAGATCCAGAGTGGGCTAAGCCCTCATGGGCTTAATACTGGGCTGATGGTCGAATATCAGTGTGAAAGATAGACTGGAAGGCCCACATGGTGGCCTTGGGCCGAAAGCTATGTGGGTTGAGTCGTTAGGAGGAAAGGTGGTTGGGCCTTATCTCCTATGGCACGGGCCGACGTGTCTGAGTAATCGTGTGATTCACTGAGGGCCACGGGCCTAGTTTAATAAGAGGTGATCACACGTGTGTGAGCATGTGCACGTGTATGAACATGCTTAGCTTGGAGAGCAAGCATATGGGAGTCTATAAATACCAAGGGATAAGCCCAAGAGGTACACACACTCATATAGATCTAAAATACTCTCTATATTGGTTTTCTCTCTCAAGAGGCTGACTTGACCGTCGGAGTGCCCGCCAGTAAGAGGCCGGTGGGGCTCTAACGAGTTGCTACATGTGCAGGTCATCCGAGGAGGAATCCGGGCTGACCCGAGGAGGATCCATCGCTGAATTCACCCCCCACAATTGGTGTGGCTGCTGGGATGTAGTTTTTTGGTGTTTTCATGGTGGATTTCGGTTGGTGACAGAGGATTTTCAGATCTGTTTGTGGTGGTCGTTTGGTGGTCTTCTGGCGGCGTTCAAGAAGGGGACGGTTTGATTGGGTTGAGTTCAAGGTCATTCAAGGACAGGATCCAACTAGCAAGGGTTGTGTGTCTCACGGAGATGATCGCTACGGTGGGTAGCACATCGGTTTTGGTGGCCGGAATAGCCCTCACGGGCGGCTTAAAGGCGGCGGAAGGTGGATGAAGAATGGCGAAGGGTCTACTGGCTATCGATCTACCTTACAGTACTCCAATGTGAATTTTGAGCAATGGGTTTTATTCCCCTTGAATAGACGATCACGGGGACGTGAAGATCGACGCCGGAGGATGCCGGAAGAGGGCTCACGCGCCGGTTGAAGGCGGCGCGTGAGTAGCGAGTCAGATCTACTCTCGGTAAAGGTCTGTTGTTCATATGGGTAGTTGATGAAAACTTGATTTGACCGGTAAGGGTTGTACGTCTCGTTGGTACGAGTCTGTTGGTAGTATCACGGCAGTGTTTCGACGCCGGAGGAAGCCGGAATTGGTGTTTGAACTTCGACGGAGAAGCACCGAACGGGGTTTTTGGTTTCGTACCAGAAAACGTTGATCGAAAACTAATTTTGAGTACTGGGCTTTGTTCGCCTCCTCACGACGATTACGGATCTACAAGGCTCGTCGCCGGAAACGATGGAGGTGGATCTCACGCGCCGGTAGAAGGTGGCGCGTGAGGTGGTGCTCGGTGCGGCTGGTCCTCACGCGTCGTACGCGCCAGTCAACTGAAGAAGATGGTCAGATGGGTCAACAATCAATCAAAGGAATCACGCACGCAGTCATAAGGTTCACGCTTGCGGTCAAATGGTTCAAGAGGTGGTCAAACGGTTCAGATATCGGTCAAAGGGCCTGTTCCGCGTGTCAGAAAGGTCAAGTGGCGGTCCAATGGGGTCCAGCGGCTCTCATAAGGGTCAAATAAGGTTTTTAATGGTCTAAAAGGCCATTTTAATTATTTTTTGAGGTTCAAAAATATTTTTGGACCGGTTGAGACTATTTTTGGAGGGTTCAAGACATGTACTAGACTAATTTTTGCGTTCTGGATTCAACCGTGGCCTCCGTTTGAGGTGATTCGACACCGAAATTACCGGTACGTTTTATTTCTCCGCTTTTAAAAATTGTTGAAGTATTAGAGCATGATTTAAGAGTTCATTGGGTTATTTTTTTTGCGATTCTCTTGATGATAACGTGTCAAAGCATATTTAAGAGTTCTTGGAACGGTTTTTTTTAGCAATTGTCTTGTTGATTGAGATGCTGAATATGTGTATGAACACTATGGTTCTATTTTTGGCTACAAACCTTACGTTTTGAAAGCCTTAAAGCGACGGCTTGTATTGAGGTTCGGCTTTATTTTGTGATTCATTTAAATTGTGGTTGCTACGACCATAAAGCTAGAAATTGCTTTGCGTTGCCGGGGTGGTGAGGGGCTTATGTTGAGCCTCGGTATTATTTGTCGCACTCATTTATTTGCTTGTGGTTTTTTTCGGTTCTCTACGAAAAGTTGAAAGATACTAGTGTTAACCGTTTAAAAAGTAAGTGTTAATTGTTTTGATGGTTAGCAAAACCAAGTATTCACGGCATACCGGTCGAGTGTTAATTGTTTAAACGCCGAGTCTTCATCGTTTTGATGGTTTTGAAAAAACCTAAGAAGGGGACGGTTTTGAAGATAAGTATGAGTCCCGTAATTATTTTTATGGTGAATATCGTGGCCTTATGCGGTGTCAGTTGCATTTATTTGTTTTGTGATGCTTCTTCAGTGTTTTACAAAGCCGGATATTAATTGTTTTGATGGTTTTGAAACCACGTATTGACGGCTTGAAAGCTATGTGTTCATTGTTTTGATAGTTTTAAAGCAAAACTAAGTATTCATCATGTATCGGCCGAATGTTCTGTTTGCATGCCGAATGTTCTATTTAAATGCCAAGTTTTCATTGTTTTGATGGCTTAAAAAGGATGGTTATTGGCTGGTTAAACCAAACGTAGAAGACTTGTTTGGCCGAGCCAATGTTTGTGGTCGTGCCCGTTTGTTGCAAAAATTGCTTGTTTGCTTTGTTTCATTTGTAGGATAAATGAGCAAATGAGTATAACCCAGGGTCTTGCTAAATGACCGAGGGGATTAAGAAGGTATGACATTCGATTGAGAAGGGCAACCTTCGGTCTCATCGAGATGAAGTGATGAGAGAACATGGTTCTCGGTTTGATCACTCCGTCGGTTTTGATGCTTATTAGAGGAGAGATCCTTGAGATCAAACCTCACTGTTTATAGAGGAGAGATCATTGAGATCATACCTCACTGTTTATAGAGGAGAGATCCTTGAGATCAGACCTCACTGTTTATAGAGGAGAGATCATTGAGATCATACCTCACTGTTTATAGAGGAGAGATCCTTGAGATCAGACCTCACTGTTTATAGAGGAGAGATCATTGAGATCAGACCTCACTGTTTATAGAGGAGAGATCATTGAGATCATACCTCACTGTTTATAGAGGAGAGATCCTTGAGATCAGACCTCACTGTTTATAGAGGAGAGATCCTTTGGATCAGACCTCGTTGCTTATAAAGAGGAGAGATCCACTGGACCACGGGATCAGGCCTCATTGCATATAAAGAGGAAGATCCTCGGGATCAGGCCTCACTGCTTACAATGAAAAGCATGCAATCAGTGTGATTGGCATGGTCGATAAGGCAGCATTGATGCTGTGTTCGGCAGACATAATTCATCAAAATGAAGAATTCTTGAGAAGGATTAACCTTCAGTTTAATTTGAAAAGGGTAATTTATGATTTGGTTGATGATATGTAACCTTGAATTTTTATCTGAGAAGGGAAACCTTCGGTCTTGTTGAGAGAGCGGGGCTCTCGGTATATCAAGAGAGTGTGGCTTTCGGTCTTGTTGAAGAAGAGCGGGGCTCTCAGTTTAATTAAGCTGTACAGCGGAGTATACCCCGAGGTATTTTTAGATGTCCAGGAAAGAAACGATCTGTAGTTTTATTGAGGGAGTACGACTCCCGGTCTTGATTACAAGAGCGTAGCTCTCAGTATCTTCATCAGTTTTATTGAGGGAGTACGACTCCCGGTCTTGATTAAGAGAGCGTAGCTCTCAGTATCTTCATCAGTCTTATTGAGGGAGTATGACTCTCGGTCTTGTTAAGCGAGCATAGCTCTCGGTATCTCCAGCCTTGTTAAAGGAGTTTGACTCCCGATGTTGATAAGAGAGCGTAGCTCGTAGTATAACTAAGAGGAAGTGATCCTCGGTCTAAGCATGAGCGGTAGGCTCTCGGCTTGTTGAAAAGGAGTGACCTTCGGTTCCCGTGAGAGGAAATGTTCGTCGGTTGAAGCACGAAGTTTAGATTCTCGACTTTTTGAGAAAGCGGGGCTCTCTGTATAATCAAAAGAGTGTGACTCTTGATTCTGTTGAGAGAGCGGGGCTTTTGGTTTAATTGGAAAGTGTCTTTCAGCTTTAAAGAGAGGGAGTGACCCTCAAACTTCATCAAAAATTGTGAAAATTCTCAAAGCGACTACGTCCTAGACCAACCCAGAATGGGGGGAAGGGGACGGTTTTTGAAATCTTTGATTCTGGCTTGGTCCAGACCGAGTCCTATGTGGACGGTTTTCTACAGAAGTATGTATTGTTTATCAAATACTCTGGCTTGCACTAGAACGAGTCCCAGCCCAACCCAGAGTGGGGGGCAGGGGATGGTATGTGGTACTAAGAAGCACTCGAAGATGCTCGGGAAAAGAAGCATAAGCAGAAAAATGGAATGACCGGTTGGTATTATGAGGTCGGCCATCATGAAAACAATATCACAGACCTTGGACACGGCATATTCCTAAATGCTAGGAGCTAGTCCACGAAAAGCAAAGAAGTACTTGCAAAGATAAAGTACAAAGTTCATGAAAGAAAAAGAGATAAGTGAATCAAACGGCTGGTTAAAAGCCGGAGGTTTCCTAAAAGCATTGCATCGAGTGCTGAAGGCTTAGTTGATGGAAGAATTGATCAAGTGATGATGCGGCAGATTGGCCGAACGTAAACCTTCGAGTGCCGAAGGCTTAGTTGGTGAAAGTGATAATCAACAAAAGGTTCGTTGGGACCTCCGAATGCAACATAACTATTGAGAAGCTGAAGACTTACCTCAGCTTTCCACATTCCGTCAGCTCAGTTTTGGTTCAGCAAGAGGGGAAGGAGCACACGCCCATCTACTACACGGGCAAGACTCTTCTCGATGCTAAGACTAGGAAGACCGATCTCCCGAATTGGATATCCAGATGAGTCGTAGAGCTTGGGAACTTTCACATTAAGTATCAACCTTGTACAGCGATAAAGGTTCAAGTATTGCCAGACTTTGTTGCTGAATTTTCCCAGACAGAGGAGATAGACAAGACTGGAAAAGGCGTCCGAACAAAGAAAGGTGGAATGCCATGGCAAATGCTCCATGGTGATGTATGGAAGCTATTTGTAGAGGGAGCCTCGAATTACAAAGGGTCAGGGGATGGCATTATTCTGATCTCCCCCTGTGAAACGACGCATGAGCACGCTTTGAAATTGAACTCTTCAGCATCAAATAAATGAAGCCGAATATAAGGCTCTTATAGCCGGTTTGAAGATTGCAAAAGACTTGGACATTGAAGATTTGTTAGTCTACAGTGATTCCGAACTCGTGGTGAATCAGGTATTGGGCGAATATGAGGCACGGAATGTCCGAATGAAGAAAACGTTGAGTTGCAAATCGCTTGCAACGGTATTCTCCCTAGGTAATTTGTTCACCGAATCCAGACAATTGTTGATTAGACAGAAGAGGATCGCTCCGGTTTACACAGAGGACGGTCCAGTTTTCATATCAGGGGCTTGCCTCAGAAGAAGTTCAACCGTGTGGTTATTGTTTGTTTCGTAAAGGTCCACGATTATGGCTTCTAGTATCCTTCTCATCAGAAGGTAAGGAAAGGAAATTCGAAAAGATTTCTCAGTGTGGGAAACGATGCAGCACAGACATCGGTTACAGCACGAGACAAATCAGTGATGGACGCGTAGCTCCCTATAGTACTAGGGGCTGCGTGGGTTTTTTACATTTGCGTCCCGATATGTTCTCCAATTGACGACCAATATAACGCCACTTGGTACAGATAAACAACAGAGAGGGCTGTTCCGATTTGATTAAAGGACGGTCCGGTTTTATGGTGCATGATTAGGCATGTTAATACGATCAATCAATTTGAACTCAACGTTTTAGTCCTTGCAGATTGTGCATATAACTGGGAAGGGGCCGACAGATGGGCAAGAGCCCATGGATAAGGCCGGATCCTTGACTAAGCAAGAGTCTACAATAAAGACAGGGGCTAGGGATCTTCTGGAAGATTAAGTAAAAAGAGGACCGCTCCGGTTTAATTTGAGGACGGTCTAGTTCAATAAAAGGATTTGAGGACCTGACGGTCCAGTTTTACAAAAGAATTTGAGGACCTGACGGTCCAGTTTTACAAAAAGGATTTGAGGACCTAACGGTCCAGTTTGACGAAAGGGTTTGAGGACCTCACAGTCCAGTTTTTTGAAACGGATTTAGTCCTACAGTTAGAAGATCAACTCCTCGTGTCCACAAGGGACAAACGAGAAGTTGAGGGGCTATTGTGGTGGGATAAATCCGCACAAGGTTACGGGTCGAATCGATGAGAGGAGATCCAGAGTGGGCTAAGCCCTCATGGGCTTAATACTGGGCTGATGGTCGAATATCAGTGTGAAAGATAGACTGGAAGGCCCACATGGTGGCCTTGGGCCGAAAGCTATGTGGGTTGAGTCGTTAGGAGGAAAGGTGGTTGGGCCTTATCTCCTATGGCACGGGCCGACGTGTCTGAGTAATCGTGTGATTCACTGAGGGCCACGGGCCCAGTTTAATAAGAGGTGATCACACGTGTGTGAGCATGTGCACGTGTATGAACATGCTTAGCTTGGAGAGCAAGCATATGGGAGTCTATAAATACCAAGGGATAAGCCCAAGAGGTACACACACTCATATAGATCTAAAATACTCTCTATATTGGTTTTCTCTCTCAAAAGGCTGACTTGACCGTCGGAGTGCCCGCCGGTAAGAGGCCGGTGGGGCTCTAACGAGTTGCTACATGTGCAGGTCATCCGAGGAGGAATCCGGGCTGACCCGAGGAGGATCCATCGCTGAATTCACCCCCCACAATAAGAGTATTCGTCAAAGAAAAGTCTTGTGTGAACCTATTTGCCACACAATTTTCTACAATAAAAACTAACATGTTTATCTGTCGGTTTAATTTTGCTTGGCCTAAAAAATAGAATTCACAGAAAACATGCATGACTTGAATAATACCCACATCACCCCAACATACTCCATTAAATGGCAGTGAATAAGGAAACAAATCATTAGAATTACGGATGTTCAAGTCATTTTCAACGAACACCACGAAAACAATCATGAAGAATTGAAACGAAATACACCTCAATCTTTTATCACATAAAGCTTAAACAGGAAATGTGAACGTAAACTTCTCAATGAATGAGATCAATGAAGATGAAAAGTTTCTAAAAATCTGGGAGACCCAGCATCCATGTTAGGATCAAGCGCTTACCATCTCACCAAAACCCGTAGGTGTTAGTGAAGGCGCAATTTTATTTCCTTATTCCTTATCGCGCCCAAGCGCCAATGGGTCAACTGAGACTTGGCCCACCTAGCCTCCGCCCCGGAAGGATGCTGGACTTGGCCCACCTGGCCTCCGCCCGACCGCCCAACAATCCCTCCTCCAGAGTCCAGCACATGCTTGCAAGCAGCATGCTATCCGGGAGAGTTGAACCCTTGACCTTGGCTCTGATACCACTTGTTAGGATCAAGCGCTTACCAGCTCACTAAAACCCGTAGGTGTTAGTGAAGGCGCAATTTTATTTCCTTATTCCCTATCGTGCACAAGCGCCAACGGGTCAACTGAGACTTGGCCCACCTGGCCTCTTCCCCGACAGGATGCTGGACTTGGCCCACCTGGCCTCCGCCCAACAATCCCCCCCTCCAGCACCTACCCGCAAGCATGCTCTCCTGGAGAATTGAACCATTGACCTTGGCTCAGATACCACTTGTTAGGATCAAGTGCCATCTCACCAAAACCCGCAGGCGTTAGTGACGGCGCAATTTTATTTCCTTATTCCCTATCGCGCACAAGCGCCAATGGGTCAACTGAGACTTGGCCCACCTGGCCTCCGCCCAACAATCCCCCCTCCAGCACCTACCCGCAAGCATGCTCTCTTGGAGAGTTGAACCATTGACCTTGGCTCAGATACCACTTGTTAGGATCAAGTGCTTACCATCTCACCAAAACCCGCAGGTGTTAGTGAAGGTGCAACTTTATTTCCTTATTCCTTATCACGCCCAAGCTCCAACGGGTCAACTGAGACTTGGCCCACCTGGCCTCCGCCCAACAATCCACATTTCGATGAACGACCCGCCAGCCACCCGAATCACCTGACCCAATCAATTCCCTCAACCCCAAACCACCCATTTTCTCCTCAACCTTTTAGTCATCATCATTTTCAACAGCAACCAAATTACCCATCTTTACCTGAGAGTAATTCCCATATATATACTCAGGCGAATACCCATTTTCCTCATCAAACAACATGACATGCCCATGCCACTCCCAAACCCGGTAATCCGATCCGGAATCTTTATGAAACCCGACGCAAATATTGTGCTCGTTGATTGTAACGGCGTGACGCAAATATCAATTTTTATGTTTTCAATCCAATTAAAACACAAACGTTGAAATTGATCTCAAATTCAATGATTGAAGTTATTAAAGTTTTGAAACTTGATGTCGACATGGAACTTCAAAATATTTTATTGAAACAAAAACCTGCATTTTCAATTCAAATGCAAAAAAAAAAAATTGGATATTTCAAAAATGATTCCGAAACTTGTAAAGGAATTTTGAATTTTTTTTTTTGAAAGGTGTAAATTTTCATTAATGGTGAAATTGTTACAAGACTAATAGGAGTAAGGAAATAACATCATGCTCAATGAGCAATCATGCCTAATCCAGGACCCAAACCAACAATTGGCAAGAATCCAATCGAGGACACCCTTTGGGCCAAAGTTGACCTAAAAGGCTGAAGCCCAACATCCCTATGGGTCCAAAAATTACAATCAACTCATAAAAAACACCAAGGGCCCAACAATGCCCAGATAAAATGGGCTAAGCCCAAACAATAGAATCCTAATCAGCAGCCAACCCTCAACTGCCGTACCCAGTCGCTTCATGGCCAGCTAAAAAGAGACGATCCGCTGCCACAACCGTCGCTAGATCCCGAGGACAAGCCCATGTTGCTGCTTTGGAGAACGGCTCGAACGCTTCTCCACTGCCATGAAGCCCAGAGCACCTAAAGGGCCAAAGCCCTTGCACTAAAAGCCTTGGTCAGGCCCAAAGGCTTCACCCACCCCAAAAGCTCCTATCTAGCCCATGATCCAACCCAACACCCCTAACCTTTACCACTACCTCCAAAGCGGCAGAGAACCACCTCTAGAAATGCAGATAGTCGTCGCCCCAAAGGCTGCCGCCTTCAACGCCACTAGCCTCTGCGCCTCCACAAGTTTCATAGTTTTGAGTGTTGCTTGAAGGCTGTTTGTTGGGGGAGAAGGATGGTCCTATAAAGGCTTGTTTGTTGGTTTGTCCTTAGCACCCAAATTGCGTATCCTCTGGAGAATTCAAACCCCTTACAAGGCGATAAGTGAAATCCAACTGGGGTGTTGTTAGATTATTCTGGTAGACTAAAATATTGAGCGATAAAGCTAAGGGTGCCAAATCCTTTGGGTACCGAAAATGTACAACGGCATGCAAGATCAATTTTGGGTTCCACACGAATAATTCAAACTGTTTATTAATTTTAAAATAATTTCTCAAACGTCCCTGTAAAAATTTAGCTCAATTGGATATGCGTAAATAGATGATACAATATTCTAATTTGTCATTCAGAATTTAGGATCTTAAATTTGGATATATATGCAAATATTAATATTTACAAATATTAATAGTTAATAGACAATGAAAATGATATATGGATACTACTATGATTTACACAATGGCAACAAAGTAATTTGCTTTATTATTTCATTATCCACCCTTCTTATTAGCCATGTCAACTACCAAACAAACGCAAGTGGTGGCTAGCTCATGCGGTAGAACTCTTGGATGTCCCACACTGCATTCTGAGATCGAGTCTCATTCCCCCCTCCCTCATGTAATAGATTAAGAATGGCACACCAAAAAAAACACTACCAAACAAACTCCTTCTAAGCTTATCTACTATTCTAAACTAATCTCTCCTTATAACAGGTCGACCTCTTATCTTATTCCTCATCCGCCCAACAAACAGACCGTAAAGATATAGAGGAAGGCATACCCCATTTTTCCCTCAAAATTTTGATACAATGACATTTTTTTTCCCCCTCTTTCGTTATGGAGGTATAAGCATGTTACACCAATATCTATAAAGTTTCTTTTACCAATAAAAAATCTTTTACCAATAAAAAAGGTGCCCCTAGGACCTACTCAGGGCCGGCCCAGGCCCAAGCCCAAGCCCAAGCCCAATGAGGCCTGGGCATAGGGCACTCCCAAATATGTCAAAATTTGGGGCACTTCAAAATATTTTGGCACTAGGTTTGAATAGGAGTATTTTTTTAGAGCCAAGAAGCTCAAGGTTAATTCAAACCCATCTATTGAGTCATGGTTTGACCAATTACTATTTGAGAATAAGTAGACGGGTGGGCTATCAATTTATATAATGTTCTTTAAGTTGGTTTCCCTTGAATAGGCGATGTGGGACTGAGGATTTGAGAACAAGAGTCTTCCTTTACACAAGTGCTCTTGTCCCACTTCGGAAGAATATGGGTTGGAAGGCAAGTGTTTGCCTATAAATACTTCTACACAACCAAAAACATAGTGTAAAACATGTTCCTAGAAATGAATTTGAAGGCAAATAAAAAACATAGTGAAATTTTATGTTCCGATGGACAAATTATTCCACTATGTTATTTAGTTAGAAAAATGTATAGGGCACTATGCGGCGATTGGGCCTAGGGCACTCAAACGCCGTGGGCCGGCCATGAACCTATTAACATGATCCATATATACCCCAACAATCCAACTTAATTGATATTCCCATACCAAAAAAAAAAACTCTAAATAACTTGATAAAGGAGTAAAACATAGTAATAAGAAGGAAGAAATTAAACGTCAGCAATGAGCTAAATAATCGTAAACCTAATTAAATAGGGTGACTTGAGCGCCAAGGGTTACACCTTCTTTAGGCCTTGTTCTCCTATAGATTTTAGGTGCATTTTATGAAAATTTTATAAAATGAACATTTTATGGAGGGGTGATAAAATGGAGTTGTTTTCCCAACTGATAAAATGCAGTGGTTTTCCTATAGATTTTAGGAGGATTTTATGAAAATCTCATAAAATCACTTTTACATTTTATGTGTTGAGATTAGAGTGTTATAAAATGTGAGATTTTATGTCCCAAAAATCTGTTGAGATTAGTTTCTTTCCTCAAATTAAATAGGGTGTCGATGATTAAGCACTGACGTACGTAATTCGTAATAAACAAATTCTGGAGGTTTATGTGATGATGTAAGCCATGACTCACGAGGTATCCGTCTCTCTAGCATGAATACATGGGTGACCTCTCATTTGACGATCTAATGCTTAAATAAGAAATTAAACGTCAGCAATGAGCTAAATCTGGTGAAGTTGGAGCTTGGATGGCTTGGCATGAGGTCCCCGGCAAATTTAAGTCATCTGATTCCGGTGCGGCGGCCTCCGGCGACACTCTCTTTGGCAGGGGTTTTTTTATTTCTGTTTTCATTTTCGTTAGTTTTTTTACCCCTTTTTAGGTGGTTTGATTAGCCCCTCTACGAGTGCTTTTGTTGATTTCATCTGTATTGTTCTGCTAATGGGTTGAGCTGGGTGTCCGTTTTCGGGATTCTCTACTACTTAATCGATGACGGACTCTACGCCGACCTTGTGTTGGTCTGCCTTGGCAGTACGTGTCTTTGGGCCTGTGAGCTGGTGCGCTGTTGCAGTTGCTCGCGTCTAGATTTTGGTAGTTTTGGTTCAGTCCTGTATTTTGAGATGAAATCGTTTGCCTTTATGGCTGTGAAATGAATTGTCTTGCCTTGTTCAAAAAAAAAAAAATTTTAAATTAAATAGGGTGTCGATGATTAAGCACTGACGTACGTAATTCGTAATAAACAAATTCTGGAGGTTTATGTGATGATGTAAGCCATGACTCACGAGGTATCCGTCTCTCTAGCATTAATACATGGGTGACCTCTCATTTGACAATCGAATGCTTAAATAAAAAACTACAATTGAACATCGAAAAACACTTGATCGAATTACATTTATCAAGAAAAAAATTAACGGTCAGAGCCCGATAAATATCCAGTGTTCTTATGAAAATCATAATTCGTTCCGATTGATTTCGCGCCGATCGACATGATTTTTAACATTTGTGCCAAATAAATCAAAACCTGCAAAATGGAAAGATCAGATTATCGAATAGGACAATGGTGAATCGCATGCATTTTTGCATTATGTGAGAAACCGTATCAGAATCATTAGATGAAATGATGTCGATTCCTATTTGTCATTCAAGCCATTACATTTTGCTTATAATCTTTTTCTTTCTTCTCAATTCCCTAAGGCTGTGTTTGGATGACCAGAATCTTGAGTAGGAATATGAATATGATTACCGGGTATCAAATTCCTGAGAGTTTTCTTGGGTAAGAATATCAATATGATTACTAGGAATTGAATTCCTAGGAATTTGATGCTCAGAGGACTTGCATTTTGGTGTTTAGATTAATTCAGTAATCTTACGCAGGAAACAATTATTTTCGAAAATCATTAAAGTCAACACCTTTTCTTAATGAATGAGCCAGGAATCTGAGACTCCCATGGGGTAAGGGAGGGATCAGATTCCCACTCAGTCTGGAATGTCATTCCTGTCTTTTCCATACGTTAGAATCATGAGTAGAAGACATCACATTCCTATTCCACCTTGAGATTAATGCCTTCAAACTAAGCCTAAACTTTATGAGGGGATCATGTATGATTACCATTTGTATTAAATAAATAAAATCATTGACCAAATTTCCAACACAACTCCTGCCTACTCTTCCTATATAAATCGAGGAGCGCTCATCTCACCCAACACACACACAGATAGAGAGAGAGAGAGAGAGAGAGAGCAACAATACAATGGGTGGGAAAGAAATGGTGAGCAACAAACAGGTGGTGTTGAGGGACTATGCCGAAGGTTCTCCGAAGGATTCGGACATGGAAGTCATCACAAACAAGACCATTGCTTTGAAAGTACCGCAAGGTTCGGACGCGGTGCTGGTGAAGAACCTCTACTTGTCGTGCGACCCTTACATGGGAAATCTAATGCACAAAGTTGAAGCATCAGCAACCGGCTTCGCTTCCTTTACTCCTGGTTCTGTATGTACCCCGATCCTATCTCTGCTGCCTACTATATATATCACCCGTCTCTAGCTAATATCCCATTGTCACAATTCCATTTTTGTCTAAGTTGTGTAATAAATAGGCTTAAATTATGGGAGAACATTCTTTACACCAACGGTATACACTAAGGTTATTTATTACATTACACCATGTGTCCAAACAGTGGTCCCAAGAGGTAGAACATGGACGCATAGCGCAATGCAATTTATTTAGAGGAAACTTTGATTTACACCACCGGCGTAAAGAATGTTTTCTCTTTAATTAATGATGTATTTCAATTAGTGACCCTTTTAGGACCTTGGCTTGTCACACGAATCTGAATTTCATGTTTCCATAGCTCAAAGGAAGTATAAATAGCAAATAAATATAAAACGAGTTACCAACTCATGTATTCGTTACGTGACCCCTAATAGTGCCAACATTTTTTTTTTTTTTTAACAACCAAAAATGGTGAGAAAGGGCTACCAGCATAGCAACCCCCTTAGGCATGACCATACGGATTCCCGACCCGCTGTGGAATGTCTGGCTTGAGCCATAGCTACTACCCAGAAAGGCGAGTCCATTATCACATCACCATCTACGTACTAGATGGACAAAGGGCCCTCCACACTAGTCCCGCAATTGGCGGGACTTGAACCAGGGCGGATTGTGTACAGAAGGGAGGAAGCACTTAAGCTCACTCACCATTGACATCTAGGCTACGACCTTTTTGGTAGTGCCAACAATAGTTAGCTCAAGACTGTTGATTAATAATGGTCGTAGCCTGTGACCTTTTCTCTCTCTAGAAAAACTCTTCGGTTCTTTCTCCTTTCTAAAATCAGATCTGCCGCTTGTGGAGGTTCTGAGGTGGTGGTGACTGTCGGGTTGTGATGTTGGCTGTCAGGGACTTTGGCGATGGTGGCGGATGATGTTTAATGTTTTGCACTTGGCTTAGGGTTAGGTTTAGGGTTTTCTAGGGGTTGGGCTTAGTCCGCTTGTTTGGATTAGGTTTTTTTGTACTTTATTGTTGTATCTGGGCTTTATAGGCCTCCGGGTGTAATTTTCAATGTTTATCACGGCTTTCAGGCCCAAGGTGTTAGGGCTTTGCCCTTTGGGTGCAGGGTGCTCCAACCTTTGGTTAGATCATGTTCTCTTGCTTGATGTAACCTTTGTCGAGCTTCTTTAACAAAAATTTTGTTGCAAATAAAAAAAACCGTGTGTTTATGTACAGTCTCCCCCCCCCCCCCCCCCCCCACCCGTAATGAGGTACTCGTATCATTATATTATATTCTCCTTTAAGCTTTATCTCAGTGAAATTAATCAAATTATCATCAATTTGAATTTATTTTGATATCGACAGTTGTAAGACCCTAAATCTGCTTGATTCTGTCATTTAACATTCCTAAAACGTACTTCCTCCGTCCACATTTGTTGGTCCATTTTTTAAAACCGTGCCAACTTTTAAAGTATGGGATTGTGAATTTTAATTGTGTTGTGCAGGTAATAACGGGGTATGGGGTGTGTAAAGTAATGGATTCAGAGCACCCAAATTTCAACAAGGGTGATTTCGTTTGGGGAACAACTGGATGGGAAGAGTACAGTCTAATTACGAAACCTAAAGACCTCTTAAAAATTGATCACACCGATGTACCTCTCTCATATTATACAGGAATTCTGGGTAAGAGTATGAGCAAAGGCTAGAAATTCTCTTATGATCTAGAAATAAAATCCAGCCCGCATATGAAATCTTCGGATTATCTAAGGAAATGAAAAATACGGCCTGTTTTTTAAATTATTGGAAGCAATTGTAAGTTTTTAGTTTATTACCACTCTTATTGCTTTGCTTGATGATTTTATAGATCAGCAACGCTAGGTGTCCCGAAAAATAGCCGAAAGTGAAATCATTGTTTCAGATTCACTTGGATATTTATCTGAACCATTGATTTCACTTTCGGGATAGTTTTTCGGGGTTCTTAGCATTTCCCTTTATAGATTTTCACTTGTCTAAATATGGTACAATTGTTAAATAGGTATGCCTGGTATGACTGCTCATTATGGTTTTTATGAGAAATGTGCACCCAAGGAAGGGGAATATGTGTTTGTATCAGCAGCAGCAGGTGCAGTTGGTCAGCTTGTTGGCCAGTTTGCAAAGCTAATGGGTTGCTATGTTGTTGGAAGTGCTGGAAGCCAGGAAAAGGTAACTCACATATAACTTCGCGATCTCGTTAAATGGGTTATTCGAAGGAATTTTAACGAATGTACGTTATTTGTTGATCTGATTTAAATTCAAGTTCCAGCAGTGAATACTTCTATTTTTTTTTTTTCAACTTATTCGATGAATCTATTAGGATGATACTAATCTTTTTGGTATGTTTTATTTTTACCAAGGTTGACATGTTGAAGGAAAAGTTAGGATTTGACGCGGCTTTCAATTATAAGGAAGAGCATGATTTGGATGCAGCATTGAAAAGGTAACTTTATAACAAAAAATGGAATTATTAATTTTGCTCACTTGCTCTTATGCTCTAGATGGGGTTGTTTTAACGAAATTCCTGCGATAGAATTTTCCTACTTTTGGTTACTTGTTCTGTTTCAAGTGCTCAGCACCATTACATATCTATTCCCTGTCATGGCTAGGTGCTTTCCCGAAGGCATTGACATTTACTTCGATAACGTCGGCGGGAAGATGCTGGATGCAGTGCTCCTCAATATGCGAAACAACGGTCGCATAGCTCTTTGTGGTATGGTTTCCCAATACACTCTTGAGCAGCCTGAGGGGGTGAAGAACTTGATGAATGTCGTGCTCAAGCGTGTGCGGATGGAAGGACTCGTCGTTTTCGATTACTACCCATTCTACTCCAAATTTGTGGAAAAAGTCCTGCCTAATATCCGAGAAGGAAAGATTTCCTACGTCGAAGACATCGTCGAAGGCCTTGAGAGTGGTCCCTCGGCTCTTGCAGGACTCTTTAGCGGCCGCAACATTGGGAAACAAGTGGTTACTGTTGCTTATGACTGATTCATGCAACATTGGGGCTCTAGTGGCTCATGAAATGTTTGAAGGCTAGTGTGTTGTATCATGTATGCTTGAGGGAAATAACAAGAGAGTATGTACAAAAATAAAACATCAAATGGCAAAAGCTTCCTCTTGTAACTTCGATTACTGTCAATGTATAAGGGGCAATTTTTGCCATCACTATAATGAACAATTCAAACGTAAACGCGATACACCCCACAAATATGAATCACAAATATGAACAATTCAAAAGTAGTTCGGTTTTTGTTTGATCTCATCAATGCTTTGCCAAATAATTAAAGCGTCTTCTATGATTATATCTTTCTATAGTTCCTCCATTTTCAATCTAGCATGTCTAACAGAACTATTTCACTGAAAAACAGCTTTGAATGTTTTTGTGAAGCATGCACTCTGATCTACCGTAATAGATGCATTCTTCCAAGTCTTGCTAAATCGTAAAAATGTACTATACCTGTAACCACCACTATCAAGGTAGAGTGAGGTAGCGAAGTCAAATATACATTACAGAGTCGAGCAAGAAAGCAAATAGGCGCTCGTGATCTTCCTTGATTTCAGGAATGAGTTAGATACTATACCTGTAACAACTCTCTTTATAGAAATGGAAAAAAGAATCGCTTTGATACTAAACCAGATCGAACCCGAGATCTTCTTGAAAATGGGAAGATCTAGGATATGCAGACAACCTACTAGAAAGAGCTATGTGCATAGAGAGTAAGGATGCAGCTTTGTGGACTCTCGTCGGGCCTGATAGGTCGTGGTATCAGACCCTAAGCTTCAAAAATAAACCAGTAAGAAACTGACGAGTTGCTCAGCCAACAAACTAAGGTCCACAGTATTAAATTCACAAAATTCCAATCCAATAATCTCATAACTGTACAAAGACGAATATGTGCATCAGTTTTATGTTTAATCTTGCCGATCAAAATTTTTTTGAAGTTTAATCCAAGGCCTAAAAAAATCTTGGGCCATAACAGGCTCTGAACAGCCTTTGTACCCAGTGGCGACTCCAGAAATCATAACTAGTGGTGTCATAATTAGTAGCATTACTTATTTTACATATCTCTAAAAATTGAGAAACTAATTTACACTCTCGAATCATACATATTAATAAGGTAATTTAACATACTTACAATAGTGTTAAAGAAATAAGAGTTAAAAAGAACACAAAAAAATGAAGTTCTACCGTATTGAGTATTGACATTGATTCCCATAATATTTTTTCACAGGAGAACTCAAGTTATATGGGCCTTGTTCGTTTCTCTGTTTAGTTTTAATTTTACTTTTGATGACATCATCATTTCCCACATTTCTCTCTCTATCTCTCTCCACTCATTACACCTCCTGACATCATCAAAACTAAACTAAAATATCTAACCAAACACAGCCATGGAAAATTTTCAAAGTTCAATTTTAGCTCAAAAAAACAAAATGTAAGCTAATAAAATGTGGGTTTTTTTTTTTTTTTCTTCAGTTCTGGAAAAACAAAAGATGTGGGTTCCGATAAAGAAGAAGTTAGATGTGGGTTTTCGGATTAATAAAAAAGAGAGGTTAGGTGTGGGTTTGATGAGTAGGAGTACAATAGAGTGGCTAGAAGAGAGAGAGAGAGAGAGAGAGAGAGAGAGAGAGAGAGAGAGAGAGAGAGTTCCTAGCTAGTATAGCTTTTCTGTGTTGTACAAAGGACAACATAGAATTTACCTTTAACCATGCAGCACTGCTACATACACAAAAAACACACCCAAAATTTACCCAGAATTTGAAAATTAATGGCCCACATTCACTTGAAGTGAATCTGGGCAGTTGATTTACACTTTCGGGATCAATTCTGGGTCCCCTTTCGGGGCACCCAGACTTACTGTTAACCATGTGCTCATTGGGTGCAACAGATTTTGTAAGTGGCGTCATCTCACAAGAGGTTTTGCAAAAGGAGAAAAGTCAACCTCAGTAAAATTTTCATTTCTGCAGATCAGTGGGTTCAGCTGACCCCAGTGCTAATACACTGGCGTCGGCCCTATTTGTACCACAAGCACCAGCTCTAGCCTCTTTCTGTTTGCACCCCTTTGAGGGACTACACAGTCAAGGCCGGCTCATTTGTGGGCCCTTACTATGACCCATTTTGGTGATCAAAACCGTTATTTTGCATACCTCATTGAAAACTTCAATCATACCAAACTTTATGTCAAATAGTTATGTTGCAAAAAATTGTTTCGATTCGGTCACTTTAGTTTCCCAATTTTTTGTACGTACTATGTATTTGGTCTCTAAAACTTGGTCTTGCCTTTTTCCAATGGGTCCCTCTAACCCAAGTACTAGGGATGGCAATGGGGTGGTTCGGTTATTGGTATAACCGAACCCATTACCCGAACCCAGACGAGTACCCATAACCGAACCGAATACCGTTCGGGGAGGGGATCTTGAAACCGTAACTGAACCAAACGGGGTTCGGGTAATCCCCGAACCGTTTGGGTTCCCGAACTTGAGATTTAAAACCAACAACAGTTCCTTCTAAAAAACCAACAGCAACCTGAGAATTTGAGATATAAAACAAACCATTCCTTTCCTTCTAAAAAAACCATAGCAGTTACTTAGTTCCAAAACACCAGTACACCACAGGAGTTACTTAGTTCAAATTACAAATTTCCAAGCAACAAGGCATGAAACCCAACAACAAAATACCACACCAGTACTTAGTTCAAATTACAAACTAACAGAGTAACAGTAGCATGCCAACAAAGCAAAAAACATAAGGTGAGGAGCAGCCTTCACTCCTTCACTCCTTCATTCCAAATTTGGCAACTTCAAGCCTTCACATGCCAACTCCAATGCGGAATTCACGTCTGTAAATCAATAATCAGAAATCATGACGTTACTGATACCAAGTGTCAATCAGCAATAAACCTGATCTTGCAGATACTACACATCATTTTAGTGTCAATCAGCAAGTACCCCATGTTAGATAAGTTATGACAACTAATGAAATGCATGGCTAGAGCTAGTTGACAAAAGAATATGTAATAGACTGAATAACTTCCTACATCACTAGTGCATTTCATCTCTGCAAATTTTAGTTGCTGCTCTCTGTTTCCATATAAGCAAATGGGAATGCTAACTAAAAATGACTGACTAGCACCAAAGCAATAAAAGAGTGATAATAGGTGTTGTCTACCAAAAGCAAATGGCAAACAGAGTATATAGTGTCCAATCCCAGATTAAATCCAGATTAAGAACAATAGCAGTAGCAATATAATTCAAGACTAAGATCATTCAACCTGTCGCACAGTTTCTTCCAGAGAACAATATAATTCAGACAAGCAATTGAGCCAAAGTATCAAAACAACATTCAAATGCTTATGCAAGTTCAGATACATAAATTAAACCAGGGGCTTTATAAAGTTACAAAAACAGCAACTTGAAAACAACATTCAAGCCTTGACCAAGAAATCATAAACACATTACCTCATGAGTAACGCACGAATCCCCCAATTCCGAATCATCATATATAGTGGCGTGCCCAAATGATGATTCACCTAACAAAATGAAAATAACAAATTCTTAAGTATTGGTTTTATTTTACTAAAGTAGAAAAATGCAAGAAACTAAATAATTACCTTTCATTTCTAAAGCCCACAACCAACTTTGAGCGCACATCAAGGCTTCCATCTTGTCGGGATGAAGTCTACTACGATGTGGACTCACCAACCTACCACTCGCACTAAATGCGGACTCAGAAGCAACCGAGGATAACAGTTCGGATCGGTACGGGTATCAGCTCAACCCAGAACCGAACCGAACCGAACCTGTTCAGTTATCTCAAATTAGAACCCATACCCGTACCCACAGGGAATATTTCGGTTACGGTTCGGGGGGAAAAACCGGTTACGGTTCGAGTACCCATCGGTTCGGTCGCGATTGCCATCCTTACCAAGTACCACTTAAATGCCATTTTCTCTCTCCTTCCCCTTTTAGGAGACAATATCCTAGTACACAAATGGGTCAGTGGGGACCACTTCAAAATCTCATACAAATGATCGAAACCTTTCATTAAATTTCAAATAATTTTTCGATTGGTCTACAAGAAAATCAGCTCAATCTAAAAACTTTAAATATCTGATCCAATCTTTCAATTTTCATTCAAAATTTAGAATCCTGAATTCTGAAGAAATTTTAAATAAAAATTAACTTATCAGATCAAGTAGTTCTAAAAATCTTATTAAGCTAACTTTTTTCGAAGGATATTCAAAAATTATTTTAAAGTTGATGAACGGCTTGAATAATTTGTATGAGACTCCGAAGTGGACCCTACTGAGACATTTGTGCACAATTTGTGCCCTAGGATATTATCTCCCGAAAGGGAAAGGAGAAAGAAAATAGCATAAAGTTGTACTTGGGTCTGAAGGACCCACTGGAAAAAAGGAAAAACCGGGTTTGGAAGACCAAACCGAACAAGGTCATTGTTCCACACCGGGAACACATATTCTTAAGCTGGGTCGTTCTAAGTAATTTTTCACAACTTGGATTGGGTAAAAACGTGAAATGACATTTTTAAGTTGGGTTGTTCCAAGCAATTAATGGAACGACCTTTCTTAGCTTACTAATTTAAAGTGCTAAAATCATTTTGGCTTAAGTTTGTCGTTGCGGAACAGTATAAAGGAGGGAAAACATAAGAAGGAACAAATTAGTAAATGTCAGCAATGAGCTAAATAATAGTCGTAAAAAAAAAAAAAAAGCTAAATAATAGTCAACCTTAATTAAATACGTAATGAAGTAAGCACTGACGTAGGTTCCAAATGTCTTTTTTTTTTTAACCAATAAAACTTATATTATTAACTAAAAAATGACACTACCGGTCTGAAAATACAAGAAAACAAAAAAAAATACAAAAAGCCTCAAAATTGTACTTTAACAACAATGGAACCACTAATCCACTCGGATGTGGCTGGAGGAAGATGACGGAAATATATCAGCGTTCGGAGCTCCACACCTCTTCGTCCCACCGTAGACACAGCTGCCAGACGCCACTGCCGCTGCTGCTGGAGAACCCACAAACCCGGCATCCGAACTCGGATTTGAGGGTCAGAGATCCCAAATCAGTAGATCTAGGTCGCCACCGTCCAAAAATGATGGGGTAGCCGGAGAACTTCTCTCCGGAGGACGAGAGTCTCAACCGCCACACAACCATGAATATAGGATAGGAGGGAAGAAAATGGGGAGAAAGGATGTGGGAGAGGCTGCATCTAGGGGGAGGGGAGATGGAAGAGGGAGGTAGCCACCGGAGAAAACAAAAAAAAAATGGGGGAAGAGAACTTTCTCTCTCTACAAAAGAGAGAAGAGCTCTCCAGAAAAGAGAGAGGAGCTCTCCAGAACCTCCTCTCTTCATTTTGCCCAGTGAATGTCATTTTTATCTTCATAATAAACAAACGAATTCTGGAGGAATATGCAATGAAGTAAACCATGACTTATCTAGGGTGTTGCAGGGCGCCTCTATAAGCGTTCCCTCTAGTGCGGTATCGGATTTTTCATCTTGATAATAAACAGCTTGGATCTGGAAAATGCCGATATAAAATTAGAATTGTTGAAAACACATTCGACAAAAGCACTATTTTTCAAGCACTAATACTTTGGTCACCACATTTGACGATTTGACTCATTTATCGTATCGTTTAGGTATTTATCTGTCAACTGTTCATGCTAAAAAGCTAGTTAATTGAATATTAAAAAAAGACTTGATCAAATTACATTTATCTGGAAAAAAAAAAAATTAACGGTCAGAGCCCGACCAACATCTATTGTTCTTGTGAAAATCATAATTCGTTCCGATTGATTTTGTGCCGATTGACATGATTTTTAACAGATGTGTCACATAAATTAAAACCTACAAAATGAACAGATCAAATTATCGAGTAGGACAATGGTGGATCGCATGCACTTTTGCATTATGTGAGAAACCGTAAAGAGATCATCAGATGAAATGATCTCGATTCCTTTTTGTGATTCAAGCCGTTATATTTGGCTTATAATCCTTTTCTCCCATACCAATTCCCTAAATCAACAAAATCATTGACCAACCTTCCAAGTTCCAACACAAACTCCTGCCTACGCTCAGGGCCGACTTTGAGATTTATGGGGCCTGAAGCGAATTTTTTCAAATTGGGCCTTCAACTCTCAATATAGCATAGTTAAAAATACTAAAGAAAACGGAAAAAAAAAAAAAAAAAAAAAACTTTCATAAATAAGTTGTTTGAAGGCATAAAAAACTTTCATAAATAAGTCATTACAATCATTTGAAAGCATAACTACTATATAAACCTATAAAATTGGAGGCCCCAAAAATTAGTCACAATTTGGGGGCCTAAAGCCGTGGCTTTACGGGCTTTAGTCCAAAGCCGGCTCTGCCTACGCTACGCTTCCTATATAAATTGAGGAGCTCATCTCACCCAACACACATACACACAGAGGAAGAGAGATAGAGAGAGAGCGCAAGCGCGTGCGTGCACGAGAGAGAGAGAGAGAGAGAGAGAGAGAGAGAGAGAGAGAGAGAGAGAGAGAGAGCAACACTGCAACAATACAATGGGTGGGGAAGAAATGGTGAGGAACAAACAGGTGGTGCTGAGGGACTATGCCAAAGGTTCTCCGAAGGATTCGGACATGGAAATCATCACAAACAAGACCATTGCTTTGAAAGTACCGGAGGGTTCGGACGCGGTGCTGGTGAAGAATCTCTGCTTGTCGTGCGAACTTTTCATGGGACATCTAATGGACAAAGTTAAAGAATCAGCAACCGGCTTCGCTTCCTATACTCCTGGTTCTGTATGTACCCCCCAATCCTCTCTCTCCTGCCTACTAAAATATCACCCATCTCTACCTACGATTCTGTCATCCCAAATTCCATTTTTGTCTAAATTGCGTAATAATGGGCAACCAGTGTAGCAACCCCCTTGGGCGTGACCATACGGGTTCCCGACCAGCTGTGGAATATCCGGTAGGTTTGAGCCATAGCTACTGGACGGAAAGCCGAATCCGTCACCACAACACTCCTAGGTACTAGATGGACAAAAGGCCCTCCACGCTAATCCCGCAATTGGCGAGACTCAAATCTGGGTGGATTGTGAAAGAGAATGAGGAAGCACTTAAGCCCACTACGCTTGACATCAAGGTTACCACCTTCGGTGATAGTGCCAACAATAATTAATCAAATTATCATTAGTAATGTTGATATAGACAATTATAAGAACCTGAATCTGCTTGATTCTGTCATTTAACATTACTTAAACGTACTCCCTCCATCCACATTTATGATCCATTTTAAAAAACCGTGCCATTTTTTGAAAGTATGAGATTGTGAATTTTAATTGTGTTGTGTAGGTAATAACGGGGTTTGGAGTGTGTAAAGTAATAGATTCAGGGCACCCAAATTTCAACAAGGGTGACTTGGTTTGCGGAACAACTGGATGGGAAGAGTACAGTCTGATTACGAAGCCTAAAGACCTCTCTCATATTATACCGGAATTCTAGGTAAGAGTACGAGTAAAGGCAAAATATTCTTATGATCTAGAAATAAAATCCGGCCCGCGTATGAAATCTGCGGATTATCCAAGGAAATGAAAAATATGCCCTGTTTTTTAAATTATTGTGTGCTATTGTAAGTTTAGTTTATGACCACTCTTATTGCTTTGCTTGATAATTTTTTTGATCAGCAATACTAGGTATCCCAAAAAGCTACCCTGAGAATTAGCCGAAAGGAATTAATGGTTCAGATTCACTTGGATATTTATCTGAACCATTGATTTCACTTTCGGGATAGTTTTTCGGAGTTCTTAGTATTTTCCTTTATAGATTTTCACTTGTCTAAATATGGTACAACTGTTAAATAGGTATACCTGGTATGACTGCTCATTATGGTTTTTATGAGAAATGTGCACCCAAGGAAGGGGAATATGTGTTTGTATCAGCAGCAGCAGGTGCAGTAGGTCAGCTTGTTGGCCAGTTTGCAAAGCTAACGGGTTGCTATGTTGTTGGAAGTGCTGGAAGTCAAGAAAAGGTAACTCACATATAACCGCGCGATCTCGTTAAATGTGTTATTCGAAGGAATTTTAACGAATGTAGGTTATTTGTTGATCTGATTAAAGAAACGACAATCGAATATAGACAAATAGAAAGAAGAAAAAAGTAGAATGAGGGATCGATGTAATATGGCATCCTGTCTCACAAATAAGTAATGTAAAATTCAAGTTTCAGCAGTGAATACTTTTTTTTTCCCACTTATTCGACAAATCCATTAGGATGGTAGTAATCTTTTCGGTATGTTTTTTTTTTTTTTTTGGAACAAGGTTGATCTGTTGATGGAAAAGTTAGGATTTGACGAGGCTTTCAATTATAAGGAAGAGCATGATTTGGATGCAGCATTGAAAAGGTAACTTTATAACAAAAAATGGAATTATTAATGTTGCTCACTTGCTCTTATGCTCTAGATGGGGTTGTTTTACGAAATTCCTGCGATAGAATTTTCCTACTTTTGGTTACTTGTTCTGTTTCAAGTGCTCAGCACCATTACATCTCTATTCTCAGGGGCGGCCTCATGTAGGGGCAAGGGGGGCAGCTGACCCCCTGAGCCGGAAATTCTCCCCGGGATATGCATATTTTTTTGGTTACTTTGTAATTTTGCCTCACAAGAGTATATCTTGTTGTATTTACGTTGTGATCTTTGCCCCACAAATAATTCACTTGCCCCAAATGTGCTAAAAATATTTACAACATTAACCAAATAATTCACCGAATCTCCCCTGATTTTTTTTCCCCTTTTTTGTGATTCCACCATTTTAACACACTCCTAATGATAAATCATGTACGAAAATACTTTAATGTTATATCTAAAAATTTGCATGCAACTTCATAGGGAACCATCAAAATGAAACGAAGGAACTAAATATTGTAGAATCCTGACTCCCCTAATGATAAATTCTGCGTCCGCCGCTGTCTATTCTCTCTCATGGCTAGGTGCTTTCCCGAAGGCATTGACATTTACTTCGACAACGTGGGGGGGGGAAGATGCTGGATGCAGTGCTCCTCAATATGCGAAACAACGGCCACATAGCTCTCTGTGGAATGGTTTCCCAATACAGTCTTGAGCAGCCTGAGGGGGTGAAGAACTTGATGAATCTTGTCTTCAAGCGTGTGCGGATGGAAGGATTGATCGTTACCGATTACTACCCATTCTATTCCAAATTTCTGGAAAAAGTCCTGCCTGATATCCGAGAAGGAAAGATTTTCTATGTCGAAGATATCGTCGAAGGCCTTGAGAATGGCCCCTCAGCCCTTGCAGGACTCTTTAGCGGCCGCAACATTGGGAAACAAGTGGTTACTGTTGCTCATGACTGATTCACACCGGACGCCGGGACGCTGCTATGCAGATTATGCACAGCAAGTGTTGTGCAGAATCACAGCCGTCCACAAGTGTTTTTAACGGTTCGGATTGAAAAACAAACTATTCGCGCAAATAGTTAATTGTTTGCGCGAATAGTTTGTTTGGAATCTGAGCTTTCCATCCAAGCAACGGACGGTCCAGATTTTACACAGCACCTGTTGTGCACAAGCTGCACAGCAGCGTCCCCGCGTCTTCGGTTTTGTACTAATATCACTGCGTTTATGGCCTTCCTCATATTGTTGAGGCATCTCTGCTGGTTGGTGTAGGGTAAAGGGCTCATGGAATGTCCTAATGCTAGTATGTAGTACCATGTATGCTTGAAGGAATGTAGAGATGCTGCTTGCTAAGTACTTCAATTTTTGTTTGATCTCATCAACATTTTGCCAGATAATTATAGCATTTTCTGTGATTATATCTTTCTATAGTTCCACAAACAGTCAGGCATGTCCCTTTTTTTTTTTTTATAACCGGATGTCTGGGCCAACTTGACTAATTCCAGGACCCTGGAGGTAACAACCAGGCATACTCCCTAGTAGCTTCTAACCGAACTATTTCACTGAAAACAGTTGTGATCAGTTTGAAGTTTATATCTTTCTATAGTTCCACAAACAGTCAGGCATGTCCCTTTTTTTTTTATAACCGGATGTCTGGGCCAACTCAACTAATTCCAGGACCCTGAAGGTAGCAACCAGGCATACTCCCTAGTAGCTTTTGACCGAACTATTTCACTGAAAACAGTTGTGATCATTTTTGTGAAGCATGCACTATGATCTACCGCATTGGACGCATTCTTCCTAGTCTTTTGCTAAATCGGAACAATATATGTAACAAATGCTACTAGTCCATTGATATAAGCATTGTGATTTCTCTCTAACTACCTCACTTCAGCTTCCACATATCTCGTATGAGAGAGTTAATATAGTAATTATTAATACAAACGTTAATGCCTATATCTTTTCTTCAAAAATAAACCAGTAAGAAACTGACGAGTTGCTCACCGTTAAGCTGCTCAACCAACAAATCAAGGTCCACAGTAAATTCATAAAATTCATTCACAAAATTCCAACCCAATAAGCTCATAACTGTACAAAGACGACCAAATGTGCATCAGTTTGAAGTTTATAATCTTGCCGATCAAAAAAAGATGTTCAATCCAAGGCCTCAAAAATATTTGGGCCGTAACTAAATCACATGCTCAGGCCTGGCTGGCTATAAACTAGTGTTATGCTATTTATTCCAATGGACTACACAATCAAGGTCGGCACATTTGTGGGCCCTCTCTGGGCCCATTTTGATGATGAAACCCGTTACTTTTCAGATCTTGTCGAAAACTTCAATAATGCCGAATATTATGTCAAATAGTTTGATATGCTTTCGATATGCATCTTGCAAAAAAGGAACATAATTTTTAGCATAACTGAAGTGGGTCTAAAAAGTGATAGTTTCGACCATCAAAGTGGGCCCGAAAGGCCAACAAACAGGCCAGACTAGACAGGCAAGTCCCTTGAGCCAATTCCCTAGAATAAAAGAGATTGGCAACAGACCACAAACCAAGGACGGGATTTGGGGAGTTGTAAGGCACTACAGGGTTGTAGTCCCTCGATCAGATCGTTCATTACACAATCAATGGTTCAGATTCACGAATGTATTCTTACCGTTAAGAGTTGACAAATATATGAGCCGTCGATTGTGGAAATGAACGGTCGGATAGGAGGACTACAACCCTATAGTGCCTTGGAGCACTACAGGCTTCCCAAATCCCAAGGACGAAGACATAAATATAAAAAAGAATATGCCTCAACCGATATGCCCTTGAAACGATGGACCTGGGGAACCCTATTTGGCCACTCCTAAGAGGGAAAAGAAATTTTAACCAGGTGAACAAGAAATGGTAGGCAAATAACAAGTGAACAAAAAATAAAACATCAAATGGCAAAAGCTTCCTCTTGTAAGGTCCATTACTACCAATGTATACAGAGCAATTTTTACCATCACCATGAACTATAATGAACAATTCAAAAGTAAACGCGATACAAGCCACAAATATGAATCCCAGGGTTCTTATGCAGCGAAATGTAGAGATTTGAAGACAATGAAGCCAGATGTACATAAGTACCAATATCACCAACGAGCATGATGTATTGATGTTTATGGCAAAAGTGATCTACCGCCTCAAGCTTTCCACGATGTACTCCGCATAGAGATTCCTTCATGGTTGGACAGAAAATCGCAATCAGAATTAAAACTACATGCAGAGTATTAAATTAATGAAAATCCTTAGGGAGGTAAAAGAAGAAAATCTAATAATGCTACCGGGGGAAACCTAACAACCACAACCAGCCGGACAAAGCTAGAGAAAGTATTCATGGGAGCCAAGGTAAGAGAAGGGAAAAGGCAAAAAGCATGTAACAAACATATATTGATTCTTGCACCTAAGATGTGAAACAAATTAGGTTGTATGTGCAATACTTTATATAGAATACCCATAAAATAGGTGGTCAATCAAAAGGAGTTTTCAAACAATTACGGCTATCCCATAGAAATTATCAAATCAATAAGTTATAAGGATGCAATAATTATGGAAAAGTTTGGGGCCATGGCCCCCCTCAACATTCATCCCAGCGAACACATCTCTCAAGAACAACAGGGGGTAAATGTATGATAACCGAAGGGCTGAAGACTAATTCGAAGTCAGTCTCACAGAAGCTAGGCCCTTTAGCCTAGGGTTGAAACACAAATGGCTTATTCTGTAGTTTGTTTAATCTTGCGTCGTTTGTTGTCTAGCAAAAGGTTGGCATTGACTCTGAGAGAGTCATCCAATATAGCGCACATATATTAAGCAAAAAGGGAAAAGAGAACTGAAACGTAGTATAATTCATGACTTACATTGACTGCTGGATAGAGTCAACAGCCTTTGAGGCAGGCAGGAAATCGTTAACAGCGACCTCCTTGTTCTCATTTTTCTTGTCTATTTACAAGTTAAGAGAAAACAACATGATTCTGTTTCCTTTCATTTTGCATTTTTCCGGAAGTAAAAAGAACAGTATAGGGTAGAATGCTACTTGTATACATCATGTCGAACAAGCAAGGCAAAAACAATTGTTCGAATATGAAATAAAAAAGTAATGGAAGGATACAGTCCTCAAAGAAGCGGCGAATCTCAGCCAATCGATGTGGTGGCAGGTCCTTGATATCAGTATACTCCCGATACTCGGGATCATCAGCACACACTGCAATTATCTTGTCATCTTTCTCACCCTTCATTCAGTCCAGAGGTTAGAATTTCTTGTACCAAACCAAACTAAGCCAATTTAAACTTAAATTTAGGGACAGTATACATGCCTGATCAATCATAGGCATAAGACCTATTGCTTTAGCACGAAGAAAGCATCCTGGAAGAACCGGCTCCTGTATTTGTTTGTAAAAGCTTGTAAGGGTAAAGCATTGCATGGCAGTATAAAAAAATAATCTGGACAGTGTGCATAAGGAAATGAATTTGTAAACCAGGGTGAGCAAGTTAGTGGACTATGTCACCAGTCACCCAAGAGGTACAACCACAGGCTACAGTAAATCAGACCACAGGCTCGAATGCTGTAACCTTTTGGGTGGTAAAAACGTGTATTATGGTGACTAGTCATTTTAGAATTCAATTATCCTACACTAAAAGCTACAGGTTCTGCTAAAATCAACTACCCATGCGGAAAACGTGAGAAACTACAACTTGTCATCTGATATAATGGGAAAATGATATCTACAAAGTAATCAAGTTTTAACTACGGAGTAACCTTTTCCCCTTATTTTGCAATGTAAAACTCATCTCAAGGTCATCAGACACTGTTCATTTTTGGATTGTAACCGTTTCCCCTTATTTTGCAATGTAAAACTCATCTCAAGGTCATTAGACAGTTTTCATTTTTGGATTGAAATAAGTCTTTATATCATTATATGAACGGGGTTTGCTGTTCTACAATACACCTGGCAGCTAGCCGACCAAGGGGCCACCCTTGCAGACTTGCAGTGAATTTTATGTTCTCTTTTGATTCTTTATTTTAAACATTTTACCTTATTTCTTCACAAATTGTGAGACTCTAACATACATTGCATAAACATTTCTCTTTCACTACCTTTCTCAGTCTATAATTACTTGCTTTGATAGGTCTCTCTCTGTATCAATATAAGGGGTAATATTTTTGCAAATATCGTGACCAAGCGAATATTAATAGTCACCAAAATTTATATCTCATTAGGAACCAGAAGCAGGTTACAAAATTATTTAGCCATAAGCTGTATCAATGCTAAATAGTTTCCGCGAACCCACGGATAGATATGAAATAGTGCTTCCTGGTATGTATGGATAACGAGCAAATATTTAAAGATGTCAGAGATTGCATATCAAACAGCCCACCTGCATAATAACTAAGACATCCAGGGGGTCATTGTCCTCACAGAGAGTACGAGGGATGAAGCCGTAGTTATGTGGGTACACAACTGATGAGTAAAGTACACGGTCCACCTGCAAACATACATAGGCTTTAGCAACCTTGTGATGATGGAAAAAAATCAACTGACTGCTCATGATTACCTTGATCATTCCAGTTTTCTTGTCAAGTTCGTATTTCACCTTACTACCCTTGCTGATTTCAACCACCTGAAATAATTAACACATTTATTCTAGAGTATGTGTGAAGTGAGAATGCAAGATATTCTACGATTTTCTTTAGGCATTCCGGATAAGGGATTAGATCCTCTCCAGTCACTTCTTACGAGACTAGACGGTGCAGTTTGATATATTTTTGGGCTCTTTCCGGGCCCATTTTGGTGATTGGGACCGTCACTTTTTAGACATCATCAACAACATCCACCGAAAAACATTTTGATCAACCATCGTTTGATAAGTTTTCAGAACAAATTATCTTTAGAAATGGATTTCTATCCGTTGTTGGAATGTTTTCTGAAACCCATTCTCCTCAAGATAAATGTGTTACGAGAATATATCAAACAATATCCACTCAATATGATTTTTGGCATGCCTGATGTTTCAAAGAAGTCTAAAAAGTGGATCTTCCCTATAATTGACATGGAACCGGAAAGAGCCAAAAAAATGGGACAAAGTGGTCCATCCAGTTCCTCAAAGAGACTGGAGAGGATCCATTTTGTTTTCAAACTGTATATCTTTGTCCATATACAGTGAAAAAATCATCTCCAAAATGATACAATTTCAAATCTCTAATGGTTGGTAACTTCAAACCAAGTGCTTATCACAAAGAATGCAGATAAACGTTTTTCAAGGTCCACGAGGACTTAAAGAACAAATCCACTTTTCCTGGTATAAGAAATGTCCCCTCCATTTTCCCAAACATACGAGCATGAAGCAAAATTATCTGTCTCCAATAAATACACGAAGTTTTTAATGATTATCAAGCCAGGTTCCTTAATCATGGGACAACAAAGTATCTGATGAAGTGTATGCCCACTGCCACTAAATGCCTTTTGCACAAACATGGTACAGAATAGAATAGTACTTGAGCAAAAAGAGACAGGAACAAATTTTTACAATCATTTAGGAGGATGGTGGCGATACTGCCAGTTATTTTCTATGTATTACCATGGGCATTGTGGACCCTCTTATACCAAATCAATAAGTTGGTGAGATACCATACTGGCAAACACGTGCAGTTGGTTAGAACTTAGAAGCATAATTTCAATTGAAAACAAAAGTGTTTAAAACTAGGGATGGCAATGGGTCGGTTCGGTTCGGGTATTGCCATATCCGATCCCATTACCCGAAACTAGATGGGTACCCAAAACAAAACCAAAACCCGAACGGGTAGGAAAAATTGAAACCATAACTGAACCAATCGGGGATCGGTTCGGTTCGGTTAGGTTACTCCTCGTTAATTAGAAAATAAAATAAAAACGAAATAATTATGAATGAAATTTAAATATGAAAATCAATTAAACTGGAAATGCTACAGATCCGTCAATTAAAAAGGTATGCAGATATGCATCTAGATATTTTTAATGCAAAACTAATATACATCTAAGTAGAAATTCAATGCATTGATGCTATAAACAAGCTAAACTTCTACATATGAAGGGTAATTTTATAATTACACATATTTGGTTCGGTTCAATTCGGGGAACGGTTCGGTTATCAGCTCAAACCAGAACCGAACCGAACCCGTTCGGTTATCTCACATCCCATACCAAACCCGCACCCACGGGGAATATTTCGGTTATGGTTCGGGGGAAAAAACCGGTTATGGTTCGGGTACCCATCGGTTCAGTCGATATTGCCATCCCTATTTAAAACTAGCAGTTCAAAAGGGAACACACCTAATATGGTCCACCTCTTCTCCTTATGTCATGTAACTAGCAGTTCAAAGGTTTATTAAATCCGCTTAGTGTTTAAATCTTAAACTCTTGACTTGGTTAGGCTACTTCCTCAAACAGTCCAACTTCAACAAAAAAAATTTAACTTCAACTACAATTAGTCTTACTTATGTTTCTTTGCAGCTAAATAGATTTTAACAGGGTAAAATTGCCAATAAATTCAGCCATAGTTTTGGATCCTTACACAGTTGAAAATCGCGGGGGCTCCAGGTCCTGGAATGAATCATAAGGACAGAGTTACAGACAAGAAGGCTATTACATAAGTAAACTGTAAAAGGAAGAAAATTCTTTTATTAAAATTCAATTCCTTATGCTAAAATACCTATCTCAAGATCATGCCAAGGATGTGCAGCAATTGATTTTCTGGTCATGGATGTAAGAATTCTTTCATTAAGAGGCCCATGAGATCCATGGGAGTTAGCTACTTTGTGTGGTGTCTCGGTAGGAGCATCCATACTTGCAAGCTGCACGGACAACAATAACCACAATGGCTGTGTTCGGTTAGGAGTTTTGAGGGAGTTTAGTTTAGTTTTGATGATGCAAGCAGGTGTAATAAGTGGAGAGAGATAGAGAGAAAAGTGAAAAAAATGATGATGTCATCAAAACCAAAACTCTCCAAAACCGGAGCTAAACTATTAACCGAACAAGGCCAATAAGTTCTTTATTTCCTGTGCTACAAAACTAGTGCTCAACTATTTTGAATTTAGTGGCATTGTAATAAAATGACGCACTTTAAAAACATCTGTGTCCCAAAATTTAAACAAAATTCATAACGTACATTGCAGACTCAATGACATTCGTGTCAGATGAAAATTGCCATTGACAGATAAATAGACATTTTTTCATGTCTAGTAAACTAACAAAGCAAGTAATCAATGCTATATCTGGATAATAAAAACACTTAATGCACATAACACATTTTACCCGTTATATTTGTGTACACTATTGACCAGAAATTTGAAAACCCCGAATAACTACTATTGCACTTCTAAAAATTTACTACTCTTATGACCTGAAAAGTAGTACGCGGTCCAGCCACTTTCACTATACAACAAAACAAACAACCCGAAAATGGTAAGTACATATATATAGTAGAAGTCCGCAAGGAGGAAAGGAAACATGCAAGAAAGTAACAATTAAGATGATTCTAATCTTAGATGACTTTTGACTTTTGAACTCTTAAATTGTGTTATGTCTATCAACTCAACATACCAAGGATGAACCAACTGGGGCTAGCTCAATTGGCCAAGACTCCTGCATCTCACTAGGAGGCCAGGAGTTCGAATCTCCCCACCTGCATGTGAGTGTTATCTGTTTGTATTTGTTGGGTTATTTCTCCCTTTAATGGGGCTATTAGTTGAGTTGGGCTTATAGTGATTGGGGACTTTGTTTCCAATTTGTTGATTTATTTATCAACTTAATGGGGATATTAGTGGGTTGAGCATATAGTGATTATGGATTTCGTTTCTAGTTTGATTTAATTCATACTTATATTCTTCAAAAATAAAAATAAAAAAGATGCAACAACCACACTAAAGACGCTATAGGCAGTTGGGTCAAATGATTTTGGAGCTTCACATTCTGTTAATAATCTTAAGAACGTTTAATCGTAAATCACTCCCATGAAATGCACTTAATGAAGCATGTACACAGATGGAAGTAAATTAAAGTGTTTATAGCATGATTAATTGGACCCATGTATGTAAAATCAGCCATTGTTCCACATACTTGGGACCGACCAACTTAACAAATCCTTATTCCAACTATTTGCAACATCAAATTCGAAATTCATTTCGCTCTATCTATGTTTATTTCTTGATACTTCCAAAAATGACAAATTGATGAGGCTTTCAATAAAAGTCAAACATGGTCCAACAACAGATCAAGGTTTAACTAAAATAATTAAAGAAAATTACCTGCAAATATACCAGGAAATTAAAAGACACAGCAATAGTATCGCATATTGGTCTGCCAAACTTCCTCAGATGAAATTGGTTCGCACCGTTCAATCTTTGACCCCAGTTCAATAGGTTTTAGAATATTTATTATTCGAAGTTGATACCCCATGTCCACATTAAATTATTCAGTCAACACTATTATACCGAATAGGGCTTCAACTATCAGTCAAAGCGAAACCAACTTACAATTATATCACACATTAAATCTAGAGATATACATTAAATATACAATTAAATGTAGTGATAAGCGTTAATAAGTGTTCCCTTCTGTTACTTCTCAGCCTAGGGGGGAAAGAAGAAGAAGAAGAAAAAATTATGCCTCACAAGACGAACACAAAATCACAGATCCGACACACGCAGAAAATCGAACCAAATCACAAGTTTCCACTACATCCACAGTAGTATTGAGTATTGTACTAAACTCAGTTGAATTCAGGTCAAACACAAATTTACGAAAATCCAGAGACATACAGAGTCACAAGTAGATGTATGCATATGCAGATACTTAGATGAGATGTGCTACGAGCATACATGGAATTCGAAGAGAAACAACGCCGAATCGGAAGAAAAAGAAGTCGGATTAAACGCCGGAAAATGTAGAACGGTTCAGAAAACCGAAGTTGAAACGTACCTGAAGCGATGAAAGTAGCCTTCTCTGAGATCTAGAGAGAGAGAAGCCCTAGGGAAAGGGCACTTGGGGGGAAGAGAAGGAAAGCTGAAGGCGTACGCGTTCCCGCTCTGTGCTTTTTTCACACTGCCATTTTCTTAAAAAGGAGAAAAGGGGAAAAAGAGAAATTCCCTGCGTTTCTCTCTCCCTCTCTCTCTCCCCCCCTCTCTCTCTATCTCTACTTTATACTGTTTACACGCGACTGACGCGAGGAGAAAAACTTGAGTGCTGGGTATCGTCACGTGGTGCTCGATTGTTCATCTCGGCCGTTTAAAAGTGTTTTGAACGATTTAGATTTCTTCTCCCTCTCTCTCTCTCTCTCTCTCTCCTCTTTCTCTATTTGCAATATGGGACGTTCAATACACTTTTAAACGGCTGAAATTTACAATCGGACACCACATGACCATACACAACCGGCACCCAAGTTCTTCTAAGACGCGAGATTAGATGCCATATGGAATTGGTATATTCTTTTTTTTTTTTCAACAGTCACGCGGAGCTCGATTATTCTCCTCCCGGCCCCGGTTGAAGACAAGGCGTTTACGCCGAGACTAGGAATTCATAGATGACAATTGTCAAATTTTCAACTCGAACTTGGAGTACCCGTTGGGGTTGGAAACGTTGGGTATATTCTGATGGATCAAGAATAACGTGGAAGCAGCTGGGGTGTAAGTGGACGGCGTGTTCGAATATATAATTGGACAGTTGGGTAGGGACGGGGGGACAATAGGGGACCCAGTGGGGACAAAGACGGAGTTCCTAACGGTCGTGGGGTAATTTTTTTTTTACGTTATCGTGAACGGGCGTTGAGAAATTCCACGTAATCCGTTAAATTTAATATTGAGGTGGGATCTGGTGGAGGCGTCTCATCAATTGGAGCTAGTGGAGCCCACCAGTGCCACCTCAACGGTTGCAATTAGCCCTGGATACGAGAAATTTTTGGGCACGGGGATGGTACCACATGGAACCTCTCAGCACTTACAGGCCGTTTAGATGGCGTATTGAGTTTGGAGGGATTAAATAGTCAAGGAGGATAAAATAGTCGGGGTAATTAAATAAAAATGGGGGATCCACATTGATGTAATAGTTAAGAATGTGGATTAAATAGCCCATGATTTGGATGATGGATTAAAAAAGAGGGATACGAAAAATGGATGATGTAAAAAACCATTAAATGACATATTTGTCCTTGTGTATTACATTATGTTTTAAAAATATTAAAAACCGTGTACTTCACATGATTCGAACTGATTTGGCTAAATCCAAAAAATTGATTTTTTTTCGTTTTGTTCTTATTAAAAAAATTGCATTTTTTAGTTTTTCGGTCGATTTTTTGTGGTTCTTGGCTTGTCTCGACGAGAAGAATCTAAAAAGTAACATTGTTAGCCAAACTTAAAGTTTTGTGAATAAAGACGAAAAATTATTCAAAAAACCGGTTTTTTGGATTATTTTTCGTCTTTATTCACAAAACTTTAAGTTTGGCTTATAATTTTATATTTTTGGCTAAATCCAAAAAATTGGTTTTTTTAGTTTTGTCCTTATTAAAAAAAATTGCATTTTTTAGTTTTTCGGTTGATTTTTTGTGGTTCTTGGCTTGTCTCGACGAGAAGAATCTAAAAAGTACTATAACATTGTTAGCCAAACTTAAAGTTTTGTGAATAAAGACGAAAAATTATTCAAAAAACCGGTTTTTTGGATTATTTTTCGTCTTTATTCACAAAACTTTAAGTTTGGCTTATAATTTTATATTTTTTAGATTCCTCTCGTCGAGACAAGCCAAGAAATCACAAAAAATAGACCGAAAACTAACAAATGCAAATTTTTTTTGAATAAGGACAAAACAAAAAAAACCAATTTTTTGGATTTAGCCAAATCAGAGTAAAAGGGTTAAATTTTAAAAAACCGTGTACTTCACATTGTGTTTTACATTACGTTAATTGTGTATTTCACATGAAGTAAAAGGTTTAAATTTTTAAAATATTACTACAGTATGTTTTATTTGTCCTTTTGTCCAAAGGAAAATGCTACTCGTACAACGAAATAGGCTCCAACCGTCTCCAACAGCCGACGTGGCACCCTCCACGTCATCAACGGGTCCCACAACTTACAGCAGAAAAAAAAAAAAAAAAAAAACCCAATTTTCAAAATCTCGCTCCTACCCTGTTGATCAACATTTACAGAGAAAGAGAAAGAGAGCGGGAAAGGAAGACGACGCGAAATCCACGACCACTGCAAAACCCACCACCACCGGCAACTCCTCCGGCCACCCTCTCGTCCTCCACTTCCGGCAAAGAACACAACACCAGCGAGAACACAGCAAATCCGATGAGCCTACCCTGTTGATCGACATTTACAGAGAAAGAGAGCGGGAAAGGGAGACGACCGCGAAACCCACCACCACCGCGAAACCCACCACCACCGACAACTCCTCCACTTCCGGCAACGAACACAACACCACTGAGAACGCACGAAATCAGAGGAGCACGAGCTTGTAACGGTCTCTCTTCGAAGGAGGCCAACCAAGGTCTCTCTCTCTCTCTCTCTCTCTCTCTCTCTCTCTCTCTCTCTCTCTCTCTCTCTCTCTCTCTCTGTTCTTGTTTCAATTCGTAGATAACGTCTGATTGGATAACCAGGGTTTCATGATTCTGAGAATGATGGTTGATACCTCAGCTTCGAGGGTTTTGGTTTGGAGAATTAAATACTCCAAGGTTTTGTGGGATCTATTTCTCCATGGTATTGATTTGGTTACATTGGAATTCTACCAATATATTTGTGTTAAATGGGTCATTTTTTGGTACTTTGGTTATTTAACTATGCACTAAGTTTTATCAAACCTTAGAATATGAGACATTTGCCAATCACGGTTGAATAGATAGCTGAAAATGTTTAGTTATGTTTATTGGAACCCTACGCTAGGTTATGGGTATATGACTCATTGTATTGTTGTTTGCTTTTGAAACAGTAAATGATGTCATCAGAGTCTATTCCGTCGGCCATGCCTCCTATAGTAGAAGAAGAGGTATGGAGTGGATATAGTGGAGATAGTGAAAACGAAGAAGAGGTATGGACAAACAAAGAGCATGGCGAGATAGATACTACCAAGGATGGAAATGAGGCAACAAATAATTATGAAGATAGAGTTGAGGAACCGAAGGTGGGAATGACATTCGACACATCAGACGAGGCTTATATGTATTACTCAAGATATGCTAAAGAAAAAGGATTTGCTGTGGTTAAAAGAACGTCAAGAAAGGGAAAAGATGGAAAGTTGAAGGATATTGGTCTTGCATGTAGTCGTGCTGGAAAGGCAAAGGTGACGACAAGCAACCCGGTCAAACCACGGCCACAATCAAGAATTGGTTGTCAAGCTCACGTTACTGTAGTTATACACCCGGATGGAAAGTGGAGGTTAAATAGGGTTCATTTGGAGCACAATCACGAAAATAGCCCGGGAAAGGCAAGGTTTTTCAAGAGCAACAGGGTACTTGATCAAAACGCAAGAAGAAAGCTTGAGTTGAATGATAAAGCCGGGATCAAATTGCACAAGAGTTATGACTCTCTTCAGATTGAGGCTGGGGGACCCGATGAAGTTCCATATCTTGAGAAGGATTGCAGAAATTATTTGGAAAAACTTCGACGTTTACGACTTGTGGAGGGAGATGCCGAGGCAATGTATCGTTATTTCATGAGAATGAAGGCCAACAATTCAGACTTCTTCTATGCAATGGATTTGAATGAAAAGGGTCGACTAAGGAATGTATTCTGGGCTGATGCAAGGAGTAGGGCAGCTTGTAAGGAGTTCGGTGATGTTTTGACATTTGACACAACATACTTGGTAAACAAGTATGACATGCCTTTTGCTCCATTTGTAGGGGTGAATAATCATAGTAGGTCAATATTATTGGGATGTGGACTCATATCTCATGAAGACACGGAGTCATTTTCTTGGTTATTTGAGACTTGGAAGACATGTATGGGGGGTCGTGCTCCAAATGCAATTCTTACGGATCAATGTATGGCCATGAAGAATGCTATTGAAAATGTATTCCCTGATACCCGACATCGGTGGTGCATTTGGCATATAATGAAAAAAGTGTCAGAAAAGTTGGGTGGGTATGAGAAATATAAATCAATTAGCTGGTGTTTGCGCCATGCAGTGTATGAATCCCTATCAGTTCAAGAATTTGAGGATGCTTGGCAATATTTCATCAAAAAGTACGAGCTTCAAAATAACACATGGTTACACGGGTTGTATCTGGAGAGAAATCGGTGGGTGCGTGCATATTTGAAGGATGTATTTTGGGCAGGAATGTCATCCACACAAAGAAGTGAGAGTATGAATGCATATTTTGATGGATACATTCATTCCAAGACGACGTTGAAACAGTTTGTAGAGCAATATGAAAATGCATTGGCAAAGAAGGTGGAAATCGAAAAACTGGATGATATGAAAAGTTGGAGCTCTTACATCCCGTGCATAGATGATGATGATGAGTTGGAGAAGCAATTTCAAAGTGTTTACACGCACGACAAGGTTAGAGAGTTTCATAAAGAATTTTCCTGGAAAATGAAGTGTCATGCATATAAAAAAGAAGAAGGTCGTATTGTGTCTGAATATGAGGTAAAAGAGTGGGTTACATTTGGCGAAGGAGATGAGAAAAAGAGGAAACAAGTGTCATTTACTGTCCATCTTAATTGTGAAACCAATGACTCACATTGTAATTGCGGATTGTTTGAGACTAGAGGAATGGTGTGTAGACATCAACTGATAGTATACCATGAAAGGGGAATTGAAAAAGTGTCTGACAAGTATGTCTTGAGAAGATGGTGCAAAAATGTGAAAAGGGTCCACACTAAAGTAAAGATCATGATAACTCGGCAACGACAATTGAGGCCCAACGGCATAACAACATTTGCAAACTTTTTGATGAGGTTGCAGATTTAGCAGAAGATTCTCAACAAAAATATGATATGGTGATGACAAAGGGACTCGAGCTAAAACAAGCATTGATTGATGCTTCGGTTGTTTGTCAAACTAATATGGCTTCACTTGGAGATGGAGTTATGCCTTCAAAACAAAGCATGGACATACTTGACCCGGAACCTCTTCGTCGAAAAGGGAGACCGCCGACCAAAAGGAAGCAAAGTGCTGTGGAAAAAGCAGTTAAGAAGAAAAAGGTGGCAACAAAAAAGACATTGCCCAATGAAAAAACCAAGGTATAAGTTTTTTATGATTTGTTACTTACTAGTTAATGTAGACAAATAGATATATTTGATGAATGATTAGTAGTTATATGATTTGCTAATTTCAGGAGGTTGCGGAGATTGCGGTTGATCATGTGTTCGGGACACAAGAGAGTGTTGTATATGTAAATGTAAGAAACTTTATAGTTATTCTTGTTTCATTTTAAAGTTATTCATAATTCTTTTTTTTTGTGTGTGTGTGTGTGTGTGTGTGTGCAGAGTTACCCAAGCTACATGGCGCCATCAATGTGGCCAAACATGATGCCGAATATGACACAAGGCGGAAGCATGTACCCATTTGCTCCAAGTTTATGCCCCACCGGAACAAACTTTACCCAATTTGCACCAAACTTTCCGGCAAGTCAAGTGTGGGGAGGGCAATCAACTATTACGACAAGTCAACTTTGGCCAGGAGGACAATCAAGTTTTTTGGAAAGTCAAGGCCGGGGTTGGGGAGCACAACCAAGTTTTACTGAAATGCTGAATGCAAAGGATAATGGTGAAGAGTAGAATAATTGTTTACTTGCTTTACGCAATGTCTTTTGGGTTGATGAATTTTTATTATTGCATCAATGTACAACTATGGTTTAAGTATTTGGATTGATGTACTGTTATCTTTCATGCTAATGGTATCAGAACATGTATATGTTGAATGAATGGATTTAGAACTACTATAGAAATGGTATCGGAACCTGTCTTTCATTATGTATAAAAGGATCTTTTTCATTCCGTATTTGTATTGTTTTTTTCCCGTCAAACTATAGCATTAGGAACCTGTGAATGTAGCATTTGTGCCGGGTCTGTATCCCGTGTCCGTAACCTGTGTCCGTATAGTATCCTGTGTCCGTAAAGTGCTAAAAATTAGTGTAAAAGTGCTAAAAAGTCAAGGCCATGGTTGCTGAAAAATACTGTAGCAGTGCAAAAAATTGGTTTTTAGATGCTAAAATTGTATTCAAGTGCTAACCGGGGAGCTCTCTTGTACCTGTGATTTTATATGAAATGATATGGTAGACTTATGGAGTTAATGTATCTTTCTAAGCTTCTGCTTTAACATTTTTTGGTAAAACAAGGCTGCAGCAACAGGCACTGATTTTGCATTATAGTCCATCATGTGGTGTTCGTATCATTACCATCTATTATGCATGTTCAAAAAGTAGGTACTTTTGCAAAAAATTTGACAGCATCTCCCCTATTTTATTGCCTAGCCCGACGTCTCAGCGTCTCATCAGACAGTCAACAAGAACAACCACAAACACAATTCATATAGAATCACATTGAAAATAGACTGAACTGGTACAAAATTTCCATAACATTGGTTCATCACAACAGTGCATTACATTTCCATTGAAATTGCATTACATCATTAATAAGGAAGAGCCAAGTTTTTGGCTCTTTCCATTGAAGAGTACAAGTACAATTTTAACCAAAAAAACAAATCAATCTTGATGGCGTTAATCTTCATTTGCTTCAATCTTGATGGATAGAGGTCATGTTGTTTTGAGAAGACCAGACTTTTGCCAAAGCTGCTTCTAGCCTCTATAACTTAGTGTACAGCTTGATCACCCCTCCTGTGTCCATGGCAGGGCTTTTAGGATCCTGTTATAGAGCACATCTTCAGCAAGGTACTGCCACATTTCAGCACTTCAAGAGCTTTTCTCATAATAAGCAGCATGCAAGGGAAAAACAAACAAAAGCAAGTGTTAGTATCCTAGCAAGGTTGAGGTAACTTTAAAAAATTTCATTCCTAGTTGAAGGCCTCAACAGTATTAGTTCGAATTATCCCTAATTTGAATGTGCAAAACTTACGAATAATTCTCCTGTTCATATTTGAGTGGGCAAAGGCCAAAAAATGCTTTGAATTGGCCATTCCTGATTATTCTTTGGAAGGGATGAGTCATTGTTCTAGCCTGCAGATTACGTTGTGGCAGGCAAATTGTAGAATTAGAAATAACCCTCCTTTCGACGATGAATCTTGGGGGGCAAAAACTCATCTAACAGAACCAAACATGACTAGCAGTCATGTTGCAAGCCTTTGCAAGGCAAAAGCACATGGCAATCAAAGGATAATCGATCAGTGGGCGCCAAACCATACAAAAATAATTTAGTTTCTAGACTTGCTTTATGTCCTCATTCGTATGTTTCTGAAACTTTCTGTTTTAAAGGTTTGGCCAATTGCTGATTAATTGAATCTAAACGACAAGGATTTATAGGGTTTAACTGTTTAAGGAGTTCAGTAACGCGATGCAGAGGTACTTGTACTACACTGCCTCGGGTTTCGACTCCCATATGCGTATTATCAATTCCTCTATTGGGCCAGTGCATATGGCAGTTTACCCGGCTGTAATTGGAGCCCTGAGCCCCCAGATTAGTTGTTCTATTGGCCGGATAATGAGATATCAAGAGAGAGAGAGAGAGAGAGAGAGAGAGAGAGAGAGAGAGAGCCTTGGTCAACCAGATTCGTACTGGAATGGCGAATCACCTAAATTGGTGGAGGATGAAATCCTTTCTAGTGTAAATTTTTGTTTTTTCAGCAAACCAAACCTATTCCAAAAAGGAATGATCATTCAATTCCAGCTTCATTCCAGTGAACCAAACACTAGATTCACGAACTACGTTTCCATCCCTACTACAATAAAAACAACTTCTGAATGTGGAGAGATGCTCAAAAAAATAATCTAGTGAAGCCAACCAGTTAATAGAAATTTGAATAGAGATAACAAGGTAAAGTGAGGAAAAAGACGAAGATGGAGTGCCCATTCTGCAGTTATCTCTAAATATTTGTGCAACTTCAAGGCAAAACAGATGAGTTTCTATTTGCATAAATGAAAAAAGATTATAGGGGAGTGAGTGCATACCATTGTTCCGAACTGAACAAATTACCTGGAAAAACAGTTCAAAATCCTCTTATCTTTATCATAGTCTGATATCAAAGGGAGGTAAATAATTGAACAAATAAATGACATCAAAAGAAATAGATCTGTGGCTAACCATACTTGCTTTACATCGTTCCGAACGAGCTCATGCCGATCAAAGATGTTCCTCAACAAGCTCTAATGAATCATAAAAAAAGCAATAAAAGGTCAAACAACAAATAAGCTCACATACAAAACTGATCTCTAGCTATCTATGGCTAAGCATGCAACAATTGAAAATAACAAAAACCCAGATAAAAAAAAGGTCCATCTGCATAAATCTTGAGCTAAAGAGGATAGATGAAACAGAAAACGTGATCACACAATACCGTGGCTTCATTGTGACAATGGCGGCAATCGAAGACCTCGTTACAACAGGGAGCTCTGATCTTGCATCTCCTTCTATAACGCTTGCATCTGAATAAATTCCAAAAAACCTCATAACCAATACTCACAATAAAGCTCCATTTGCATACAGGTGAAATTCAGATGAAAAGACTTGAATTACCATTATAGTAACATCACGTCTAGAAGAATAGCCCAATTCAAGATTTGAGAGTAGTTTGCATGGATTTCAACATTGAGTTTGAGAGGTTATTATGGTGGATTTGAAATTTCAATGAAAATGGAGTAGTAAAGAATGGAAGAAGTAACAAACGCATGAATGGGGTCCAATTTGGGGGTTTTACAAATTCACTGCAATTTAGGGGTTTTTTTTTTTTTTTTCCAAATTAACCCAGCCACACAACCCACATTAGGGTTTCTCAAATTGAAGCCCTAATTCTGTGCAAAAATCCCAAATATCTAGTAATTGAAACAAGGGGAGAGAGAGATACCTCCGCGTTGGTTATGGTGGTGTAGTGATCCCAAATGTTCGAACTGCTCCTAGTACCCTGCATCACCGAGTGCTCTCGCTCGGTATCCCCATCCGCCGCCTCTCTCTCTTGATCTGATCGCCAGCTAGTGGATCAGAGGTATGGTGGTCGCCGCCTCTCGTCTTCTTCATCTGATCGCCTCCCTCTCTCTTCTGCGATCGTCGCCTGTATGGTCCACTCTCGCCGGTGGTGGTGGTCGAGGATGGTGGTCGCCGCCTCTCATCTTCTTCATCTGATCCCTTCCTCTCTCTCTCTCTCTCTCTCTCTCTCTCTCTCTCTCTCTCTCTCTCTCTCTCTCTCTCTGTGTATTGTGCGTGAACAGAGAACCTATTTTGGGTTTGAATTATTTCGTTTTTTTTTTTTTTGCTGGACTTAAAGTGTGGGCCCCAGTGATGACGTGTCACTCGCCATGTCAGCAGTTGGAGACGGTTGGAGACATTTTCGTTGTACAAGTAGCAGGGTTCTTGTCAAAAACCACTTTGAAAACCAAGGGCACAATACCGTGTACTTTAGAAAAACCCCAAACCCAAATATCTTTTCATTCCATCTTCTTCCTTTCTTCCTTTCTGGACCACTGCCAAACCCAAAACCCATCTCACCACCGTCGTGCACCAGACCACTACAACCAAAATCAAGATCTACTTTTTTTGCGATTAGCAATCCCCATTTCATTGTAATCTCTCCTCTCTCTCTCTCTCTCTTTTTATTTTTGTAGTTTTTGTTTCAAGTATTTTGGACAATTTTTTATTTTTGTATTTGTTGAGATTGGAAAAGGAGGAGGGATCTGGGGTTGGGTGGGGGTAGAAACGTAAAAACTTCAGCCTCATCCACCCTGACTATTTATAAGTACCCTCCCCCCTACTTATATTTAGTCTGGCTTCTTCCCGGATGAGAGGGGAACCCAGATGAGTCATCCGGGGGACTTTTGGTCTCCCAAACGGTGGATGAAGGTGGGTCAGGGATTAGATAACCAGGGACATCCTCATCAGGGGGCTTTCTACCGCATCCAAACGAGCTCTTACGGGCCCAACAATACAACCGACGGTCTGGATTGAAAGTGTCGTCCGAATTTTAAAAAAATAGAAAAGAAAAGAAAATGCATGTTTTAATTCGAACCGTCCGATGTATTTTTGAACGGCCTGGATGTGCCGAAGGGGTACCATGTTACCCGTACCCTATTTGGCTATTTGCACCGAAATTTTTCTCCCTAGATAAAGATTTTAGATTCTCGCTTTAAATTTTAGTATAAACAGATATATATGTTTACCATAGTTGTGAAATTATGATTAAGTTGCAGTAAAAAGTTGGGACCACTTACTATAAAAAGATGGAAAATAAGTTTTTATAAAACTTAAAACCTAATATCTTACCCGAAAACTCTAAAGACTACCCAAACCAAGCTTTAGATTTTTAGAATTTCTCTCCTTTTTTTTTTTTTTTTATCAAAATCTATAGAATCCGACAATCTGTTATTTAGAATTTTTGGTGAACACTCCAAACGATTTTAAAAAGTTAGAATCTCAAAATCTGTAAAACACTAAAAATAATTTGTCGTCATGTCTCCTGTATGAGGTAAGACCTATATATACATAAGACACACATCGTGAGATATTTTGCTCTTTTTTTTATATATATACGACGGTTATATGTAGCCGTTTTTCTTACCACATTTTTACTTCTTATTTTCTTCATGGATAGTTTGCTTGTTAATTGACAAAACACAAGTACAACTATTGAGAAACAAAACCCCATTTATAGAAAAATTAAGGTATGAAGCATCATTTATACTTTAGTTAGATTTTAAATGGGAGAATTGCTATAGGGTCCACTATAGCTATTTCCTAACACTTCTAATCCACCTAATATTATCCTAACACATCCAGTCCACTCACACGTACCAATTACAAGAATACCCCTCGTTTCTTAGGATACCCTAAGATCCTAGAGTACCCTAAAATCCTAGGGTACCCTACCCTAAAAACCTAGGGTACCTTACCCTAAAACCCTAGGGTACCCTAAAACATACCCTAAGAAGAAGTGTGCCCTAGGATTTTAGGGTAGGGGTACCCTAGGGTTTTAGGGTACCCTAAGAAGAAGTGCCTAAAATCCTAGTTGAAGAGCAAGTGCCTAAAATCCTAGGGTACCCTATGAAAGTACCTAAACCACTAAAAATCCTATAATAAGAAAGTGCACCGTAAACCTAAACCCTAAACCTAAACCATAGGGTACCCTATGAAAGTGTCTAAACCACTAAAAACCCTATAATAGGAAAGTGCACCATAAACCTAAACTCTAGGGTACCCTATGAAAGTGCCTAAACCTAAACCCTAGGTACCCTATGAAAGTATATTATGTATTAAATTTAATGTGAGGGTACATTTGTCTATTAAAAATGGAGAGTGGACCTTACACCTTAAAAATTGCAAAAATGTGGATTAGAGGAGTTATGGAACTAAGAGGTGGACTAGACATGTTACAAAAAGCTATAATGGACCTTAAAGTAATTCTTTAATTTTGAATTTGTGCAGAGGGTTATATTTAGAAAAAGAACTACTCGTTCAAAGTCCCTGATGCACGTACCGCATATACGTTGCTCTTCTTTCATCACATTGATGTGTGATTCATACACTTGATTTTGGGTTCCACACTAATGTGTGGTGAAGAACGGAGACAGGCACGACACCGAATAATTGAAAAAACTTTGGGTGCCGAGTGGGTATTGCCACTTGGTACCCAAACATGTTCCGAGCTGTCCAAATGTGTTTTGGGCGGCCCAGATTGATTTTCCCTCTCTCTCTCTCTCTCTCTCTCTTTCTCTCTCTCTCTCCTTTTTCTCTCTATAAAATCCGGACCGTTGGATCGCGTTATGGACGACTGAGATTGCTAAGCGGGTATCACGTGGACAATACCCACTCGGCACTGAAAAATTTCTCCTGAATAATTGCTCATGCCAATGATAGTGGTGGAAAAGATGGGGATGGTGGAAGAAGAGGTGGTCTTGAAGCGACCTCAATCTCAATACACATATAAATTATCCATTGCATGTGAAGGAGTGCAATGCCATTAAAGTCGTCAAGGGCTGGCAATTTCTCTGTCTCGTCCTAACCTACCATTCTTCAAAATTTGGAAAAGTAGTTCAAGAAGGAAGGGATCCTCCCGGGTCGATTTACGGGCCTCTTCCGGGTACGATTTGATGTTTGAAATCGATTCTTGTTTAGATGAGACACGATTAATATATGATCGCAACATATTTGTCTCGAGGTAAAGTAGCTCCGATTTGGTGTGCCAATTTGTTTTTCTTCGCAATATGTGTGTTCGGAAATTACGTCAGAGTGAAACCCCATGAACACAGTTTTCATAATGATTGTTCTTCTCAACTAGCTTTCGTTAGGAATAATTGAACGGAAAAAAACCAGAATGCAATTCCATTGAGATAAATACAAAATTCACAATAGCAGAAATTGAAATAACAGAATACATAAACTACAAATCAAACGGATAATATAACCGAGTCTTGTGATATCCACACTCCTTAAAACAGATTTGTCGCCTACCGAGAGTGTTGTAGCTTAATCGGTGTCCGTCGCCCAGGATAAAATGGTTGAACCACGAACATCGGAATACCTTCGATGAACGCCTTGGCGAACCGAACATTATTTGTCCCTCTCTCACACTAACACGAATTTCAGAGTAGTATGGGTGAAGCTCGAATTTCTGGTGTACATCCACAATACGAGTTTCACAAAATATAGATATGGTGAAGACCTTTGAGTTGCTAGGCAGCAATCAATAATGAAACGGACAGAATGAATATCGCCATCAATCTCACATCATGGGGTGACCCAATCAATGAGGTGACCTATGGGCCTTCCTCACAACCTTTAAATCTACCAGCTGAATTCGTATTTGTGGAAAGTTGGTGCAACTCTCATTTATTGTCTCATTTATATTTATGTTTTGGTTAGGTATTTATGCGCATACGGCCTAATTTCTAGGGAACTAATCGTCTAATCTCACCGTCCACTAGTAAATTACTAGGTTAAAGTCGAGACAACATATGATTGACCCAATACAAATCTATGTATATAACACATATGATTGACTGATCAAGGCTCAAGAGCATCTGTAGGGCGGTGATGGGAGTCGAGTCGGGCTAAAAGATTTTATTAATCAAATATCAAAGATACATGATTAAACAGGGCAAGAGAAAACCAAGAAGCTTCTCGAGACTCAAAAGATTGAAAGGCTGATAAGAAGACGGCCAAGCAAACAAAAGAAATCCAAAACCTCAACACCTAAACTCCAGATAGCCAAAAACCAAAGATCAACACCGCCCGAAAGCAAACCCTAACAGGAGAAAAGACCATAAAACACCTGAAGCAATCAGCTAAAACAAACCAAGCCAAACAAAACGAACCAGGGGGGAAAATTTGAGATTAATGTCGCTATGAGAAAAAGGACATAGGTAATATAGAGATTGAACTACAGTTATCTTGCAAGAATGAAATTAAAGTCAGGGGCGGAAACAAGAAGAGGCAAGGGGGTCAATTGACCCCACTGGTTTAAAACTGATAGTTCAAAACCATGGCCACAATTGGAGTGACATAACCATATTCCCTTGTTCAAGAAATACATGTCAAGCAACAATCTGCTAGAACTATTATGCAAGAAAGTCTTGTTGAAACCATCCTGCATCAACCAGGGTCAATCCCGATGAGGTCATGAGTTTTCTCTTCTGCTTCATTTTTAGCATATCATGTTTCCATGTCGTTGGGCCATCGGCTAGTGCTCCGCATTAAACAACATAAGTACAAATCTAAACATACCAGCCAATACTCTGCATAATAGGTGAAGACTTACAGTTACGGATATGAAGCTTCGCTATCCGACGAATTTGATGGATGTGATAAATGAAGTACCCAAATATTCAAAATATTCAATATATGAATCGTGTTGGGTTATTCAAAGGGAATTGATTTGTGGCTTGTTTTTTGGGCGGGTGTTCTTTTATTTTTGAATGAGTGTTCATTTAGAATGGGTTGGACTACACACAAAAAAAAAAATGAGGTGAACTAAAATTTATCAGGGTATAATTTTCATATGGATAAATAGACCTGTCTTTAACCATGTTAGGTAACAAAGTGCGAAATTTAAAAGATCTCTCTGTTTTTTTTCCAGGAAAAAACACGTTTTCACAATGCAGGACACTAACTCAAATCCAAAGCATAAGCAACAGATCCATCTTCAACCACATTTTGCAACAAAGCGAAAGTTGCATTGGGTTTGGTCTAGTACCAAAGAGGTTAACATATCCCGGATAGGGCTATAAACGAGTCGAATCGAGTCGAATTTTAGAATGTTCAGGTTCGTTCATTAAGTTTATAAACGAATCGAGCCGAGCTCGAGTTCAATGATAATTTGATGAGCCGAGCTCTAGCCGAACTTTGTATAGGTTTGAGTTGAACTCGAACTTGTTCACGAGCCTTAACGAGTCAAAAATATTAGATATTTATACTCTCATACAAATCCAAAACTTCAAATAAAAATTTCATTTCGTACGTGAATAAGTTTGCATGTGTATAAGAGAACTTAAATGAAGATTTAGGTGTATGAGGAAACTTATCAGTTTCAAAACCTAAAGTGATAAGAAAAAGATGTAATTTTGTCAAGAAGCTCAAGAGAATCCACTCCAGAATTAAAATACGAGAGTTCAATCGTTTTCGTTGATGTGTTTACACACACAGAAAAGATTGGCATTCTCTTGGACTCTAAAGGGGTTTTGTGAAGGATAAAATCATACGAATTTAAATTAGAAGTAGTTAATAGAAAAAGCTACTCCCTCCGTCCCAAATTGTTCGTCCCTTTTGGGGAATCCAACTTTTTAAGGAGACAAAATTATTGTCTTACAATTCCAAATTTATCCTCTAAAACTGTGAATTTTATTAAGTGGTTTTAAATTGTTTATATCTTTCAATATGTAACTCATAAAATATGCAATATGGATCTTGTTTGATAGATCTCAATTAGTTGTTTAATATTGTACAAAGTTTTAAAATTCATGAAAAACATTATATACTAAAAGATATAAACGATTTAAGAAATGACACGAATTTCAAAAACTGTAAAATAAATTGGGAGGGAAAGAGTACTTTTAAGGGTAAAATTAGAAGTTTGGCATATTTTGATAATTGTTTTTAGAAATGGGACCAATATTTTGGAATATCCCAAAATAAAAAGAATGACCAACAATTTGGGACGGAAGAAGTAGTAAAATACCTGTGTACACGTGTAGATATGTAACATCATGAGCTACATCAATAGCAATGTCACAACGTTCTGTCATTTCAAGCTCAAGTTTCCAACCTTAGTCGTCAAAATACAAAAGATCACAAGCAAATTTTTTGTGACGTAAAATTTGTCGAGGTAAAGCTTCGTACTACCACCGAAGGTGGTAGCCTAGATGGCAAGAGTGAGTGGGCTTAAGTGCTCATCCCTCCCCTACATATGATCCGACAAGATTCGAGTCCTGCCAACTGCAGGACTAGCGTGGATGACCCTTTGTTTATCTAGTACATAGGTGGTGTTATGGTGATGGTCTGTCCTTTCATACAATAGCTATGGCTCAAACCGAACATTTCACAGTAGGTCGGGAGCTTCTATGGTCAAGTCCAAGAGGGGTTGCTACACTGGTTGCCCCCTCTCACTTTTTTTCCAGTTAAAAAAAAAAAGAAAAAGGTAAAGCCTCATACTTTGATTGTCTGGAGACCCAGAGTTTTTTCATGTTCTCTTCTTCTTTGTAACGTAAAAATTATGAATTTGATATTGATGTTCTCTTCTGTGGCTGAAGTATTGAAGTTTATTTCAGAGGATGGGACACTACCTAAGCAAAAGGTTGAAGCTCGTTTTCTTATGGACTTGGTCAAATCCTTCAATTTCATCTTTAGTCTGCACTTGATGAAAAACATCTTTGGGACCACAAATGATTTTTCATGAGTATTGCAAAAGAAAGGTCAAGATGTTGTGAATGCTATGAGATTAGTCGACGTGTCTAAGGACTGACTGCAATCAATGAGAGATGTCGAATGAGAATCTCCAATGTTTGAAGTGTGCTCATTTTGCGACAAGCATGAGCTTGATATTCTAGACATAAATGGTAAATTTTTAGCCCGTGGGAAGTCGAAGGGCAAAGTCCGACAATTTACAAATTTTCATTACTACCGTGTTGAGCTATTTTACACTATTGTTGACATACAATTTCAAGAGCTTAACAATCGATTTTCAAAGACAAGTACTGAGTTGATTCTGTGTGTGGCTTGCTTGATCCTTGTCATTTATTTTATGCCTTTGATAAGGAGAAATTACTTCATCTTGCTGGCATACGACCTTTTCCCAGTAGAGCTGATGTCATTTGACAATCAACTTTAAAAACTACATAGTTGATGTTCGCTCTAACCCTGATTTTGCACAGCTTCAAGGAGTTGGGGAACTTGCAAAGGCTATGGTAGAGACACGTAGGAGTCTCCATATCCATCAGCCTATATATTTGTGAAGTTAGCATAATTTGCTTCTTCAAATCGCTATGGCGACTGTTGGAAGAGCTTTTTAGTCGATGAAATTGATAAAAACACGATTGCATAACCGGATGGAAGATGAATGGTAGAATGATTCTTTGGTCACGTTCATTGAGAAGAACATGTTTAAGAGTGTTGACAATGAAGCTATAATTCAACGCTTTCAAAATATGAAGACTCGTTCGTGGGATGCTATAATATGATAGAGTTTATTTTTGTCAAACTGTGGAATGTATATCTATATGTATAATGTCTCTTTTGCCGAGTTTTATCATTATATTTTTTTTCATAGAACTTTTCATTATAAACACGCTATCACGTTATGTATTTTTGTATGAAAATCTCAGAGTTGCCTTGTGTGGCAGAGTTAGAATTTAAATTTTGGAAGAATTTCAATCTCAAAATTGAGGGAGGGCATGACCGCACCAACCCCTTCAAATAGTTCCGCCATTGGCAGAGCATACGTAACAGAGAGAGAGAGAGAGGAGATAGGAAGGACTTTGATATGAGCGGCAAGTCGGCAATTTGTTTGGATTATTTATTTGTCTCAGCTATATGAATGCGAAGAATTCACTCTACGAAGTACGGGTGTGACCAAAAACTTAAAAGTTCACAAAAGATAAAGTAGTGAAATAGACAGATTTTTTTGAATTATTTTTTTCTTTTCTAGATTGGTTCATATGTTATACTCCTATAATTTTACAATTCCTCTCTTCACAACGAAAAAATTCGACTATGGGTACCGACCATCGGGAATCGATAGTGTACAAATGAGTGTGTGAGTCCCATTCTGGAGTCCCATGCAAATGATCCGAGCCATTCATTTATTTGAACTAACTAAGTTTCCTCTGAAAAATTAGCTCAATTGAATAATTGTAAAATCTTCTCCAATCTTCCAAATTTCGGTTGAAATTTAGGATCCTGGATTCTATATAAATTTTGAAGAAAAATTAAACAATTAGATCAAACACTTAAAGTTATCCGATTAAGCTGATTTTTAAAGATCACTTGACAAAACCTTTTGAATTGATGAAATTGGTTTGTTTGGGACACCATGATCGGTACCCATAGTATTTTTGACATATAAATAATCTAAAAATAATAATGTAAAAACTAACAAAAAAAAAAAAGAAAAAGAAAAAAAAAGAAGAAAGAGTGAATAAGTACAAAGAAACAATCCAATAAAAACTTAAGCCGACTCACTCATTCATAGTAATGGCAAAAAGTTTTGATATGAAGTTCATAATAATTCATAAAAGACAAAAATAATTAGGTATAGCTTTATGCATTACAACTGAAGGATCACATCATCTTGTTAAAAAAATGAGGGATCAGATCATCTTTAAAAAAAAATGAGAGATCAGTTGGCTACGTTAGTCTTTTGCGTGAATTGGTGAACGAGGGGATTTTTTTGAACAGCAAAAATATTTTTATTAATCTTTGGAAATCTTCCACCTATTTATTAGACAGAGGACCTCAGTGTAATTTCAGTAGAAAAAAGAGAAGGAAGTTCCTGAGGTCATCGGAAACCTCAGTGGAGGTAAGCCCAAAAAATAATCCATCCCTCCCATTTTCATAGTTTCTTTGGAGAATTTCAACTTTTTAAGAGAGCATAATAATTGTTCTAAAAAGTATTTTACTTTTCAAATATGTTCCCCGATTTGAAATCTGTTTGATGAGGGTAATACAAGTTCTATTTAAACGCTAGGGCAATAATGATATTTTATCAAGTTTCTATTGATATTCTTGAAAAGTGGACATCAATTTTAGAATGTCCCAAAATGAAATTAGGGACTATCGAAATGGGACAAGTATTTAACAAGTTAGTAATTTAGTTAAAGAAATGGGGAATCTTAACAATAATTAATTTGGGTGATTCTATCCGCAACTCGGGAATTGCTACATGTTATTGTTACCCGATTGCTACAAACCAACCCTGTTGTGGTGGATAATTTACTTATCTGCTAAATGTAACCCGGCAAACTTCCCAAACTACCCTTACACATTTTTTCCCCAAAACTCTCCCTTTTCCCTCCCTTTTTAGTTGAACTTCCCCATCACCACAACCATCACTACCCGACTGCCCCTCCACACCCATCACCACCCACTGCCACTACAACACCACCCATAGTATGCCACCCATCGAGAGAGTTCAACCGGCGACCACCACCCCTTCTCCTCCACCAAGACCGATCAAAAGGTACCCTCTCTATCCCCTCGTAATTTCAGAAACATCACGGGAGGTCTCTGCATTTGTACAAAATCTGAGGGGAAGTCAGTGCAATTTACCCTTTTTTCCCCCAATCATCTACTGCTTTGTCTTCAGCCAACAGTGGTAATCCAATCCAACGGTTCGACTTGGTCTAACCAGAAAACCTACACTGGACTCGCCCGCATCAGCTCCTCCCTCTCCCAGTTTTCTCTCACTAGAAAATATTTTTTTCAACGGCCGACCGGAGCTGACGCTTCCCTCCTCTTTTTCTCTCTCTCTTCCCCATTCAACACACCTCTCAGAAAAATCTCCGATCTGGTATACAACCATCATCACTTTACTCATACAAACATATACATATACGTTTCTATCTGTGCATTTTGTATTTGCAGAATTTTCGATTGTTGATTTTCACGTTGTATTTCTCTTTGCATATTATCATCATCAAAAGAAGGACCTGTTTCTAGGGTTTCTTCTTCAAATGGCCGCTCCACCAGTCAGAGCTCGAGCCGATTACGATTACCTCATTAAGCTCCTCTTGATCGGCGACAGCGGTATGTATCGGTCCGTGTTTATGTCGGTATATGTTCGAATTTCAAATATTTTAAAATTTGAATATGTAAATATATCCTGTTTGGGTTTCCTGTTGCGATCTTGTTCGTAAGTTTTAATGACGCCTGGGCACACGCATCGAGGTATGCAAAAGATGGAAACGGGAAAATTTTGAATTGAGATTAATCTGTAATGAAATATGGGATGCCAAAGTAAAAAAGAGGAAACAAAAGAATTTGGGCCGGCAGGTTTTTTTTTCCCCTTCTCGGTAGTTTGTTTAGGTAGGTGAAGGGTAGTTTTACTAGTTTGGGAAAAAGAAAATGTGACCCAGCCTCAGAACTCATGTAACTGACGTTTGTGCCAAAAGGGGTGTTTCTTTTACAATACTAATAGATAGATTATGTTGGTGAAGAACGAGTGTGCATTATGCAGATCTATTAGTATTGCAATATGTAATGTGCAACATGTTTTTCAATAGTGAGTTTCCCATTTGATAAAATCTGCTAAAATGAACATTTGCTAAAATCAAGTGTTTTATAATAGGTTTTTTTTTATTTTCAAAGCTTCTTTGGATTCGGTCAACATTCTGTGTAAAAGAGAAAAATGGGGTTTAATTCACATTCGGAGTGCCACTGTTTTATACCCAGTATGAAAGAGGAGCTTTTTTTGATAGCTCAAGTAGTCAGGTGTCTAGGCAAGCTTAAGCCGGCCTCAACTAATTCTGGGGACCAATCCCACCGTCCACTAACGGGGGGCCCAATTCAAGTCGGGGTATAACCTTCTATGGACTAGCCCCAAAGGAGTTGATAACACTAGAGAGGCTTTTATTCTTTTGAAACTGAGACCTTAGGAGGTAGCAAATCCCTAAGTCCCAAGTCTTGACGACCATGCCAACCCCTTGTGATTGTCTGAATGAGAAGCTATCTCTAATAATTATTCGCTATGAGAGGTAAAGGTTTAACAAAGTATAAAGTGATTTATGATTGCTAATGAATTGGAAGATATAGTTGGTATGTGGAAGCGGTTTACCGCAGAGAAGTTTTAAACTAGCTTGAAAGCTGGTTCCCACGTTATCCTAGAAAAGAGACCTTATTTCACATCCCGCATAGGTTTTCCCTTTGAAAGTGGGGCTGTTCTTTTTAAAGATAACTTATTTCTGCAAGGGATGTAGACTGGTTTCAGGAATAACAATGATGGTTATTTTCTGCAGACTTAACTACATGAACTCTCGTGACGTCGCTCGACATTTTGAGTTGGATTGTAATTTGGTTCTTCCTTGGGGGGGGGGGGGGGGGGGGGTGAATTATTGGCAAATGCATTGATATGGGAATTATTGGCAAATGCATTGATATGGACTTACGTTTTTATAGGAGTTGAGAAAAATATGAAGCAGATGTTTTTCCTTTCGGGAGTGGAATTATGGGAAAATGCTTTGATATGGACTTACGGCTTTATAGGAGTAGAGAAAAATATGAAGTAGATGTTCAATAAAGATTTGACAAGAATAGCTGGCGAAAAATGATTAGTATTGTTATTGTTCTACGATTTCTCACTCCATCAACACGTAGGAAAAAAAAGAAGAAAAACACGTAGGCACTGGCAGGGCTGCTTTATATGTCTCTTTTCTTTTTTCTTTTTTTTCTATTTTACTATTTTATCTTGTACAGAGGGTTATTATTTGGTTACTAGATTTCATTTCCTAACCAAGGAATCTAGGAATACAAAAGCTTTGGATTTACATTTTAAAATAAGTCAACAAAAGAAAGCCGGAAATCCAGAGTTGAGAATTTGCTTCAAAATTGTTAAACTATTCTAGGAAGGGATAGCGAAATCTATGCCTCTAGGTGGGATGGAGAAGTTTGTTTATGCTACCAAGACACTTCAGATTAAGTGCAGTGAGAGGCATCTTCGATGTGAGGGAATGTCATTTCTGCTCCACCACCGTCTCCTTTGTTCTTGAAATACTCCTTGATTATCATTCCTGAGAAATACAGTAGATGCCACTCGTTTTATGCATTGATATGTACAAGTTTTGTGGTGGGTTCTTGAACTTTTTTGTTTTTCAACTGCTAGTTCCCGGTAAAAGTACATCCCTGCAGGAAATATCATTCCTTTCGTGGAGAAATCTTTGCCTGACGCTTCCGGTTATCACACATAGGTTTGGAAAGCATCAGAATTTAGGAAACTCAATATCAACGTAGATCAAGACGATAAAGTTGCCATTGGTAGACGATGGTCTATAGTTGTGCAAGAACTAGAGAACTACTGAACTAGTTGTGTGGTTGGTCACATATTTGAAGGAGAACTTGTTGTGTGGTTGGTCCATATGCACATATTCGAAGGAAAATCTAAGGACACCTGTCTGTTTTAGGGAGCTTATGGCTATAACTCATACAGCAGGTGAGATTCTTTACTTCTGGCACTAGGACTGGGCATATGGGAGGCAGATGTGAATGACTTAATAGTAGGTTAGTTCAGAATGCATGTGTCTCCCTCAAAATGGCGAAACAACGCCTTTGCTGTTTGTGATAGATGCGTGGGCATGCCAGGACCTTGTTTGGTCCAAGTGTGAAAAGACTAACTTCTAAACAGGCAAACCTGTGCAGAGATGAAATCCACCGCCGATTCTTTTTTGTTTTCCTCAGCAAAGAGGACTTCACAATTTTCTCAAGTGGACGGAAGATGCCAAGGATTTCCATTGCTGGAAAATAAGGTTGCGACGATGGAGTTGCTGGACGCGAAATATGTTAATATGTAGAGAATAGACGTAGTGCTAGACTATAGAAATTGAAATTGATAATGGAGCAGCGTTGTTTTGTGGTCGGGGACCTCTCTTCTTTTCTTCCTCTTCTCTTTTTATACTGCCAAAAGTGGCAGACAAGCTTGCCATGTTTCTGTGAACAGCCTGTTCATTCCTCTTTGCTTAACTAGTGCCATTTGTCCCTCTTTCCTGAGCAGCCATTGGTTGCCCACACACCCATGAAACCATGTTCACATTTTCACCAGGAAAATGGGTTCTGCCTTGCACATCATTTGCTGCCATGTCCACTTCTGTTCTGTCCAAATGCATTACTTGACTAAGAGATAATGGGTACAACAAATTAAGGAGGTAGAATATTTACCAGAAACACCTACCTCCCCCCAATTTCGACTGCTCGAGGGAAGAAACCTATTCTGCTTCGCTCTCATTTTTACCAACTATTATTCACGTGGCCCTTTTATATTGTGGTCATTTATGGGTACAAACAGCATGAGACTATTCAAAGATCTCAACAGTCCAGAAGCTTCTGCAAGACAGTCTCTTCATGTCTGAAATCACCTAGTTGGTGTGGTCATTTTGTGTGAGAGTATGGACACAGAATTTGTTAATCTTTGGTGTTTTTCATAGGGTGTGAGTCATGTGACCGATATATTGTTATCTAATTTGGCAGGAGTGGGAAAAAGTTGCCTCCTTTTGCGTTTCTCAGATGGTTCATTCACCACCAGCTTTATTACAACCATAGGGTGGGTATCTTCTACAAATGTGAAAGTCAATATAGTCTTTCTTTCTTATCTTCTGCAAATTGCTTTTGATCTCACAAGTTTGGCCTTTCTTATATAGCATTGATTTCAAGATAAGGACCATAGAGCTTGATGGCAAACGGATCAAACTACAAATCTGGGATACTGCTGGTCAGGAGCGGTTCCGTACAATTACAACTGGTAAGTGTGGGCTTTTCCATATGTTTAAGGGCTCAATGATGTAGTAGCCATACTTCATTGAACTATGTCCTGCTAAAAGGTCTCGGACTTGAATTTAAAACAATGTTGTGTCTTATATATGCCCCGAGGCTCTTTCAATTCTGAACACGACACCTTAAACTCATGATGTAGCATTTCTTTACCACTGTTTCAGTTGAGACTTCAAACTGGAGACCAAACGACACAATACTAATTTAACGTACTTCATAATATTTACTATCATAATGTTAAACTTCAGCAATTTGAACAATCTTTTTTCCCATACATGATCGGAATCATATACAATCAGAAACCTCCAAGTGTTGCAAGACCAAAGAAGAAAACTAGCTGGTTAAAATGAGTAGAACTCCAAAAAGAATCCAAAATCCTCATCCCTGCCGTGATTCTCTTTGTTTCTTTCCCTCTTTCCTCCTCTTCTTCTCAAATGTATTGGTACTGAAGCTAGGGAGTTGGCGGGGTTTCTTGTTGATGAGGGTTAATGCATACCTCAACACAGGACTTCCTCTGGTTGGCAGACCTTCACAATGGTTTTTGGCACACCAGAAAGACATTGTCTGACTCTATCTTATTAATAGCCACAGAATTGCTGATATTGTGCCATTAAACTAATTTAATGGCAACAACATTGGTGAAATTCCACTGTTATTAACCTTTGCCATGACATTCCCGCATACATTTTAAAGTTCAATCGAGAAACTTTTAGTGAAAAAACCCTCACTAATTAAAACAACAAACTAGTTTTTCAGAAATTAAATACATCATAGGCACAGAGGTCAATTACTTTGCTTAATTGGTGACTGGATGTTCATTTTTTAATCTAACTTCGCTGCTGACTGTAGAACTGAAGTAGCGTTTGAAATTGGAGAAAACTGTGGTTCACATTGGTATTGTTCTGTAAACAGTAGGGGTTAGGTGGGCATTGTTGGCTCTGACCCGGGGATGTGCTTTAAAATGCAACTCTGGGTGGCTAGTAGTTGAAATGCTTGGGAAGCAATTGCTTTTCCAATAGCTGTTTTAGTTGACTCACCTTGCTCTTCTATGAATGCATGTTCATCTTGCTGCTGCTGGAAGATGCAAAAATTAGCTTATTTTGTAGTTTATACACTCCCTCCTTCCCACAAACCAAACCAAGCCTCAGATTCCCAGTCACCAAAGGAAAAGAAGATACTTAAAGAGCAAAGGAAACTCACAAGCATTAGGTCACATTTTACAATGATTTAACGTGCTGATCAAACTTTGGAGAACATACTTTGTCTAGGAACCTCAAAAGAGATGAAAATCATTTGATTTTCATGTGCAGTAAGAATTAGTGATGCTTTCAAGGCACGTTTGCTTAGTTGTACATATGCATATTTATATTTGGTCAGATATTGATTTGCTCATTGGAGCCTGGTCTCTATTGCAAGATCATTCCATTCTATTGTTTACATGCAGGGAGACTTTTGGTTGTGAGGTTGATGTTTGCATTAGAATTGAGAATATTTAAATGCCATTTTTCCAGTGAAGCCTGATATAGTTTTAGATGCTCTACAACTTTGTCTGTTTTTTTTTTACTTGGCATTAATTATTCTACATTGACTTCAAAGAATAATATCTCATTTTTGTTTCGAAGAAGTTTTCTCAAGTATTTCTTCTCCCTCTTCTGCAGCTTACTACCGGGGAGCCATGGGTATTTTGCTGGTGTATGACGTAACTGATGAGTCTTCTTTCAATAGTAATTTCTTTCTCCAATCAATTCATTGTTTGGATTTCCCTTTTTCCTTTAGTCTTGTTTTATTGGTTAAGATAATGTTTTTCGGTCATTGAACCAACGTATGATGTCCACTTTATCACACTGCTGCTTTTCTTCAAGGACATGTTTGGGTCTTGGATTTGTTTAGTAAAAGGAGAAGGACAGGGAAATGAAACAATTTACCGTCTTCATTATTTCATGTGTTGAGTGAAATTTTTTATTTTGCGCACTTGTGAATTCTGTCTTGATTATTCTATCCAAGCATAATTCCTTTAAGAATGGAGCCAATTGGTGCATAGTGGGCGAAACCTTTCGCCCTCCTATAAGCAGTCTTTGAAACTAGAAAAAAACAGTTCCTCTTATCATTTTTCCCAATTTCTTTTACCGTTCCCATTTATTTACCGCAACCAATCCAAATACAAAAAGAAATAATTGAATGAGTTTATGGAATTTGCTTTTGAATATTGGAAACTAGGTTGTTGAGAATGTTTGCTTGGCATGGTTAAGCTTTATGCCTCATAGTCAATCATTCTAATCTTTTCATTCTTGATTTTTTGATTGATTAACTGAATTTTTCCACGTTTAGACATTAGGAATTGGATTCGTAACATTGAGCAGCATGCTTCTGACAATGTTAACAAGATCCTGGTTGGCAACAAGGCTGACATGGATGAAAGCAAAAGGGTATGCTCTCTCTCTCTCTCTCTCTCTCTCTCTCTCTCTCTCTCTCTCTCTCTCTCTCTCTCTCTCTCCATATGTTCAATGATCGGTTTTGAATCTTTTTTGTTTGTAGGCCGTTCCCACTTCAAAGGGCCAAGCACTTGCTGATGAATATGGCATCAAATTTTTCGAGACTGTAAGTTTGTTGCTAATGTTAGAATTGGGTTGTTGTATCTGTTATATCCTAACTGGACTTATGTGACACACAGAGTGCAAAAACAAATTTGAATGTGGAAGAGGTTTTCTTTTCAATAGGAAGGGATATAAAGCAGAGACTCGCTGAAACTGACTCGAAGGTTGAGGTACGAGCTCTTCAAATTCCTTAATATCAATCTAACTCGATGATTTAGGGAAATGCATCATTTAGGTGTGCATGCATGACAAACAGATCTGCTAGTTCATTTGTGTCTTTAACCTTTAGTAGTTGCAGTATAAAAGTTCACAAATCACCGCTGCATCCCTTTTCTCTCCATTACACGGTCTCGGGTCTTTGTTGAGTGTTGGAAATATTTGTTGGAATTTGGAAAAGAACTCCTGGAAAAGAAGAGAGAATAAAGTTAGGCATGCACTATTGTACATGGACTTAGATACAAGTGTCAGGTGTGAATCTGTATCTAAGGGGCGGGAGTCATCCAATTGTAATTTAGAGCACTCAAGGACCCGCCAAAATAGTCACATTTGCTAGTGTATCTATTGACTTTCAAGGATAAATGGTATTTCCAAGGTGTCTTCCGTCAGTTCATGCTTAATATAGGATTCAAGGCATAGTTCATAGTGTTAGGTAGTTGGAAGTCTGACTAAGCATGTTGGACACGGATGTCATGTAGCATTTAGAGTGTCCGACAGTTTCTGACACAGGTATTTCATACTCCCTCCATCCCTTTTTAAGTGTGTTGCTTCATAAATCGACCTTATTAAAGATACATCATCATTACACATGGACTTAGATGCAAGTGTCAGGTGTGAATCTGTATCTAAGGGGCAGGAGTCATCCAATTGTAATTTAGAGCACTCAAGGACCTGCCAAAATAGTCACATTTGCTAGTGTATCTATTGACTTTCAAGGATAAATGGTATTTCCAAGGTGTCTTTCGTCAGTTCATGCTTAATATAGGATTCAATGCATAGTTCATAGTGTTAGGTAGTTGGAAGTCTGACTAAGCATGTTGGACACGGATGTCATGTAGCAATTCGAGTGTCCGACAGTTTCTGACAGGTATTTCATGCATAGTTCATAGTGTTAGATAGTTGTAATTTAGAAGAAAGGACCTGCCAAAATAGTCACATTTGCTAGTGTATCTATTGACTTTCAAGGATAAATGGTATTTCCAAGGTGTCTTCCGTCAGTTCATGCTTAATATAGGATTCAATGCATAGTTCATAGTGTTAGATAGTTGGAAGTCTGACTAAGCATGTTGGACACGGATGTCATGTTGCTTCATAAATCTATCTTTTAATAAGATATATCATCATTACACATTTCTCATCAACTTTTACCTCCACTTTACACTTTCACATCGACTTTTACCTCTACTTTTCAAAATTATCTTCCACTTTTACCCATTAACTCTTTACCTACTAACTTTTGAAAAGGGCAAAATGATACCTGTGCAAATGTTTATCCATTAACTTTTCAAAACACACTTATTAAAGGACAGCCCAAAATGGAAATGTCGACACTAAAAAAGGGGCAGAGGAAGTACGATGTAACATGGGATATGTGCAATGCTTTCTATAGGTAGTAAAGTCAGAAATATGGCTTATACTTGGTTTTCTGCTAAAACATTGAACTGCCCTTTGGTCGCAGCCTCAAGCCATCAGGATTAACCAACCAGACCAGGCGGGAGGGGCTTCTCAAGTTGCACAAAAGTCGGCTTGCTGTGGTTCTTAAACACCTCCTTATATTGTCAAGCTTACATCAGAAGGCTACAATCTTCAAAGCGGTGTCGAGGTGGTAGCAGTGTTGCTTGTACTGTTTCGTGCTATCATTGTTTTGAGCTATACTACTCATTTGTGTTTGAACTTCGATACAGTGTCCTATTTGACAAATGAATTTATTCACAAGCTTATCTTTTTCTGTTAGCAACTACATGGCACCATGCTTCCACGTCTCTCTCGTGCAAAGTATTTTGTTGTCGTGCATGTCTTTGTTCAAGAGTACATATACCCGAAGAGATTGATACTGCGATACGATTACACCATGGATCGAAAATCGTTGGACTTGTGATTGGATAACATGTTTATTAGGTTAAGTGAAAATCTAGTGGACTTGGCAGTGGAATTTAAATCAAGAGAACAATCACATATGGGAAGGAATCTTGTTTCATTCACTCGTCTGCTTCATCACAGAACAATGTGGTGACAAGCAACAAACCTGGTCCACCAGTTGAGAAATTGCACCTTCTGGTCCGGAAGAAATCTCATCTCTCTCTCTCTCTCTCTCTCAAGCACAGGAGCACATATGCACACACAACCCATGATAAACCAAAGAAAAATTCTAAATACCCTGAAACTGAAATCAGTGATTCAGATGAACATTCAAATGATTCATCTGAACCACTGATTTCACTTTCGGGGTACCTAGCATTTGTTACCCCAAATCCTTTGATTCCCCTTCGATTGTCACCCTTCTCTGCTCTTCAACAGGTTGATGGTTAGCTGTTATTTTTCCTCCCATTCTTGTCTGCATTTGGCCAGGTAAGTGGCTACTTGTTTAGCCACCCCCTCCTCTCTCTCTCTCTCTCTCTCTCTCTCTCTCTCTGGGTCCTTCACCTCCTGCTCTCCTTCCTCCATAGTTGCCCTCTCCTTGGGGAGAAATCTCCCACCCACCCACTCACTTTTGGACAGTATCTTTGCTTGGCCTTCGGATCTGTTCAACTTTGAGAGAATTTGTGGGTTCTAGTAATAACGGTGGTGGTGCCTAGCAACTATTACTATGGCGAGACGAAGGGAGGTTAAGCTCTGAGATGTAGATTTGTTTCCTCTAATGTAGGTCTCTACTCATCAATAGCCACATTCATGAGCGGATCGGTAGTTCTAACACGGCAACTATTTTTTTCCGTTTTTTATTTCATTTTTGTTTTCTAGTTTCTTTGTTTTTTCTATATTTTTTTCGGAACCTTCGAGTCCTTTGTTGTAACTGTTTGTTTGGTTAGGCCTTTCGATCGTGTAACTTGTATTATTATTATTTTTTTCTTATCAATCTGAGGTTGTACTTTCTCCCAAAAAAAAAAAAACTACGAATTTAACAAAATACACATCATGTTCACACTTGCTTAGTTTCGAATATAAAAAAATCTATTCCAAATGAGTTATAGAGGGCATTATCAATTGAATCATTTGAAAACAAATTTGGAAATTTAGGTATGAAAACTAACAAAAACGCAACGAGGACAAACTAAAATTCCGCGCCCTTTCACACGAGACGATTAGATTCGTAAAATAACAATATAACCAAACTTCTGTCTGCCACAAAATGGATTTGGAAAATGATTCAAAGAGCATAATGGATAAAGTGTACAGGTATGCAAGATTTTTGTCATTACAAGCTGATCACATTGGCAGAAATCCAACAATTGAAGGAAGTGATCCCTGAAGATGGTTTTCATTTGTCTTCTGCTAAATCTTGATACTTTACTTTTGCAAGATAAGATACTCAATTCCATGATAACAACAACAATATACCTTTGTAATCCCTCTGTTATTCTCCAGTGTAGAGATCGAATCTCGAATCCTACGAAAAATAGGTGTGTTGGTGTTTGTCAGTTTCAGAACTACATTAGTATAATATTAAATGATGACCATGAAAGGAATCTTGTGAAAGCTGAGAATCATTGTTGAAACAGCAAGAAGCTATGGATAGCGAAGTGGAATTTACTTGGAGCGCAATTTTGCCAGAGAGAGATACCAGTTTGACATTTACCTGAAAGTCAAAAGAATTTTCCTCTGTAAGATACCCGACGGGACACTGCAATATAACTACATGAGCTTGGAACTCAACTAACGGAATCAAATTCTGGATGACAATGCAAGTAAAGAACAAAAAAAGGTTGATCGTGAATTTCAAAAGCTGTCATTTACATGATTCTCAGCTAGAATCTGGTGAGATTCAAGCTAGCGAATTTAACAAATTGCGTGAAAGTAAGGAAATGACGGTAATGGAAGAATCATGCATCATTCTTCCATTAATCGACGTTGGCTTTCTTCTCATGCTTATTGGTTCCTGCATCGTATAGTTTGGATTTTCAGGAGGTCTACCAAATTACCTATATACCCCCCACCCCCCAACACTTACAAAAATAACTAACAATAATATTAATAATAACAACAACAATAATAAAATACAGAAGGAAGAAAAAAAAACAACAACTAGGAAATCAAAAGTGTATCTCCAAAGCTGCATTATTGAGGACACCTTTGACCACACTAAGAACACTAAAAGATGAGCTATCATAGCCCCTCCATATTCTTTTGTTGGAGGTAAAGGTATCCACCAGGATAAAGTGCATGTAATAAATCTACCAATACATTTAGTTTCACTTGCCGTGTCCGACTAAACTTAAAGGGATAATTACACGGTTAAACTTACGTGCACGCTATTTGTGTTTCGAAATTACACTAGCCCGAGAAAGTAACATGAATGGTAGGTTTACAATAGTTGACCTATTTTGAAATCAACTGTTCCATCAAATAAGAATAATTTTTTCATTGCATAACTTAAAGCGCTGATAATTATCAAAAAAAAAAAAAACTTAAAAGTGCTGATAATATTCTCTTCAAGCCTATTATCAAGTACCTAACAGAAACAGATTCCCAGCAGCACAACCTTGTCAAGGACGGCGTGAACCCCACTAAATGAAGAACAAATCTCTTTAGGATATGAATGAGACACCAGAATGTACAAGAAGATAAACTTAATGGAGTTCTGAATGGGATGTGGGATGTGGGATGTCTAATGCAAAATGATAAAAGCACAAGGCAACAAACTATATATATTAAAAACCTGTGAAGTATGAATCAGTGGCCGATCAGAAAAAAAGAAAGTATGAATCAGTGGGGTTTGAGTGCCTAGAGCATGGTACACGATGCCTAGTGCATAGTGCCTAACACTATTAGAATCTCAAAAACAAAAGACTAACACTATTAAAGCACTGGAAATAAGTTATTCAAGTGGGAGTTTTTTCAGTTAAACAACGCTACGTCACCTTCAACAAGGCAATGATGCGAATGACACATACGCATACATAGGTATATATAAATATTCACATACGTATCTTCCCAACAGAAACTTACTAAGTGCTGTGGGCTCACGCAGAAATGCCTTCTGCTCAAGAGCGCGCATATGGAGACGAAACAGATATACCGTAGACATCAATCCTGCAGAGTTAAGACCGGGTACCATACCTGAAGCTTTTAAAATAGGAACATTTAGCTAAGGAACTAAATCTCATTTGAACGTAAAATGACAATCCACGAAGGAAGCTAAATGGTAACAGAAGGAATCTCTTTAAAATGGCGTACAATTTTGCCAGTAATATCTTCAAAAATATATATATAAAAAATACCAATAATGAAGGACACCGTGAACCAATCACAAATCAACTTGAAGAGAGCTCTATAATGAAAAAGCAACTCCATAAAGCTTTAGTCATCAGTCAAACAAGTACGACAAAAATAGAAAAGGCACTAACATATGATGTTTTTAAGCAATTTTGTTGTTCAGGGAGGGTATATCAATAGGTTTGCGAGACTAAGATATCTCCCACTGATGTATAGTTAAAGGGGGGCTTTTGAGCAATAATTGGTTTTTTAGTCATTAGTGGAATACACAGATATAAAGCATGTCGAGGAAACACTCTAACATTGTTGTACAAAAATAGGAACACGAAACAACTACAAATATGAACCACTTTGCTCATTAAATTTCCATTTAAACATTAAGTTTTCAAAAGCGTTGAGTAACCATTTGTAGTTTTCAAGAGCGTTAAGAGAGCAGTGGGTAACTATGGGTAAGCTCTATCAAAGAATGAAGCCTTTCATTGGTGTCCTCCTCTTGCAATTTGGGTTTGCAGGGATGGATATCCTTTCCAAGGTAGCATTGAATGAGGGGATGAGCAATTATGTCTTCGTTGTATATCGCCATGCCGTTGCCTTCATTGTCATCATCCCCTTTGCGATCATTTTGGACAAGTCTGTCTCTCTCTCTTTCTACATGTGTTTCTCGTGTGATAATTGTACAATTTCTATTTTAGTAACAAAAACAGTTGACATAACATTTCCAACAGGAAAACAAGACCGAAGATGACTTTCTCGATCTTTGCCAAACTTATGTTGCTCAGCTTACTCGAGTAATTTCCCAAAAATATTACACGTCTTTTTCCCCCCATATTCTTCATGCAATGGCCTCCCAACAGGGTACTCTGTCTCTCTCTCTCTCTGCAGGCCAGTCATTGACCAGAACCTATATTTTTTGGGGATGAAATACACAACAGCAACATTTGCAACTGCTATGTCCAACATTCTTCCCGCCATAACTTTTGTTATGGCATGGGTTCTAAGGTAATCTATACCATAAAATGATAAAACAATATAAATAATACAAGGTTCAGAATGAATATGTATCGGCATGAACACAGAAATGGGTTTTTTACAAACAAGTCTGACATGGTTTTTGCATGTCCGTCAAATTTGTAAATTTTCCTATGGCAGGATGGAGAAGTTAAAGATTAACAGCATTCGCAGCCAAGCTAAGGTCATGGGGACAGTAACCACTGTTGCAGGAGCCATGATCATGACACTAGTAAAAGGCCCAGTTATTGAGCTGTTTAGGGCGAAAGGAAGCAGCAATCACGAACTTCCAGTGGCTGGGTTAACTCTTCAACATTCAATTAAGGGGTCGCTAATGATTACAGTTGGATGCTTCAGCTGGGCAGCTTTCATGAACCTTCAAGTACGCCACTGAATTCACTACCAAACACCAAAATTTACATGTTTTATGATATAATAGTAATCTTTTCTGTCTATCCAGGCAATCACTCTAAAAACATATCCCGCTGAGCTCTCCCTCACAGCTTGGATATGTCTGTTGGGAACAGTCCAGGGAGCAATAGCCGCGCTTATAATGGAAAGGGGAAAAGCCAGCGTCTGGTCTATAAACTGGGACGCTAAATTCCTGGCAGCTGTTTACAGTGTAAGGAGAATAAATAGAAAAACAAAATTTTGTTTCTTAGCAACAATGTTACAAATGGATAATAAAATCAAACGTGTTAGGTTTCTGACATGTTTCTTTCCAAAGCCCCAACCTAGTTTTCATATTATGTAAATCGGCCCGACTTCATTCCAAAGGTCCTAAATCATAACAATCCCATGATGGCTTCAGTTCACTTCAGCATGAATTTATGTTTCCCCCTCAAAACCACGGCATGTCATGTGAAGCAGTGAAGATATTAACCTAGAAACTAAAATTCTGCACCTACTACATTGGTAACTTACTACAACTTTTTCATTTTTAAAATGCACATATGCAGGGCATAGTCTGCTCGGGCTTCACTTACTACATTCAAGGAGTAATAATGAAAGACAGAGGACCCGTTTTCGTAACGGCTTTCAGCCCACTCAGCATGGTGATCGTTGCTGTCTTGAGTTCCTTTATATTGGCAGAACAAATGACCCTGGGAAGGTATCTCTCAAAACACACTCTTAATTACAAGCAGCTATTTAAGAAGGGAAATGACCCAGGTGATGGCGTAATTTACAGGGTACTTGGTGCGGCCGTCATAGTAGCAGGACTATATCTTGTCATATGGGGTAAAAGCAAGGATTACAAGTCAGAATCTCTAATAACTGACAAGCAAATAACGGATAGCGTCAACAACGGAGACTTAATTCCATGTCATGAGATCATCACCATGAATGCATCTAAAGAAGGAGGCACCACTGCAGAGGAACAAAAGTGTGACAAAGGAAACCAGACTAAGCCTGGCAGTTGAATTTTGAAGGGATTAACTTCAGATTATTCAAGGAAATAAACAGTACTAAACTCATTTTCCGAAGCATCTTCATTTTGGAAACGATGTTTATTTATCCTTGCTTTTCATGCATATAGGAGCTAGTGCCGGAAAAGAGGAATTTATAATGATCATTAAGTGGTATTTTTGTAATGCAATTACTTAATCCTTGATGCTAAACAACCTCCTTAGTTCGTCAATGTACGGATATTATGTAACTTGTCGTTTGAAGAAACAAGAGCCGGAGAAGAATGCCTGTCAGTTTTCCTGATTCTGTCGAAACCAGTGTTTGATTCAACAATGAAAATATTGGTATTTATCATAAGTGCTAATGATTTCAATCAACTTTAACAATAGCACATAACATAAAGTAGTCATTCAATATCTTTTACCAACTATATCTTTCGGTCCACTCACCCAGAAAAATTATAATTCTACTCAGCTGGAGATCATTGCTTTCATAAAATTAAGGAAAGTACCTCTATCAAATTCCACTGGCAGAGGAAAAGACAAGTACAAAACAGGAAAATGCAGCAATCTTTAATTCATGTGATGAAGTACCAAGTGTCAACAATCCACATAACTTGTCATGGCATTAATAACTAACGACTATCTTCAAAAGATGGTAGTGGGAAACTTACATTGTTTATTTCATGAGGCGAACGTAAGCTTCAAGGCGTTGAGGCGTAAGCCGGGGTTTTTATTTCTTATATACAAAAAACAAAAAAGATTGATTAAAAATACCATAAAAAGAGAGCATAATGTTGGCGCGGGTCAATGGTGCCTTACCCAAGAAGGACAAGATTATATTGAATTCACAAAAAAAAAAAAATATACTCCACATGTTAATGCATAAAAACATAGTCAGTATAAAAAACAACAATGCAACTCTAATTCACGACCCTCTTCTTGAACGTTCATCAATTGAAATTTGAAATCATCACTTTCCCCACTTTCAATACCTTTTCATCATCTAGCTCTACAGAAAACAGTAGGAAATAAGGAATTCACTCTTCTTAATTCAATTCAAGCTGCTCACTGATTACTTTTACCGAACTGCATTTCATTTGTTATAAACTAAAGCAACAGAATAAAAAGCAATCGAATGCTACGTGCGTTTGGACTAAACTAATTTTTGGTAAAGACACATCGGTATTATCCAACTTTTAGTTAGTTCTTTTATGGAATTCGTATAAGAGACGAACTATCTTTCTCGAACTTATTTCCGTTTCCAGTGAACCTTTTTCAACTTTATACTACACATTCTTACAGTTTTCCAATTTGACCCGAATCTAAAAATAAGAGAACAAAAAAAACTCGGTATTTACACAATTTTCTCGGAAACCAAACGGAAGGACGTGCCAGAATCGGACCCGGGTACCTGTAGCACACTAACCTGCACATCCAGACCATCCGTCTTGGCAGTTAATGGCTCAGATTTTAGAAAGACTCTTCCGGCAAGATTTCCCAAGAGCCTTTTAAGAGGTGATGAGTAGAGAGAGAAACGTAAATAATGATTAGAAAAAGAAAAAATCTTTTTGAAAATGGGAAAAAAAGGAAAGTGAACAACCTACAAAGCCATTGTTGGACCGCGCACTGCAGAATCCTACTTCAATAAAAACACGACAGAGCAAAATTTCAATAAGTATATTTCAAACCCTAAAATGTACTAACACAACGGAAGCGAATAATGAGGTCGGTGATAGACCTGTACGTATGTGCGTACCTATAGTGATGACCGTCGTACTCTTTCCGGCCGATAACCTTTTCCGGTGACTGTAGCAAACCAAACCGACCCGAATTTTTCCACTGATTCTTTTCCGCCTCTTCGGTTTCTTCGATTTCATTTCACCCCTAACCTTCACGGCAAATGAGAAAATTCACACTCCGCAGGCAAAAGTGTATGACAGCAGGCAGCCCGTAAAGTGCCAGAGAAGAGTGCAAAACTATGAAAAATTAATATATATATATATATATATTTGGTGGATATTTTCATTTTTAGCAGCCCATTTTAATTGATATACAACATGCTCGTGGTCATGCTCGGAATCATTATCCCACGTACTGTGTGGAACACTTGCACTAAAATTGGGAGCTTGTGTGGAGAATCAGTTCAAGTGCGTCCTGGATGATTATGAGAATGGCGATCATCCAACAGCTTGCTCAAAAAATCACATGTTTTAGTATCTCAGGTCTATGAGTATTGTGGCTTCTTGGAATAGCATTGTTAAGAGAGAAGGTCGTCGTATGACTGGTCCAAGCAAACGCGCAGAACTCATGGGCTAAAATCAAGGCTAATGGATCTACCATAAATTTTCTCTTGTTTTCTCTGCTCTCATTCCACAAATCAATAAATGTTTCTTCTTGAAGAGGTGGTTGCAAATCATTAATTTCAAAGTCCTCAGAGCGTGGCTTAACAAATTTAATAATGATACATACCCAAACTTTGTACCACAACCAACCACAAACCCACTCACATGGGTGTGGGGTCCATGTGGGATCCACACCCCATGTGAGTGGGGTTGTGGCACAAAATTTGTGTCACAATTATTTTTGTAACAAATTAGCTTTTAAGTTAAAGTTGAGAGCAAACTCCCAAAAAACCTCAAAAAATTAGGCTCACCAAATGTCTCACCAATTTGCAAATTGTTTAACTTTGCTACAATAATTGAACACATTTGGTGCAGCAATGTTCACACACCAAAGACACTATTCACGTATAGTTCATGCACTGTTCATTTTTTTATTATTATTACTTTTGGGGAGTAGGAGTAGAAAGAAAAAATAATTTAATATAGTGAAGTTAGAATAGAGAGTTTGATTTTGTGAATTTTTTGAAAAGTGTAGCTAAATTATAAAAGGTGTTTTTGAGGTTAAATTTTGTGTTTTTTTTTTGTGTCGGATGAGGATGCCTTATCAGGGACCCTAATAGCTTTTAAGCTAATATAGGGAGTCAACCCCCCTAAAACCTCAAAAAAATCAGGCTACCTATTCTCACTTACCAAATTTTTGCTACAGTACCTACTCAAATTTAAGTAGGCACTATTCACCAACCTTTTGTTTTTTATTGTTTCTTTCAAATACTTTTTCCCGGGTTTCATGGGAACAGAAGAGAGAAGAAGAGAGAGGTAGTACTTTAGGGAAAAAGTTAGGGAAAAGGTAGTACTTTACTGGAGAGGAATAAATTTTTAGGAAAAAAGCTTTTTTTTAATAGACTTGAGGGGAATAGTACAATTTACTCTATTCGTCTCAATTTAATAGTCTCTCGTTTTATTCTAACCGGATAAAAAACTACTTATAACTTGAAATCGGTAATGAATTTCATATTCAATATGGATCTTGTTTGATAGATCTCAATTAATTCTATAAGACAATATTTTCAAAAGCACGTAAAGCAATGTAAATTACGAGATATAATTAATTGAAAAGTTGCACGAACTTCCAAAAGGGACTATTAAATTGTGACGGAGAGAGTAGTAAAGTTTGGATAGAAAGTCTGATTTTTTTAGTTTTTAATAAAGTGGCTTGCTAAATTGTTAAAGGTGTTTTTGTGGTTAAATTTGGTGTTTTTTTTTTTTTTTTGTAAAGCTGATAAGGATGCTCTGAAACTCATGGGCTTAAAAAAAAAAAAAACAGAAGCCCATGGGTCAACCAACCGCACTAGGCTACGCTGGTCCACCAATGCTAGAAATACAAACTTGGGCCTTCCTTGAGTTTGAGCCTCTGGATTTGGCTAGGACAGGGTCTGAATTTCCAATATTTATCTTCTACCTTTAGTCAATCAGATTTGCGTTTATTCTCACTAGGAGGTCAAGAGTTCGAATTTCTCCACTTGCATGTAAGGAATTTTCCTTTCTTTGTTTCTACATGTGTCGGGCTTGTTTCTTATATTGGTTAAGTTGTTGGGCTTGGTTGTCTCGCAAACTCTCATGATTGATAACTCTTTGTCGACATCGTCGCCAGTTCAGATGAATCTAGGTTTCAGTCCTTTGTTTGTGGACCGGTTTGGAGAAACTACCTCTCGTCGTTCCACTCGTAGAAGTTGAGAAACTTCACGACGACTGTGTCGGTTTCGAGCACAACTCGGCCGTGTACCACGCGTCGTCGACTGGCGACCGAAATTCTAAATCAAGCTTTGATTTGTGGATTTGAACTAGTGCGAGAGAGAGAGAGAGAGAGAGAGAGAGAGAGAGAAGAGAGAGTGAGGAGAGAGAGAGAGAGAGAGAGAGAGAGAGAGAGAGAGAGAGAGCGCATGTAAACATTCTGGTTTCAGGGCAAATTTGGAAGAAAATTGGTTTTTATCCTTACCGGTGCTTTTCAGGTACGGGGTTGGAGCGCGCGGTACATGGGCCTCTAAATAGGAGCGGCCTGTCATTTGCTCTTGATGTAATGTCCCAGATTTGTACTTTGTACTTCATATGTGATATGTGATGTAATTGATCTATTATATCAATTGAAGGAAAAAAAAAACAAAAACAAAAACAAAAAAACCAATCATACAGTACATTCAAAACAATACAAAAAATGCTACCATGGGGCTTTGCACATTACATTTACCACCATCAACATTCAACTCTTCCTCTATAAGGCCATTCAACTTTTAATCAATCAACTATCTATATTTTATCTCTCTCCTTCACCTCATAAAAAATAAAAGTGCAAAAGAAAACTATGAAAACCAAACAATTCTCCTGCAAAAAAGCTGGATTACATTCTTCAAACCAATGGTAAAAAAATGGCTCAGAATTCCATGCTAAATGACCTATCCATCATCATTGTCATCATGATCCAATGTTCCCTGATTAACGCACGTGTCATCCATCTAGCGGGTTCTCCAGGAGCATTGAATAATTTTTCGCTAGCCAAATGGACATCCAACCCGCATGTAATTTTTATAAACTTTGTCTCAGTTCAGATCAAGTGTCAGCAAAGGACATGGGTTGGGCCAATCACGAAACTCAAATGCCACAAAATTTTAAAAACTCCCAAAACCGTTAAAAACCGCCGGTAGAAGAGGAGCCTAGGCACCACGTGGCGGTGTTGGGCACTGAATAATCTATAGTCAGAGGGATGCTTCTTTGGTGGGCCGTATCGACCTGTCAGTATGTTATTGGGACCACCTTGGTTATGAGCAACAATTCCTCTGCTTCAATTTTGGCAAAACATGTTGGTGGCAAACCAACAGTAGGTTGCCGTGGCGGTGGCGGCAGTGGTGGCGGTTTGGTGGTGGTTGAGCTTATAGTGGGTGTGGACTTGTTTTTGTTGGCGATATTGACTTGGACTGAGAAGAGGGAATAAACTGGCCTGTGGTCTGAGAATTTGGACTCACCCCTCACATACCATATTTGCTTTAGTCCTTCACCTTTCCACAATATTCTGTCACACCTACCATTTCAATATGACCAAATAAGTGAAAAAAATTTAAGATAATATTGAAAGAATAAAAACTAGGCTTATAATTTTAAGTTTTATTTGACTTTTAATTACAAGTATAATATTCAAAGTATTTTACTACACAAGTTGTGAGACAGACGACGATCCACCTCATAGTGGGCCAGAACCATCTAGATGGGCACAACTCAGGGAAGGCCCAGGCAACTTGACAGCCTACGCCCACGGGTGACCAACGGGTCGCCCAGCCTGGAGCTTCGCGGACTGGCCGAGGTGTCAGGTCGGATCTTGCAAGCTAAGATAATATAATTGAATTAAGTTGATCCTTGCAGTAAGACAAGTTAAGCAAGGTGGTGCAAGTTAATTAAACATTAACGAAGGACGGTGTAAGGAATTTATTCTACTACAGAAGTTAAGTAAAAGACTTATAAGACTACACCGATTTAGTACAAAGTTGCATGTTTCCCAATGCAAGCAATGAGAAACCTAGGTGATCTGTGCATTATTGTATTTTAAGAGTATATAGAACTCTCTCTTCCTCTCTACACAAGAATAGATGTAACTAGAAAGCCCCTAACAGTTAGGGGTAGCTCAAGTTGCAACACGAGTTCAAATTTAGCAACCTTAAGGCTAGGCCGTAAAAGAGAAATCTCTTGAAAATTTTAAACGAGAAATATAACTATTAGGCCTATCCACGGATAGGTTTTGGCCGGATCAGGTTGGTTCCCAAACCAATCCGCTCGTTGCGGATTGTCCATCCGCACCCGTCCGTGAGTGAGGTACGGTTGGGTCGTGTTCGGTTGTGAATTGGGCGCATCGGGTTGATAAAGGGAGTGGAGAAGGGTTAGTGGGCGGATCGAACCCTAACAATCTGCTAAAAGGATCTGTAACATAACTCGGACGAGTTCGCGGACGGTTCGGTTTGGGCAGATTGGGCGGGTCAACCGACCCGCTGGGCACCCCTAATTACTATATATGCATAATCTGGTTAGATGGTTGAAAAACTGAAAACAAATTTTGTAAAACTTGATAGTAGAGCAATGTGAGGAATTATATAGAAAGTTTGGGGGTGTCTAAAATAAGTACCAGGCAGGAGTCCTTTGCTTTTCTTTAGAAGTAGAGATTTGGACAACATAATTATCAGAGTTGGTGAGGTATTTGTAAGTTGGAGCAAAATATATCCTCCCTTCTTCCCACCCCTTGAACACACGGCCAGCTCTTTTCTCTATTCTCAGCTGCCAACAAGACCACATCAAACTAATATTAGTTGTTCGTCTCGACGAGATCTGTAATCTGAAAAGTATAAAATTATTGATCGAAGCTGAAAAAGCTCGGATAAAACAAACAAAAAAGAAATCGAATCTGTCCTTAAGTCTGTATCTCTCACCTGATCTTTCTCTAGAAGTGATTTCCAATCATTATTCTTCAATAATTCATGTGTGTCAGCACAACCAGAAGCAAGTCGATAATTCAGGTCTCCGAGCCAAATAATCTTACTAATTAAGGAAAATTTGAAAGAAGTTAGGATGGAAATTTCAATGAAGATGTCTTCAATGTAGAACTTAATGATCGAACACTTACTCATGCTCCATAATGCTTTCAGGAGGGATTGGTTTTCCGGGTCCTCGACTCGTATGAGAGAACCTTGTTTTCTTCAAAATTTCCATAACATCTGAATTTCTTCGAACTTCGTCGCCTTCTTTTTCTCCAGAGGCCAAGTGGGTGCAAACAAAACAAAATGTTGTCTTGTGCAATGTCATACTGATCGATATTGATCCCTATCAATCATAACACCAGAAAAAACGTCAGCGGGTCTTCATGTTCAAGAGGCATAGATGAGGGGTCTCCGTGGAATTTAACCTTCTTCTTTTACATATGTAATTCAAACCTTCCAATCATTTTTAGGGCCGTAAAATGAATCAAGTGTCCAAGGTTGACTAATGTAAATTCGACAAGTTTACTAAAACCTCGTTTGAAATACTTGGATCAAAATTTAAGCACATTTTGATATCGCCAATTGGTCAAAGGGGCACT